>CM064868.1:1270000-1870000 GCA_032719365.1 Prinsepia uniflora
TTGGCTTGTGAAAAACAGTAGAACTACTGGTATGATATATTTAGGCAATGCATGCAGTTGGCCTTTGAGAAGAAACCCAGACGGGGGAATAGGTAACCATCAATTCCTTGGTGTTCCGCTTCGTCTCATGCAAAATGAAATGTAATTCGTCCAACACATCACTCTAAGCAAGCAAAAACAATGTTTGCATTTCTTTGGGAACCGGAGGGGTGATGTCGTATGTAGACCTCCAGGTTTGTCTTTTTTCCCCCAAATAATTCAATTTTGGTTGCTATGTTTTTTTTTAGTAAAATAAATTGACCATATCATGCAAATTATAGATTGTGTTCTTATTATTTAAAAATATATTTGATTTTCACAAGCATCATTCAATCCAAGCTAAAGAAACAACGTATTTAATTTATTTATTGTATTTCCTAAAAAAATTCTTATAAAAGCAAAATATTTTTTATGGCACAAAATCCGCGTTGTAAAAAGTTTTTAATTCAATTTTTATGAACAATAATACAATTATATATTTATTTAGAATTTAATATTATAGTAGATGCCTCGGCACAGGCACAAGTCAAGCAAAGAACACTAAATCTTTTTTTACCTCAAGTTAAGCCCCCTATTACGTAAGGCATCGCAAGCTCCTCGCTTTCCGCCAGAAAGCAAAGGCAGCAAGATCAGTGTCAATCTTTGCTCGAAGCTCTCAACTGCAAACTAAGTTCACAGTCTAACTTAAGGAGTGAAATAACCCGCGCTATGAGTAGATGGGTCTTTCTGGGTATTCATTCTTCTTGATAGCACATGGGCACCGCGGTAAATAATAGGAAAGAAAATAAGAAAATGGCACATTTCGATGTCTCCTAGGAAAGGAAATCTGATCTATGCCAAAATTCCTGGGAATATGAAAGCTTTCATGTGAAGAGTAAAGGGTCAAGCTTGAGCCGTGATCCATGTCATGGAGCTAGCCCTAAAAGCTAGGGCCAAAAGTGAAGGGCCAAACTCTTTTTCAATTTGTTTAAAAATTTAGGAATTTTCCTATTTTCTAGAGAAAAAAAGTGTGGCTCGATTCTTTTTTAACTTGGTCACCTAAATACACTACATGGAGTATTTATTTATTTATTTATTTTGTCAAGATATTCTTTCATTGCAAATGCAAACAAGGCAACATAATAAGTACAAAGGATCATAAAAAGAAATAAAGAAGCATCTACAACTTTATTCAGGTAATAAGTAGACACCCCTCAAAGTCAGAGGCTTAAAAAATAGGCATGGAGGGAAATTCATTGGAGCGGTCCAAATATGCCCGTATTGATGTGGTTGACAAGCTTGTCTCTTTCACGTCAACTTCGCTCTGGAAGATAAATAGTTAGTCGTAGAATTACGGGTTTGCTTCATATACAAAAACAAAGTGGGAAAAAAAAAATCTAATTTCAAATCCCAAATCCACAACTTTACACATGCAACTTTGAATTCAACGCAACCGATCCTTGTTAAGTAAATAATCGGCAGGCCTCATTTTAATTCTATTGTGCTTTGAAATTTGAATCACTTAAATTTCCTGTCTTTTTTTCACCACTTTGTTCTGATTTATCTCTAAAGGTCTACTTGGCCGGCATATCAAACTCATCACTCGTTAGCCGACGGATGTGCTTCTCTTTATGCATTAATTTAACTCTCTCTCGTCATCGTTTAAATTAGATTAAAGAGCCAAAGAACTTACTTTGGGGTCATAAAAGTGAAAATGCAAGTATTCAATCTTCAACTGATATTGTTACTACAGCTTTCTGCATAGACAAACATGGAATTCAATATCAAGCCTCGTAACTATATTCAACAATCATACATTTGAACAAAAAAATTATGAATTTTCATCCGAAACCCAACCCCCAACATTAAAAACATAGACAAAAGATATGTACAATAAAAAAATTTGTACCAGTGAATCAAATTTCCACAAGTGTCTGCGAGGATCTTGATTCTGGGTTGATTTCGGAGTCAAAGCCAGTAGAGGTGGATTCGAATGTATGGACTTCAGTTGGCTTCTGTGTTTGGCTGATGCTGAAACTATAATCTTGCCTCTGCCCGTGGAGGTCTCTCATGGCCTTAAACCTCAAGTCTTCCTTGTAAATGCTTGGCTCTGGGATCACGTTGGGAACCTCAATTTGTCCTTCAAGCATGCTCACCACCTCAGACATGCTAGGCCTAAGTGATGCAGATGCATTTGTGCAAATCAAAGCTACTTTCACCATGATCTCTGCTTCTCTTTTGTCAACCACCTCAGACCCCAACTTCTCATCAACTAGATCCAGCAACTTCCCGGTCTGTTGCAAATGACAAGCCTGCAAACGTTTATTGTAGTTAATGAAACAAACGGTGACATGATGAATGCCAAATTGGATCAAACAGCGAAAGGACGTGGAGAGAGTGTACCCAATCTAAAAGACAAACCCAATCATCACTAGGGATATAATTATTGTTGTTCTTCCCACTAATGATTTCCAAGGCAACAACTCCAAAGCTGTAAACATCTGCTTTGTATGTTAGGTGACCCCATAATGCATATTCCGGTGCCATGTATCCTCTGCAAATCAAGATCCAATGTTTTGTTAGCTAGACTTTGTTGTAAGTATATCAACATGCATGTCAGTATAAATAAGGGCATGGAAAGTGGCAGCTAACATGGTCCCAGCAACACGGGTGCTTATGTGAGTCTTCTCCTCTTCATCAAGCTTTGCCAATCCAAAGTCCGATATTTTAGGGTTCAAGTTCCGATCAAGCAGCACATTAGTAGCTTTGATGTCACGGTGAACAATTTTGAGCACAGATTCTTCATGGAGAAAAGCTAGCCCTCTTGCTATCCCGATACAAATCTTACGCCTTGTTTGCCAGTCCAGTTTAAGATTACTTTCTCGACCTACAAAATTAAACCAAAGAAGGTACTTGTCACTCGAACATTCTTTTCAGCAAGATATGAAGTGAGGTAAAACAATATTCCAAAAAGAGTAAATGACATCATACTCACCAAACAAAGCTTGCGCGAGATTATTGTTTTGCAAGTACTCATAAACTAGCAGTAACTGACCACCATCGATGCAACATCCGTGAAGTTTCACAAGATTTGGGTGCTGCAAACAAGAAATTATGCCCATCTCATTTAAGAATTCACGATTTCCCTGCCTTGACTTGGATGAAAGCTGCTTTACCGCTATCACCGTACCATCAGGCAGTTCACCCTGCATCCCACCCTTGTTTAGAATTCTGTATGTATGTCAATGCACAAAAGAAAAATCTTGGAGAAAATGTGGAAGCAGTTAAAAGTACCTTGTACACGGGACCAAAACCACCTTCTCCAATTTTATTAGCATAATCGAAGTCATTTGTGGCAGCTTTTAACTGTTTTAACGTAAAATTCCCTGCCTGCATATCTCCATCTGTCAAAGAATGCACAAGTTAAAAGTATGTATAAGTGTTATTCATCATTGTAATTTACGGATTTTGTTTTAACCCTTCATTTCATTTACTTGAGAAAGTAACAGGTAGAAATCAAAGAATCTAACAATGGCATATTTGATATGATCAAGCAAGTACCTTTCTTTCTCTCCATTTTTCCTGGCAAGTACACTTTCCACCAAAGGATTCCTAATATAATGACTACTAGGCATAATGCTCCTACTGCAACCCCGGTGACAACGCGAATAGTTCTCTTCTTTCCACCATTTGAACAAGCTTTGGAATCTGCCCAAAGGAATAAGTCAATTCATTAACTGGAATAACGTACAAGGATAATTATCCAAATATGAGCCTCATGCCTCAAAATCTGTAATCCAAGACTTGTGGGAAGATATGTTATCGTAACTAGTTTCCAACATACTAAAGAAGAACTCATCCAAATGACTCACCAGATTTTACGGAAATAGCAGAAATAAGAGGACCATAAACTCCTCTATCAGGAATCCTCGTTGTGCCTTTACCAGCGAAATATAATCGAATCTCTACAATATTATTTGTCACACTGACATTATGTTCTTTTATCACTACCGGCTTCTGAGCCGCCATTGCCTCCTCTTCAATATTGAAATCCTTCCGTATTACTTTATCCTGAGACAAAGCACTTGATGTTAAATCTAGTTGCAACTTCATCAAGTACATTCTTAACAATGTGACTAATTATTACCTGAACATAGATATCAAATACGCGTCTGCCAAGACTCGTATAATTTTTGTCATTTGTAAACTGTATCTCCGCAAAGTGAAGAGTTACAGTATAGTCACCATTTTCTAAGCAATAATGAAAATAAGTGATTGAAAGTGGAGATTTGCGTGCTGTTGAGTATAATGCGGAGAGATTCGAAGATGTAAGAGATACAGAGAACCGTGTATTTTGGAAATCATTGTCATCCAAGAAGTCTCCGGTGCTACTAAATCCCCAAAAAGAATCCTCATTTAAGAAATACTCTGCAGAACCACCTTCAACTCCTCCATCTCCTTTATACAAAATGTTTTCTTTATTTTCTTTGATGGTGATATCACTTCCCCCACAATTAACATGCATACAAGTTGAATCTGGCATAATGGGTTGAAATAAATATATAGGTGTGAGAACATGAACAGAAGTTGGATAATACAGTAACTGTATTGAAAATTAAATTAAATTGAAAAAGCATTACATATTTTTCAAATCAATTAGGATTTATGCTTACAGCGTGGACAGTTGAGATTCTTTAAGCATGGAAGACGTCTCATTCTGTCATAATTGAGTGAATATTAAATATACTAGCAGGGTAAAGAACAAGAATCTATGAATATCTTTGCTCACTGTAAGCAACAAAAAGAAGACAAGACACGGAAAGCTAATCTTACAAGTTGTTCCCCGTTGAAGTGCTTCGAAACAAGTTCAGGTTTAGATTGCTAACAAAAAGCAACAACATGAAACAGGCATCAGTTTGTGTCGATAGAAAACAGGTTCAATACAAGAATATTGAATAGAAAAGAATTCTGACATGTTCTCCTGGCAAGCGGGTTGTTCAGGACCTTGCCATGTGAAGTTATTGTAGGAAAGGTCACTGCACCAAAAAACAAATAGTAAGGGTCACTCTTTCTAGAATGCAAGGAACATAAGCCAGAAATGATGTTGCTCATGGAGATGCCATACACAAAGTAATATTAATAAATACTTTAAATTTGAAGCCAGAGTTCCACTGCATGAATTTCAAAAATACCAAAAGAGAAAAATAAATAACATGATGCACTGAAGATAAGAATTACACATACATATTACTTCCATCCTTGAAGACAGAGTCTGATACACTTCCACTCATAGAGTTTCCGGTTAAAAACCTATAGAGAGCAAAGTAGGATTAACAGAATGTTAGCAATGTTGTCCCTTTTGTATCACATATCTGTTCAGCATTTATAATTCAAAGAACCACAATGTTATACTTACAGGTATCTTAGACGCTCTAAGTTCACTGTGGCTGGAATTTCTCCTACTAACTTGTTAAAACTGACATCACTATCACAGCCACAATACACTAGATATAATCAACCTCGATTCACAGTCAGACAATAACATAATCATTCAACTAGACAAGCTTTACTTACAACATTTCTAGGTTTGGCATTGTCCACATGTATGGAGGAATCTCTCCAGAAATGTTACAGTTTCTCAGAACCCTGAAATAAATAGTTGAGTATCATTATTTAAGGGCAGCATATATAACATCTTCATGAAAATTGATGATCCAATATTAAACATACAATCTTACTAGGCCGGTCATGTTTGACACTGTAGGAAAACCTTTCTCAGTCCCATTTATATCGCTAATCCTCCTAAATAACAACCACAAGAAAAAGAAAATACAACTAATTCTATAACATAGAAAAGACAACTACAAGCTACAAAGAAAAATCGAAAGGGCCTTTTACTCACAACTCTTGTAAGTTACTCAAAAGAGATATCTTGGATGGGATGGGTCCCTGAAGCCCACTTGCATGCATTTCTCTTCAGTGATCCAAAGAAATAAACATATGGGAAATGAAATGTTAAAAATAAAGAACTAAATAATTAGGATTATCTACAATAACTTGGCAGGCAGGACGAAATTTTGTCAAAAGAAAAAAGGTCTTACAATCTCTCGAGTAGTTTCCAGTTCTGTATAAAATCAGGTATAGTTCCATTGAAGTTATTATCGTTTATTCTACTGCAATGGGCAATAAAATGGTATCAGTTTGGCATGTAAATCGGTTTTGTGCAGTACGAGAGAAAAAAATGCAGTAAAAACTTACAAGTCTGTCAAATTTGTTAGCCCCGCGAATGTCAATGGTATGTTTCCAGTCAAACGATTGGAGGACAACATCCTGCAATTCCAATACCAAATCAGAGAACCGTCAACTTACCTGTCATTCACCCTTATGAAATGTGTTAAACACGTACAAAAGAAAGAAGAAGAAAACTTGGGTAAAAAGAAAATTGCATTACATAGTTCCCAAGTTGACCAAACTTCCTAGTTCAGGGGGAACAACTCCAGAGAATTGATTTTCTTCAAGAGTCCTGATTGTTTAAGAAAATAGAATGTTGATATTAGAAAGAGACAATGGTAGAACACATTCTCATTGACTGCAAAGTGACTTAGATTACCATAAGTCCATGACTCAATCAATAAATAACCGAGACAAACAAAAATTTAACACTTACAGGTATGTGAGAGTAGAAATGTTTCCTAACTCCGTCGGAATCTCCCCTGATAACCGATTTACAAGAAGAGAGCTGCATAGATATTCTATTTAATTTACAAGAGGAAATATAAAACCAAAAATAAAATCACAAAAGTTAACAGCTCACATTTTAGTTAATTGCAATACAGCCCATTCTTTTGGTATTTTACCATTAAGATAATTGAGAGCAAAGTCACTACACAAAGAGAGAGGGAAAAAAATGAGGCACATTTCAATAGAAATAGGGCATAGGACAAAGTCATCAGACATTATTCTTGAACTTACAAAATGCTCTTACATTTCTTTGAGGTAAGGAAGTTTGACCAGTTGAGGTGGAAGTACACCAGGTAGACTATAACCCTTGATTTCTCTGTCAGAGAGAGCAATGTTATCAGAAATCAGAAAATTATAACAGATGATGCTTTAAAATTAATGATTAATGATCTTCAGTTAGAATTATGTTCTGTCTGTAAAAACCCCTTCCTTTTATACGTAAATAATAGTATGGGGCAAACTACACTAACCTCCTGGAGATTAAGGTGAAGCATCAAGATTACCGTCCACAATTCTAACTTTAGGTGCAAAACTAAAACATCTACATCTACCTCCAATGTCAAACCATCTTTCACACCTACCCTTCCTCCAACATCAAAACTTCTAGTACCTATTAGACAAGAACAGCCAAAGTACGTAAGTTCTAGCAATGCAAGGAGGAATCTTGTACTTCACCTAACCCCAGCTGAGGTAAGTATAGTTACCCTGGAAGTAGATAAAACCTCCCTTCTATATTTTCTTTTGTATAGTTGTGTATGAAACTATTGAGTGGCAAGATAGGGAAGCGTACATCTTTGCGACGTGACAGACAGTGCCACTGCATTCACACCCAACGCTACTCTCAGATCCTTTTGGAGACTCTTCTGTCACCCAACCATTTCAATTTTGCAAGAATCGCCATTAAACTTCCAATATTTTGCACCCATCGTGCTAGTTATTTCTTTGAGAGCATCAACTATCCATAATCAAAAACCATCACAAAATAAATACGCAGTTTCAAGGAAATAATCAATTTCTTGTACTGATAGATGGAAACTAATTTAATTACCAAGTGGCTCCTATTTTTTTTTAAAAAAAAAATAATCTTTGGCTGTGTTGCAAACTACAAGATAAATATTTAATTTTGACATTAGAACATCACTATAAAAGGAAAACACATTAACCATACAATTAGCATTGCAGATACCTCCAAAGGAGACTTAATAGTTCCCAGAGCCAGAGCTCGATCAACAAGTAAATAAAGGAAAAATAAAAAGAGTTATTTCAGATAATAAAGGGCCAATGAGGCAATTTCCCACTTCAGCTCTCTGTTATCCAAAAATTTGTGTTAATAACTTAATACAGAGTGCAACATTCCAAGGTTCAAACTTTTCAGCTCCCCACATGTTGTCAGCAACCCAATTCAAGTTTCAAGCAATAGAGTGAGAAATTAGCACTTACTTTCATCTTGGGGAACCTGGGACTCAGCAAATCTCAGCAAGCTGAAGCTCCAACTCAACACAGCAACGGACAAAACAAAGATGCTGCTGCTGTTGGCTTTCATGGTGATGAAGATTCAAGATTTGAACTAAAAACCTTGGCTTGTGAGAAAACAGTAGAGCCACTGGTATGATATGTTCAGGCAATGCATGCAGTTGGCCTTTGAGAGGAAACCCAGATGGGGGAATAGGGAACCACCAATTCCTTGATGTATGAAGCTTCGTCTCTTTCAAAATGAAATGCAATTCGTCCAACACATCACTGTAAGCAAGCAAAAACAATTTTTACACTGCTTTGCAAACCGGAGGGTGAGATCGTGTGTGGACCTCCAGGTTGGAATTTTTTCCCCAAATAATTCAATTTTGATTGCTATATTTATTTAGTAAAGTTAAATTGACCATCATCATGCAAACTATAGATTCTGTTCTTATTATTTAAATAAACATTTCATTTTCACACACATCAATAAAAGAAAATTCAATCCAAGCTAAAGAAACAATGTATTAATCAAATTTTCTATAAAATAAAAAAAACAAAGTAATCAATTTATTTACTGTATTTCCTTAAAAAAATTCTTATAAAAGTATAATATTTTTTATGGCACAAAACCCGCATTCTAAAAAGTTTTTAATTCAATTTTATGAATTTTATTCAATTATTTATTTATCCAAAATTTAATATCAAAACGAATGCATTCTGGCGCTTAGTTTTTTTTTTTTTTTTGGTGCCTTCCTTACTAGTGAAAGAGAAAGAAATAAGCTTGAGGATAAGATTTCACTGCACAAAAGAGAAGACATAAATAAATTCATCGATACGACAGACTTCTTATGACTCGATTCGGCCCCAACGTAAGGCACCGTACACTCCGTTTCACATGCGCTTGAAGCCTGAAGGTATATTAAAAAAATTAATTATATAAATTTGTTGTCATTTAATAATTTCGATATGAAAATTTCGTAAAAATTTCAAATATTATAGTGAATCATATCAATAATTATCAATGCCATACTCCCCATACTAAGCAACTTGTGATGCCGGTAACAGGTTTTTAACGAATAAGATGATTACAACCCTATTCTTGGGTTGTATTAAATTGTGAAAATAATATAATGTTTAGTTATGTATTTTTCTGTGCTTACTTTCTTGCATGTTTCGACTTTAATGCATGTGACAAATTTGAACATCCATGAATGAGCAGCTGCTGGCAGCCAACAGCCAACTGAATTGTCATCGACTTACAGTTGATTTTAGTTTTTATATACACTAATTTGGAATTCAGAATGGCGAATATATAATATAGACCAAGTATTAACTTTGTATTTTATTATAGTCGAATTTAAAACTATCTGACTACTAGATGGTTAAATCATAATAATGCTAAAAAAATAAAAATTTAAAATTTCAGCGGGTCAATTTTCGTAAACCGAACCAAATCAGACCGTTACACGAGTCCATAGATATTAGAAAATATTGCATAAATATATTATTTCCTTTACTTCATTATTTGGGAATCCTATCGTGGGATACCTCTTTGTATCCTAGAATTTAGGCATTGACTTTGTAACCTACTAGAATTGTAGCCTCACATTTTTGTATATAACTTGCCTCTCACGTGAATAAAGAACACAAGCTTCCAACAATCTATTTTAGTTATTTTACATGGTATCAGAGCTTCATCCTCGTGCCTGATATTTTTTCAACACACCATGACAAATTCAGAAACATCCAAATCAAAAACATCCAACCCAATCATGGACGCATCCAACCCTTATTACGTTCATAATTCAGATCACCCTGGTCACGCACTTGTTCCCATCAAATTGAACGATGCCAATTACCCTTCTTGGAATAAATCCATGACTCATGCTCTTATTGATAGGACGTTAAATAAGCATTATTTTATATTATTTTATACCCTTTATACTTGACTTTTAGTATTAAAATATTAAATAAATTGATAAAATAAATTATTTTGTGATTTTTATGTTTAGATAAATAAAGTTTGTAATTTGGAGCATTTTGGCGAAAGAATCGTCTCGATCGGAATTATAACGAATAAATTATGGACGTAATTCGGTGGAATAATTAACTTAGTTATATTTTAATTAAATTAATTAATGCAGCCCAAACCCAATTAATTTTTGAAGCCCAGCTGCTTCCGCCCAGCCCACGTCTGTGCGGCCCAGGATACCAACCCAGCAGTCAGGCCCAGGCGAAGCCTAGTTGCTTCAGCCCTGCCCACACACGATTCGACAGGCGCCGGCCGAACGTCCTTCTTCCACTCCAGCGCGCACCTGCCGAAGTCTCCAGCCTCTCTTCAGCTGCATGCTACCGAAATTTGGAATTGATTTTCAGCTGCTCTCTGCTGAACTCTTTTCCAGCAGCTTCCACCCAATTTCCACCCAATTTCCAGCCACTTTCCAAGCCACTTTCCAACCCAATTTTGCAACTTTACAACTCAAACCACTTCTAAACATCATCACGAATCTTTATTACTCATCATTCCATTATTTAACATTTTTTATTGTATTTTTATATTATTTTTGGTAGCTTTCTCCACCTATAAATAGGGTTTCAATTCACTTGTTGTAACACACCTTCTTTGAGGCACACATTTGAGCCTTCTTTGAGAGAAACTTTAGCAAAGTATCTCCAATACAAAGTTTAGAGTTTTGAGTCCATATTTCCCAAGGTTATTTCCTCCATCTTCATAAGGTTCCGTCCGCTGTCGGAGAATCGTATGAATAACAATCCATTGTTTTCATTCATCTTGAAAGCGTAACAATTACTCTCCATTTACTCAAACTCTCATTTTTGTTATTGGTTTTGATTATAGTTCAATATATGTGAGGTTTTTCTTACTAATATTTGTAAGTGTTAAATGCAATCTACATGTGTCTTACTTTATGAATTTTAGTTATTTTATACATTTTAGTGCTTTATACTTCAATTTGATGTTAAGTGTTTTATCCGCTGTCGGTGCATTTAAAATAGAATTGAAGAGACTTAATGTTGATCGCTGTCGGCGCATTCAGTCAAAAACAAAAGGTGAATCATATTGTAAGTGTTGTCCGCTGTCGGTGCATTTATAGTATTGAAAAATGTATGAAGGTAATTAAGACGATTAAGGTAAAATTTCGTGATTGTTTTAATATTTGCAATTATTAGAGTGTTGGTAAGATTTGTGTTTTAAGAAGATCACTTGTACATGAATTAGAATAGAAGTAAAATTAGTTTATCTATGCTTTTACTTATTTACATGATCACAAACCTTTTCAAAACCCCCCTTTTTATTCTTTATTCTTTTGTTCTTTTATTCTTTCATACTTTTAGTTTATTAGTCTTTGATTCTTTCATTTCTTTATTCTTTTATTCCTTTACTCTTTAATTTATTGATTCTTTGATTAGTTAATTCTTTAATTCTCTATTCCTTTATTCTTTAAGTCATTAATTCTTTAAATTGTTAATTCTTTGATTATTTAATTCTTTGATTATTTAATTATTTAATTCATTATTCTTTTATTCATCTCCCACTAACACATTATTAATGTCCCTAATTTCCCCGGTTAAGAACGATCCCTATTTATCAATACTACATCTACACAAAAAAGGTTTAAATTGCATAACACTCGAATTACATGTTTAATTTAATGCGTAGTTTGGGCTTAGTCACTTATCGCCAAAAACAAATTTGGATTTGTTGACAGGAGTATTCTAGCCCCCTACGAAACCAAACAACCAATAGATTTTGCTTTATGGAATCAATGCAATAGTATGATTCTATCATGGTTTGCACACTCCGTTGAACCTGATCTTTCAAAAACAGTCGTTCATGCCAAGACTGCTCACCAAGTGTGGAACGATTTCAAGGGTCAATTTTCACAGAAGAATGCACCCACAATTTATCAACTTAAAAAAACCATTGCATCGCTCTCACAAGGTGCTATGACAGTTTCGGTATACTTTACCACACTCAAAGGGCTTTGGGTGTAAGATCCGTGTCCTAGAGGGAACAGTGAACAATCCCACATTCCTGCGAGGGGGAATGGTCTGGGAGAGAATGGTGGTGTGCCTTAAAGATGTAGGCACACACCTATCTAGCACTATGCTTTTTGGGAGCTCAAGTGGCTTTGGGGGGGATTGGAACCCCAAAGTTAAGCGAGTTGAAGCTAGTGTAATTCCATGATAGGTGATCCCCTGGGAAGTTGCACCATGAGCTCCTGAAAACAAAACCGTGAGGGCGATGCCCAAAGCGGACAATATGGTGCTAGATGAGTAGAGTCCTGATCGAGGAGGGTCGGGTCCTGACATTGGGACGATCTCGATGCCCATCGTCCTGCCTTCACTTGCAATCAAATGAACGCACACAATGACCAACTTGAAGAAAATCGAATGATGCAATTCCTCATGGGCCTCAATGACGTCTACAATGGTGTTCGAAGTAATATTCTCATGATGAATCCTTTACCCAACATTCGACAAGCATATTCTCTCCTCATCCAAGATGAAACACACCGCCAGTGCCATGGAAAATTTTTCTATTTCCGTTGCGGTTCATAGCAAGCCAAATAATGTTTCAAATCATTCTCAAAATCAGCATTGTTCATATTGTGATAGAGATGGCCATGTTCTTCAAGATTGTCGCACTCTAAAATTTCATTGCAAATTTTGTGATAGAAGGGGTCATACGGAGGAGACATGCAGATTTAAGCATGGAAATTGGCCCAATAATAAAGCAGGGGGCGCCACCAACCGACCAAGCCAACAAGGGCCATACGGTCAGCAACGCAGGGCTCCCAACCGAACTGGACACCACGCAGCAGCGGCCCACGGCGCTAGTCCATCTCACTCGCCCAGCATGCATGCGCTTGCACCCAGCGCGCCTGCCTATGTACCTGCTCCACACGGCATGTCACCAACCGAGATAACTACCCAGCAGGTGTCTTCATCAATGCCCTGCTTGCCCATGCCAATTCTTCCATCACAACAAAATTTTCCCACAGACGAGACACCCAATTTTTCTGGCCTCTCACCTGATCAACTCCATCAACTTGCAAATGCCATATCAGCTCTCACCACGAACCCCCATTCGGGTAACAATAATGCTTATGCAAATGCCACAGGTACTTGCTTCTGGGATCGTGTCTGGGACTACTGTTCGTCCTTCAAGCATGCTCACCACTTCAGACATTGTAGGCCTAAGCGATGAAGCCGCATTGGTACACAGCAGGCTAACTTTCACCACAACTTCTGCTTCTTCGTCATTGAATTCACCCTCTAACCTCTCATCAACCAACTCCTTCATGTTTCCAGTTTGTAGCAAATGACAAGCCTGCAGAGAAAAACTGCTCTTGATCAAAATTTCTCAATGATTAACAGCATAAAGCAACAGTCTTTACGCAGTGGTTTGAGAGATCGAAAAATCTGTATCCTACCCAGTTTAGGAGACAGACATAACTCTCAGTTGGCACATAATTGTTGTTGTTCTTCCCACTAACAATTTCCAAAGCAACAACTCCGAAACTATAAACGTTTGCCTTGTAGGTCAAGTGACCCCATAGTGCATATTCTGGTGCCATATATCCTCTGCAGATTAACAACTCAATGTCTTGTTATTCCTATTCTAGAGATATCACTTGGACAAATGAAAACATGCGGAATTAAATGCAGTGGGAACTGACATGGTGCCAGCGACTCTGGTGCTAATGTGTGTTTTCACCTCTTCATCAAGCATAGCCAATCCAAAGTCAGAAATTTTCGGGTTTAAATCACCATCCAGCAGCACATTGGTAGCTTTTATGTCTCTGTGAACAGTCTTGATTCTTCATGGAGAAAAGCTAGACCTCGCGCTATGCCAATAGTCCAATACAGATCTTAAGTCTTGTAGGCCAGTCAAGCCTAAGCTGATGATGTTCCGGACCTATATATTATAGGCGTAGCTCAAGTAAACTCAATCAAATCAAAGTGTTATGTCTTGCATATCAGATCTTCACTTTATCATGTTATATTGAAGTAATGAAAGCTCAGGGTTGAGCAAATGACAGAAAACATACCGAATAAGGCAAGTGCAAGACTGTTATTTTGCATGTATTCGTACACCAGCAATAATTGATCTCCTTCAATACAACATCCATTTAGTTTCACTAGATTTGGGTGTTGCAAACACGATATCATGCCCATCTCGTTTAAAAATTCACGATTTCCTTGTTTTGAATTTGAAGAGAGCTGCTTAACTGCTATGTATGAACAATCTGGTAAGTAACCCCACATCACAACTCTACATTTTAGAATTAACTTTTGTCGTCTAGGTTTGGGTTAAGATGAAGGACTTTCCTTCGGGATTTTATATGCCAAAGAAAAACATGGATACCATGTACACAGGACCAAAACCACCTTCTCCAAACTTGTTTGCAGAATCAAAGTCATTAGTGGCAGCTAGTATTTGTTTCAAAGTGAAGTCCCCGTCGGCATGTCGGATAGGAAATTGAGACTCAAAATTGTTTCAAAAGTTAAAAAAATAAAAATTGACTGTTTGCGTTTCTATCAGAATCAACTCATCATTGAGAATCACATTCATTTTTTTAAGTAGCCATATTTTTGTCTAATAAGTTCACTCTAAAGATTTGAAATTGTAAAATGATGATGACATTCACCTTGGTATTGTGCCTACATTTGGAGCAGTGATGGAAGATGGAAGTCAATCACTAATTTGAAAATTTTAGGCTGCCTATTTTTTCCTTTTAGACGATGATAAAACAGGGGATACATTGTATAAAAAGATATTAACTTTACTATATAAGAATTGAATTTTAAATTTTTCAAATAACAACCTCTCAAATAACGTACAAAGATGGAAGAAGTGACCGAGCCTGCGGCTCCAAACACCGAAGAAGATGACGAGATGACGACGTTGTCGTCGTTTTTTTTCGATGCCCTCGATGACTTCCCCTCCTACTACGAGTCTGATCAATCCTCGTCACTGTCCATAATGTCACTCCCCCATTCCACGCCGGCTCAGGTGACCCACATCCCCCGCCGGTCATTGTCCCGAGGAAACATCGGGGATGACGACGACTGAAAGACTTCAACTTTAGAATCCTCTCTCAGCTCCCAAATTGGTTCGATAAACGACGCGAGGCCGAGTTTCAGAACCAGAAAATTTAAGCTTCACCGGCGTTTGAAGGAGTCCGAATCGAGTCGGGATCGAGTGAGCTCAGTACAAGCTCCGAGTGAACAAAACAACGAGGGTTCGACTGTAACCACCGCCGCTAATGACGAGCCGGCTGGTGACTCCGCCGACTCCACCGCACAACTCGGTGATTCTTCATTTAACCTTCTTGAATTCATTGCTAGATTGATAATCAAGGTAATTGGGTTCCAAATTAATATATTCATTAGCATCTTCACATTTCCCATCTGGGTTTTGCACCATTCTTACATGCTTGTCATCGACCCCTTCCAAATTGTGCGTCGAGGGCGAGCATATTTGATCTCAAAGTCGTTAAGTTTATGGAATTTGGCTGGTGGGTACGTAAGCCCTCTGGTTTCTGAGTGGTTGAAGGACAACGATTTGGTTTGGAAGGTGGCATTGCGATGTGGGTGGGGCGTGTTTTGGTCATGTTATGTGGTTTAATTTTTTGTGGTCTATTGGTCTCGTCGCTTGTGTTTGGTGGAGTTTTGATGAGGTGCATTGTGTCCGAGCCAATGTATATGAAGGATATGCTCAACTTTGATTACACTAAGCACAGTCCGGTGGCGTATGTGCCGGTAATGTCTTGTGTGGGTGCCAGTTGTGGTGCGGATTGTAGAGAAAAGGTTCAGGTTGTGGAGAGTCTTTGGGGGTTCGGTGTATACCTCCTGGTCACAAAGTGGCAGTCACTATTAACTTCAAATTGCCCGAATCAGAGTATAATAGGAATCTCGGTGTCTTTCAGGCATTTCTTGATTCATTAAATGTCGGCTTCTGTTTGCTCTTTCAGACTTGAATCTAAGTGATTGCATATGATGTCTTTGGTCATGGTTGAGTTTCTGTTTTTCAATAAGTGGTATATGAAGTCCGGGTTTGGTGATGAAGTTATTAGCTTTCAAATACACTATATTCAAAATGTGTGTAATGCTAATGATAGTAGCTTTCTCATGCATCTTATTGGTGTGTCATCGTTTTTACTTCATTTCAGAAGGCATAGGCACCTCAGAAAATGGGTCAGATAGAGTACTTAGTAAGTCTTTCAGTTGAATCTGAAGTTTGGATTATTCCAAAGAAATCTGGTGATGCTGCTCTTTTGATCTGATACCCAGTTATGTTATTGAGAAATGCTTTCCTGGAACCAAAGGAAAAAAGGAAGTCGAGTTGTTGACACAATGGAAAAGAAAGGAGCTAGTATTTTTTTCCAAGTTTAGTGAATCTTGTTTACATCTGATTTTCAACTAATAAAAAAGAGCAAGTGTCTGAGTTATATCTTCAAAAGGTTAAATTTGGTTGAGATTTCTGTAGATAACTTCATATTGTGACATTTACAACTTTATGATGTGATTTAAAGACACTTGTATTAAGGGGAAAAAGACAGAATTTAATTTTCTTTATAGTGATTCACTAACCATTGACACTATTAGATCCATTAATGTCACGAATGACCGGTGATCCATTCTGCCATGTCATTGAAACCGTTAAACATAAAGATCTATGAATCTGAAAGTGTCATACAGAGAGCTTGAAATTCTATTTCCGTCAAGCTCTTTCCTTTTCTTATAAACTTCAACCAATAAACCTAAACTAGTTACAATATTTTGATATCATGTTTCTTTGTTTCCATTTTCATATTGATGAATGTTTGTTTCACCACTTTCACTTTGTTTATGTAGGTTAAGGTACACTTCCTGTCTGTTGATGGTAAAACCCTGGCCAGTTCAAGCCATCCATGCATGTTACAGTTCAAAAGTGCGTCTATCCGCCTTCTGTTAATTTTCCTTAAGGTTGCTCCTCTTGTAGCTGGCTATGTTTCAGAATCCCAAACTCTGAATCTGAAGTTTAGAGGTTTCATTGAAGGCAAGGTTCCTACTGCCTGCTTAAAGGTGACAATTGAACAGCGGGATCTAGACTGTTTACTCTAATCTGCTGTAGGCCATTGTTTATGGTGGAGATGCTCTTTACTCTAATCTGCTGTAGGCCATTGATTATTCCGGGATCTAGACCAGCAAAGAGTGGTTCGGTCAGCAGCAGCGCCACCCAAAGGCGAAAGGAAGGTCTGTTGGCAGCAGCTTCACTCGAATACCAAGGGATGGTACTGTTGGCAGCAATGCCACTCAAAGCAGCCTCTTGGCACAAAAATAGCCAGGAACATGCGGGTAATTATAGAATTAGCCGAAACTTTGATAGATTTTCTCACTGTTTAACCTGTTCAATTCTGTCGTTTCTAACTTCACTTGTTTTCACTCATTCGTTAATATCTTTTTAACCGCAGTATAATTAAAGTTCATTCCCTATAAATGTTGGAAGAGTAGGTATTCTAGGAAAATATCTGCAATATCTGTACAATTTTCGTCGATATATTTATATTTTCGGATCTCGACACTAAAATATGAGAAAAGAAAATATCCGTGGTATTTCCTTGAATATACTCATATTTAAGGTCTTGATATAAAAATAAGAAGGGAAGATAAATCTCTCCTCAATTTATATTATATAGGTATTAGTTTTATATAAATATTTTTTTCCAAATATATAAATATTATTGGGTGCTAAGTTTTTTTTTAAAATTTCACTGAAAAATTTCAAATTTTGGACTAACTTTTCAACATTATTTTTCTTGAGCGTGAACGATATCAATATCGAATTGATATTTTCATAAATTTAACTGTCAATATTTTGGTAAAAAACAGTATTTTCAATCTTAATTCTATTACTATATTTTGATTCTTGATTCTTGATTCTTGATTCTATAATTACTCTCATCTGTAGGCCAATTAGCCGTTGGCTTTTTAGCTTTTGTAGTACAAATGAATTATATTGGTGGCCAGAAATACTACAAAGAATTATGTTTTTTTTTTAAATAATTAAGAGTTTTATAGCAATAAAAAGGACCTGGGAAACCAGGACATGGAGGCGCTCAGGCCTCAAATCAGAGGGATATATCTAAGTTTCCAGGTTGTCTACTATATTAGGACTATATGGCTACAATTTAGTAGTATTTTCTTTTTGTATAGTATGGAATTTCGGATTCAATTCTTATAAAAAACAGTTGTAATCTCACTCTTTATAATTATTCGCATGAATCTTAAAATTTATCACTACATAAAAGAAGAGAATATTACTATTTGTTGAAGAAAAAAAATAGTACTATACTTAATTAATGGAGTCACACAAATCAAAAGGAAATATCGGCTTTATCCGCTTGAAATATCAATTAGAGAAAGAGAGAGCGACGATTAAAAATATTTCAAATCGAAAACAAAACTGATTTTTTATTTTTTATTTTTTATGTAATGATATTAGGAGAAATGAAGATTCGAGAACCAATGGCATAAACCGACATGCCTTGATTGCAAAATGAAGGGTGTAGCTGTCCATCTTCATGCCCTTACTTCTCACCTGGGAGTAAACCAAAAGCGCTTCTTTTGGATGATTTCCCTCCAAATAACCTCTGATGATGTTGTTCCAGGTGTAGGTATCAAGACCGTCGACTCCGTCGGTGATCAAACGGGCAGTAAAATTTGCGGTGGGGAGTGGAATTGAGGCAAAAGAAGCAACAAGCTTGCTTGCGATGGGAGGGCTTTGAACAAGGCCTGTGGCGACTAAAAATGAATGGATTTGAATGAGTTGGTGTTTGTGTTTGCATACTTGCAAGAGTCAAGTTATTTCTTGCAATGGATTTTGCTTCAATTTGGTGATTGCAGGTTTGAAAGACACGGCCTTCAAAAGCATCCTTCACACTAAAAAAAAATGTGGGAGCTTTCTTTAAGTAGCTGTTCTGAAAGATTATTTTCTTTCAATTTATTGAATATCTGTTTTTTGTTGCCATATTAAAAGAATTATAAAATGGTAAAATAACAGTTACGAAATGAGTCGAAAATATTATAATTTTCTATGGTCATCCACTACATAATTTGTACCATTGAAAGAAATACAAGGATAAATTGAAGACATACATCTCTCACAGAAGAGACTGAGCAATCTTGAAGTCTATAAGAAATACAGTACGTTAAATTCGAGTTCAATGAGCGGAGTGGGTAGGACCTGTTGTCTTCTTGAAATCTATCTTGTCAACCTTGACCTCCCCATCGATGAGTTCATAGACATATACAACCACGCGAAGGCCGTCAATGTCCATGAGGACGAAGCTTGGATTGACGTCATAGGTGAGGCTGCTATAGGCGCCACTGGCAGAGCCGGGGTTTATGACGACACCCCCTTCATGTTTGTAGGCTGTGAACTGATGGGTGTGACCTGTCACAAGGATATCCACATCCAACTGTCTCTGAAGCATGGCTAGTGAGTCTAGGTCCCCCCATGGAATAACCTACAGAACATTAACTCAATTACCAAAGGGTGAAATATGAAGTCATTATACAAAACTCAGAACATTGACAAAATATTATCTCGCGGCCATCAAACTTAGAATGCATGGCAAATGTACACACGTAATATTATGGCACTTCGTCTAAATACCTCTTTCCAAATTACAGCATTTTTGAACCATACAGAAATGAAAATTCAATAATCCTACTCTTGAAAGGACTTCTCTAAAAAGAGTAACTAATGCAGATTATATTTGATTCCTTCCAAGGATTACACAGAATCTTTCAAGTATTAGTTCTTCTGATTCCCTGGAAAAGATTGTATTCCAACAGGTCTGTTCCCTGTGGTATTATCAATTTGCCTAAAACCACAAGAAAGGGTAATCTACTTCACGTTAAAGGAATTGTGGAATGAGGGGAATCAAAAAATAGAAAATAATGACATGACATCATAAGCTTATGTATGACATGAGAACAAGGGACTAGTGAATGATTAAGCACTTAAATCCAAATAACGGAAAAGACTTCGTAGAGAGAAGACGAGATTATTTAAACAGTTCAAGGAGAAGTAATTTATCAGCTGCTTCATGAGAGGTCAAATGAAAGTCGAAACAAGACTTTGTTTTCAAATGCTCAATGGGACAATGATAAAAGAAGGAGCAAACCTGGTGGCCATGGCACAACCCTAGCTTGAATTGACCAATAGTTAGAGTTTTGGTCTCTGGGTATTTTGTCTCTTCATCATACTCACCTCGAGCAATATGTAAGTCGGGACAGAGAGTCCTTAAGTAGTCATGAACTTCCTGAAGTCGCATAACACACAGAAAAACTAATTTGTTACCCATAAAGTACCAGTACAAGAACTAAATGTAGATCATTAGCAGTTGCATGAGCTGTTTAAATACCTCAAACGTGTCTATGACAATGCAGATAGGATGATAAGCATATATGATATGTCAGCAACATTTGAAAAAAGTCCATTCAAGAATGTAGCAAACGAATCAATTCCATCCAAATGAAAGTTAGCAATTCAGACAAGATATATACAGCCATTAGCATGATTAAGAATAAATTCACCGGCATTCAACGTAAGTTAGTTCATCGGTGGATGCAAACTATCTCCTACAAAATGACATCAGTTTGTGGAAACTATTCTTACTACAAGTCTACACAGCAACATGGACATTCGTTTGAAAAGACCCCAAATTTGGAATGCCTTTCATATATGTAAGAGTTTGTTTTCTGGACAACAAAACGGATAATAGTACACTAAACTAACTCAAAATTTTGGTTCAAAATGTGAATTAAGCTAAACTCAGTAAGCAAAATTGAAAAAATTCAATGAAGAATTCACAGAAAAAAATAGAAACATACTTTGATACAAAGATTTCCAGTGCAAATGATGTGCTGGATCTTTCCAGGAACAAGCATAGACTTGAACTTGGCAGGTAGATCAGGTGCCCTGTGGGGTATATGCAAATCCCCCAAGGCCAAAACCAATACCATCCTCACTCAGTCTCACCAATAACTCAAAACACACTTCACAAAATCTGTGAATAAACCCAAAAAGTCAAATTAAATACAAAAAGAGTAATCAATCATAAAGATTCTTTTTCTTTTCACATGAATTAATTAATCAGTGATTGACAGAGGCGGATCTATTAAGAGGCAAGGGTGGTCAATTGACCACCCCAAAACCTCCATTAAAGCTTCCATCTTCAAGCGAAAAACATCTAACATCTTGCCTTCAATAAGTAATTACTTACCTTTGTGTCCCCTCTAACTCCCCCTTGCTTTTGCGCTGAGTTCTGCTCGCCAACTTTCCTCTGCGCTCCACCTACGAGGCAATTACACCGCTCTTACACGTCAACAGTCGACTCCTTTGGGGTCTAAGTTTGGGCTGTAAGCACGATTTTAGCATCCCGGCCCATTTTAGTACTTTTTTTCCAGCCCATTTTAATTATTTTTTATTATTATAAAAGAGGAGGCGATAATTTTTTGAAATTTTTTCATAGTTAAGTCTAATTATTTATAAGTCAATATTAAAATCAACTCAACTATACGCACTTAAACAGCCCATCTTTCCATATTAACAAAGTTGATTAATAGGAATATGCTAATTTAATGTCTATTAATTATCGTCAAGTGAGACTAATTCAATTGATTTTAGTATTGACTTGTAGAAAATTGGTTTCAAATTCGAACCCCAATGACATGTATGAAAAATTTCCAAAAATTCCGCCTCCCCTGTAATAAAAAAAAATGTATGTCTATTATTTTTTATAATGATTTTATTTGAACACATTAATTGATCATTTTATTTAATTCACTTATGTGACATTTCTTTTGCTAAAAGAAAAAACTTTAGAACTAAAATAACTAGAACCCAAAATATTTCTGGGCAAATCTTTAAAGTTTTGAATTTTTTTTTCCTTTCTAAATAGAAGAATAGGATAAATTGATTAAAACATAATGCTCGTGTACATTTGAATGTCAAAAAATAATTACAAGTCTTGCTATCTTTCATTTTCGAGAGTCAATATCCAATTTAAGATCCAATTAATCCCTACATGGCTAATAATTAATCAACAACCAACCATAGGACTGCAACTTTTCTAGCTGTGTGTGAAAAGAAGAAAATTTTCGCATAGGGTGACAACGTAAAAACTGGAGATTCAATTCATATTTGAACTTTAAGTCTATTACAACACATCTGTCAACTTACATTTTGGAAAGAACAAAAACAAAAACAAAAACAAATGTTGCACAAAACCATTCGAAGGCTCTTAATTTTGTTTCACCTATTATCTCTAACCACAAATATTTTGATCTCTGTATATAACGCAGCTACTTAGTTACCCATTACCCCCCTAATTTTCACCACAAGTGGTTACTTGCGTCCCACTCCTTTCAAGAAGGAGGCAGTCTTGGTGATCTCACGCAGTGGCTTCTCTGTGAACCTAATGACATTGTACACCAAGGCACCAAACACAGCCCCTAGAGTTGGCCCAAAAATGTAGACCCACAGGTCCTTGAAGCGCCCAGATACAATCGCCGGTCCAATGCTTCTCGCCGGGTTCATTGATGCTCCTGATATCGGCCTGCACAACCATATAACCCCAAATCATTAGGACATCTCTATTTCTTGATCATTTTCGAATATTCGAGTTAGAAAGATATTATTGAGTTAATACCCGGCAAACATGACGTTAAGAAGCACTGTGGCGCCAATTGCAAGCCCGGCAAGCTCTCCAATCTGCGTAACAAACAAAACAAGGAAAACAAAATCGCCATGAGATTCATATGTCATTGTCTGGATTGATAAGACTGAAGGACCAAGTCACTGTCTTTACAATATTTTAACATGAAAAAACCATACGATTCAGACATTTTGTAACATATTAGGCTATTTAATTGATTAGATTATACTCCAAATCGAATTATATTAGTCTAACAAGTTAAGCAAGTTTGACACCAACCCCTGCTGGTTAATCAACCATATTGGCTATTGATTTATGTATTTTAATTGGGAAATTTGAACCAATGTTGACGAAGGTGACGTTAAGAAGATGAACAAATTATTACCGCTCTGTTATCCGTGGCAACACCGGAAACAACGAACATGAGGTAAAATGTGATGATGAACTCAATCACAAAGGACTGCAACTGCTGATTCCCGTGGGGAAGAGTTCCGGCAAAGTGATTTTCCGTCCCGTTGAATATGAGTCTCAGGGTACCAGCTGCCAGTGTGGAGCCAAGAATTTGAGCAGATACATAAGGTGGCACCTGTAAAGAGATCGAAATATGATCACAAAGCATCCATCTTGAGAGACATAGTAGTTTGAAATTATGCAGCAAAGTTTGTCACTTGTTGTAATCGGTGACATGGGTTTTGAGTTTTAAACATTTTAGACATGATTTCTTGCCTAACAACATACTTATCAAAGAAGAAAACTTACTTTTTAACTTTTTTTTTGTTGACAAACATGTGAACGCGGATAATTTCAAAGTTTCAAGAAATTGCTGGAATTATTAATAAAATTGTGGGTTGGTTTGATTAGCTGACCTGTTTCCATTGAAACCTTCTGGTGATGGCAAAGGCAATGGTGACAGCTGGGTTGAAATGGGCACCGGAGATGTGCCCAACAGAGTAGATCATCACCATGACCACCAGTCCCCAAACAATGGAGATCCCCGGTTGCGACACCAATTTATCGGAAACCAAGTTGACAACCACAGCCCCGCACCCGGCAAACACAATAAAGTATGTGCCTACCACCTCAGCAATCACCTGCTCAGCAAAAAGATCTCAACTTTATTACTTCCCAACAAAAAGATTTCAGCTTTTGTGTTTGAATTTCAAATTTAAAAACAGACTTGGTGAATTTGAGAGAAAGGAGATGATTTGGGTGACCTTCTGCACGAAAGGCACCGAGACACAAAATCTGTCAGATTCTTGGGAAGACTTGTGATTGTCAACACGGCCTTCGACATCCAAAACATGTGTCCCATTGGCATGAGCCCCTGAATTCCCTTCTGCCATGGATGCAATTTAGAGAGAGAGAGAGAGAGAGAGAGAGAGAGAGAGAGAGAGAGCTAAGGAAACCGCTTTGTGTTCGAAGTTGCAACCTTGGAGTGAGCAAAGAACTCTGAAAAACAATCCAATTTATGGGCTCCACAAAGGTCCAAGAACACCGCAGGGAGATAAAGAGAGAGATGCTGACTATGAAAAGGATGGGGCTTTTCATTGGGTTTTTGGGTTTTATATTAAATAAGAGATTACATGGCAGTTTCCATTGGAGATATCGTTGAAAAACGAAGTGGTTGTGTGACAGAGGAAAGGGGAGAGAGAGAGCGAGAGAGAGAGAGAGTGAGATTGAATGCTCTTCTTCAACTGCCCACCGGCAATACAGAGTGGACATGAATGAATGAATGCCTCTTTCTAACGCCTCTGAACGCTGTTAATTTCTCACACCCTTTTAGTAAATAAGAAGGCCATGTCCATAACAATGGTTTTGAGTTGGCAATTTGGGAAACATGAAAAATAAATTCTTGTTAATTTTGTTTCCCTTGTATTTTTTACACGCTTGGCAAAAAATTTGTTTGATAATAATGGTATAAAGTTACCAAATAGTTAATATTAATATCGTAAAAAACAGCGATTAAAAATCAAATAATAGTATATTACTTTATATTTCTATCGCTGGTTTATATTAATCGCTCGAGAAACCAACAACGACTGGATAAGGAGGAATGTCCATTAACGAAGAGAAAATACTCGTCATGAAAATTGAAAGCATCATCACGTATGTATACTAAAGTAATATGGTGATATTTAATTTGTTATTTATATGAATCCATTTTTTTCACAATGAATATAAAACATGTATATTAACGTAGTACCTAAATTTTAAATAAATTTAACACACTTACAATACATTTACATCACAAATCACCAAAACTCAATGCCAGCTTCGTCTTCATCCTTAAACCTTCCAATAAACAGACAAGGAAAAAAATTAACTCACCAAAATTAACCTGCTCAGATTCAAACTAAAATTTAGTTAAAAAGAATAACAAAACTTTACCTCGCAAATCATCGAAACCCAACGCCAGCTTCTTCTTTGCCATCAAACCTTCCAAAAAATCGACATGCAAAAGAATCAACCTAAAAATCTTCCCCTGAGACAATGCATCTCTTTCCTGTGCTGAGACCAACGAACCTCTTTCTTCCTTGAAGATTGATGCAACATCAAGAAGGTGCAGCAACAAAGAAGAAAGTGAGACTGAAAGAGTGAGCCTGAAATGCAATAACAAAGACTGAAATCACAAATCGCAACATAACAATTAATGAAATTGCAAAGAGAAAACGTGTCGAAGAATCGAAAAGCCGTGCAGGCACGAACCCATAAATTTAAAATAAGATGGACTAAATTTTAAAATGCAATTTTTCATAAAATTTCGAAGATATTATGTGAATTTTATTATTACAATAAATAAATTTATTAAAATACATACATTATACAAAAAAATCACTAATAATCATGCAATAAATGCAATGTAAAACACTTTAGTTGTAACAAATTTTTTTTTTACAAGGACAATATATCATATGATCTCCCAAAAATTCAAATTTTCTTCTGATTAAGTATAAATAATTTAATAAATTAGATTATAAAACTAAAAGAGAAGACACATGCCTGGAGTCGTGTCAACGAAAAGAGAAGACACATGAAAATGAACGATAGATTTGGTAAGGTGAAACCAAAAAATGGAATATTTTGGGCAGACCACTATACAAACTATCGAAAAAAGAAAAAAAAATGAAGAGAAAATCCTTAAAATTTACCATTAAAAGGGCAAAAATATAATGCACTGGACATAAACAGTGCATCCATCGGGCCCTTTTGGTACATAGCGTAGTCCAAGAGTAAATGAATCCAAACACCAATAATAAACAAATTCCAAACTTCCTTACTTCCTTTTCTTCCTAAGCACTACGTGTGCCAGAATTGTCACGAAAAATTTAATTAATGAAAAGGGATATGCTAAGTGGCAAAAAGACAGAGTTAATCATATGATTCCTTCGGCTTGGAATTACCATATGAATTCAATTATTTAAGACAAATTAGTAAAGCATATTAGTGGTTTCCTAAATTAAAAATAAGTTAACCTATTTCGCTCATACACAGACAATATAAGGGGAAATCTACAAGAAATACCTTCTTTTTTTTCGAAATTGACAAAAAAAAAAATTACCTGAGGCTGATATATATATATATATATATTTCCTTTCCACGTAAGATTTTTTATTATTTTCCATTAAATAAAAAACAAAAACCTTAAGTATATGTTTTAAACATTTTCCTAAAAGATTATTCCAGACGGTGAGAAATTTAATTTATACAATTTATATCGATTAGGTTTTGCTCTAGGTACGTAAGTTGTTCAGTCCTACAATTTATACCAGTCAATGTAATGGAAGTAACTTGTATTTACCTACCAGAAGTTACCCGATTATTTTACTATCTACTTCTATAACTGGGCAAGTCCGATTTACCTCCCAACGGTGTGCATTTTTTTTACATGATCACCTTTGCGAGGGTCCATAAATACATGCAAAAAAGAAAAAGAAAATTTAAGAAGAAAAATAAAATTACAACTATTTCTTACCCCTTACGATCTCAGAACTAGTCAAACACCAGCTTCCCATAAGTGCCTTCTAATTACCCGATTATGATCATGAGGTAATTTCTTTCAAATAATAATAATAATTCCATTTCCTAGGTAAAATCGTGTAAGTTAAACAATCCATCACTCAATAATTAAGATTTGAATCCAATACAAATATATATTGTGTCGTAACATATAAATCTCATTTGTGTTTGTTTTAAATTTGATCTCTTTCTCTTAATTTGGTGCTAATTTATTTTTGGAAGAGTTTACTGTAATATTCTTATTGTGTTCGGTTATTGTAGTCAGAATAAAACCTTCTTTACCATATGATTTTTATGCATAACTGAACCGTTGGAGATCAAAATTTCTCTAGATATGCTCTTATGTTGTACAATTTCTTCAAGGTCACGCAATGGGTTTGTCGGTAATGTTGTTTCATGTAGTGGCAGTTGCCCTTTCGGGTTATGGGTTATTTTAGGGTTGGTTGCTTTGAGTTTTGTGGATTTGTTTTTTAATTCTACTTAATTTTTATGACGTGGATTATTTAGTTCTTTACACATACTAGCTTTTATCCCATGTTAACATTGCGTTATTGGCAACTTATTGCTTTTTCTTATTTTTTTTTTGAATTTGAAGTTGACCATATATAATTATCGTATTTGTCGTTACCTAATAAGATTTTTTAATTTGGTAAAAAAAACAAAATACTAGTACAAAGTAGGAGGTGCATTGCTAAATATTGAGATGGTCATGATCATGAATGGAATTAGGAAGCTAATTACTCTCACATTGGCCCCTGTTAATTAATGACATATGAATCTGATCATCATTTTGCTGAAACTTAAGATTATTATCAATAGTAAACAATCTATAGTGCATGCAAACATCAAATTTTCTTCAATATTCTTCCACTCAGTTCAAAAGAACACAACCAAATGATGAAGAAGCACAGAATTTAGCAAACCAACCAATAAAATGATAAATTGTTCAATGCGCATGCATAATCCAACCTCCCACTATTCACCATTTTCAACATGCATGCATATCCAAAGGTGGTTATTTACCACCCCCATTATTTTGGCATACCAATTTTCAACATCCTTTTGGATTCTGGTATCATTCATGTAATCGAATGCTTTCACACACCAAGTTCAATTCTTTTTTTACCCATTCATAATAGAGGTCTTTTGACCTATTCATGCCGAGTGAAATTGATTTTAAAGGAAGTTATTGATCGACGAATATTATATGTTATAAGATATTCTGTTTGCATCGAATTTTTCAACGATTGAATTTTGATTTATATTTCAATCGAATAATAAAAGAGAATGAAACCTAACTAATGAAATATCCGGTAATGATTTTAAAGGAAGTTATTGATTGATAAATATTATATGTTATAAGATATTCTGTTTGCGTCGACTTTTTCAACGATTGAATTTTGATTTATATTTCAATCGAATAATAAAAGAGAATGAAACCTAACTAATGAAATATCTGATGCATTAGTATGTATAATGAAGCAATGAAATTTCAAGCATATACTAGAGTATTTCTTTTAATTGATTTAAGTGGCAGGCAAAGACCCACCTAAGTAATACTTGGTGCATTAATTTATGAAGAAATTTGCCATCTTTTGCCTACACTTTTTGGTTGTCTTGTTCCCTTGTATTGTTGGTAGCAAAGCTTGGTCAAGTCATGCTTTTGTACACTTATTATTGCATAATTATTGTGAATGCTGATTTTTTTAGGGTGAGCAATTTACTTCCAGAAAATAAGTGTGGAAAAAGTTTGGTCAAGTCTTGTTGCATGCTTCTTAGTACGTGATGTCAATCGTATGCTTTGCTTTCCTCATTTCTTTGAATCTTTGTGTTTTTGGTATTGGAGAGACGACTGAACTGATCAAGGCAGAGGTCCCTCTGTTTGGCTGTGGTGTGCATAGTATTAATTATAAATTAGTCTAATTTTTAAGACTAATTTATAAATTAGTCTATTTAACATATAATATAATATGTAATGACACACCTGTAATTGTTTAAAAAATAACAGACTAAAAAGAATGATATAATTTGACAAACAATAAAAAAAAACATTATTTATTTTGTATTGTTTCTATTTACCATAGTGGATTAACTTATAAATTGAACTCAAAAATTGGACCCATTTATAATTCTTCCTATTTATAAGATATTTGATAATAAATATAAAATATTTTAATAATAATAATGAGCCTCCACCTACAACATACTTATTATTATTATTATTATTATTATTATTATTATTATTATTATTATTATTATTTTAAGAAAAGTCCAAGTATATTTTAAGTGACCAATTAAATTAAAAAGAGTCCACATCAGTTTGTGGCCTTGCATGTGCTATTGACTTATTAACTATTTGGAAAAAAAAAATAAAAAGACTTATTGACCCATTAAAGTGTTCCAACTTCCAATCTATAGACTATACCCACTGAGAAAAATCAAAAAGCAGAGAAGTCGAGAGTCTTCTCCATGACTCGTTCCATCATCTAAACAACTTCACTATTCTAGTTCTTCTACATCCAAAAACCTAGAAGCCGAGAAGTCTTCTCCATGACTCCATCCAAAAGAGAAGAAGTCGACTAGGTAAAAATATTGGAAGAGAGGTGGACATGGAATCGAAAAGAAAGGGACACTGAGAGAATCAAATATGAGGCTTTGATTCGCGACGGAGGGAACTTCGATTCACGATGGACGAGGATTCCTTCAAAGGTTCTCAAATTTTAGATAGAGGCGTTTGTCGGGGTCAGTCGTTGTGTTGAAGCATGGAGTCAGACTCAAATGTTCTCAAATTTGGGATATATGTCTTTTGGTATTGTACTTCATGTTAGGACCTGATGTAACGACCCGTCCCGAATATCGGGATTTAATAATATTTAATTATGATTTACTAATCTGGGATTAGTTGGGTGATTTCGGACGAATGGTGCAAAATGACCGTTTTGCCCTTGGGCGTGGGTAAAACGTTGACTTTTATTTCGGATGGTCAAATGGACTTTGACCGATGACCGTGACGTAGTTCGAGACGTCACGAGTTCATAGACAGGTGGCACATTCGATTCCGACGTTCATGGTGAAAGTTATGATGTACGGAAGTTCAAGGGCATTTTCGTAATTTGAACGAAATAAGGGAAAATGTTGACTTTTTGACCAGGATGTCCGATGGCCGAGGGCCAAGGACCGTTACGTAGGTCTCGTCGATACGAATCCAATGACAGGCGGCATGCCGAAATCGGAGATTCGACGACAAAGTTATGGGTCACGGAAGTTTGGTTTTGTTATGCACGCATTACGAGGCGAGGACACGTGGCGTTCTCTGATTGGTCTGAGATTCTGAGTGGGACACGTGGACCACTAAACTTAATTTATGGGATCAGATCTGGATTGGTGAGATTTGATTAAATTATTGGAATTAAAAAATCTAAAGAATTCCCACTTATTGCACCTTTTGATCTGGGCCATCCATCTCTAACCACAGATTGAATCTGGGCCGTTGATTCTTTTCCCTCTCTCTCTTTAATTGGATCAGACTACACACTCTCACTCTCATTTTCTCTCTAACCCGTGAACACGCACACGGCTCACACTACACACCACCACCATATCTGTATCCTTGGGCCGTGCAGAGGATTGTGTGAGGACTGTTGTGAACTGGGCACGGCGGGAGACGACGGGAGACGGCGGGGTTGGCGACGGAGGGGAAAAACAGGGGAGGTCCGAAACTCAAAATTGGGGAGGTTGATGTTGACTGTTTGTGATCGTGTTGAAAGGTGATGGATGTTCCTGTGATCAGTCCAGGCGTTTCGGTGGCCACTGTGGTGACCACGGCGGCGAGGTAAGCCTAAACCCGCGAGTCCGTTCTCGGGTCTACAATGGCAGCTTGGATTTTACGACATTTTAGTCGATCTAGTGACCAGGATGATGATTCAGAGGATGAGACGAGTCTATAGGGACCGTTTTCAAGGAGAATGGTGGTCGGAGCTGAGAGCAGTCGACGGAGGAGTTTTGGCCGTGAGCTTCTCGATCGGGGAGGTACGATGTAATACTCTGATTTGACGAGAAACTGTTTTGAAACTGCTATTTATTCCTGTCCACTCACACCTTCTGTTTTTAAATTTCCCTCCAGGTCGTGGTGATAGCGCTGGGGTGAACGTTGAGGCAGATATCGAGGCATAGAGCTTCCGACGTTCTTCCGTTGCGGACTTAGACTTGTAGGACTTTTGTGCCCATTTTGTAGAACTATGCTCTGACTTACTATTATATATATTTACTCCTGCGTCTGATAGTTGTACTTATAGATGTATTAAGGTTATCTTTGGCTCTGTAAGTGTGATTGTCAGACGGGAGCAGGGTTCGTCCCGGGTACCGAGGTGATATTTGGGACGGGTCCTGACATATGATCTGGACGTTATTCCTTGTTTTTGTTTCCACAGAACTTTTGGTTGAACTCAGACGATCTTGTAGGTGAAAATCCTGTCAAAAATGATCGAGGAACGGCGTAGAACCAGTCGGGTTGGCCCGCGGGTCACGGCGACCCGTTTACCAGTCATTCGGACTGAACGACGATGAACAGTGCCCGGCGCGTGGGTTTCACGCGCAGGGAGTTCAACCGGCACGTGGGGGCGCGTGTGAGGTAATTTTGGGAAACTTCCAACATGACTTTTGTCCTATACAATGTAACGAACATTTTGGCGTTGGTTTCGTGTCGTTCGGATCCCGTTTCGATATTGTTCGGGATGTCCGAAGGTTTTAAATCCAGTTTAAAAATATGTAAAAATTCGGGAAAATTACGGGACTTGAATAGGATGTTAATGATGAGGTTAGTGATCCTCTAATGTGATTTGGATAGGATTGGGAGTCCCGGTGATAGTGGTGTGGCCCGGGAAGGCCTATGGCACGCGTATCGAGGCGCTCGGTTAAACGGTCTGTGAGTGGACATTGGTTTTATAAATTTGATGCATGCATAAATGTTTCATGATTGTTATAATTATGATTAAATGATTTACTTTGGATATCGGTGAATTTAAATGATTTCACGCATTTCGAGGTGATTTACGTATTTGCACGTAAACCGAGATTTTCTGGATTTGCACCGATTTCCATAAATGTGGTTGGATATGATTTTATGAAACGGTTACGGACTTGATAAAGTAAAATCGGGCCAGGGGCCCAGTTAACTTGTAAAATCGGGCCAGGGGCCCAGTTAACTTGTTAATCGGGCCAGGGGCCCAATTGAATTATGAAATCGGGCCAGGGGCCCAGTTAACTTATGAATCGGGCCAGGGGCCCAGTTAACTTGTGAATTCGGGCCGGGGGCCCAGTGGACTTATGAATTCAGGCCAGGGGCCAGTTAACTTATAAAATCGGGCCAGGGGCCCAGTTGATTTATTCATGTGATTCGGGTCGGGGACCCTAAAATGGAATCGAATAAATGATTTTGGATTTAAATCAACTATTTAGACTTATAATGGTTTTGATGATATTGAAATTCTGGTTATGGCACGTTTCACAGTATTTGGGCTTGAGACCTGTCTAATGAAACTTAAAGATTGGTTTGGATTTTATCTATGTATATATATATGCTTTGCATTTGGATATCAATGAAATGTATTTGGTACTGCACTGTATAGATCATTCCATATTATATTGTCTCCTCCGGATGAGGTACCCCGGAGAGGTCACGGACGTCTAGTACGTCCAGCGTCTATGACGCTAAGCATCGGGGATGCTGTACCCGAACGGGGTTCGGGGATTGAACTCGGAAATTGAGACCCGAGTGGCACGCGTAGCCTTGTGATTGTGACCTTATTGACGTCAGGGACGTCAGACATCGGGGATGTCGGGATTGGAGTGTATAGTGCAGTGGCTAAAATTCTGTTTATGGTTCATATTATATGATATATGATTTTAAATGATGGTGCATGCATATGCTTTTACTGGGGGGCATAAATGTCTTATAAATGTTTTAAACAGACTTGTTTATTTTCGTCCACTCACAGCTTTTGTTTTTAATGCCCTTCAGGTTGACTCCGGATGCGACTGCAGCAGAGACTGGGACATCATACACCTCCTCCATCGATCCTTACGCACTCTGGAAGCCCGGTTGGGCAATGGCAACAGGTTATCCCTTGTCTGACACCTCTTGTCAGACGGGAGTATGGCACATTCCATGGTAATCCCAGAGGGATTGGGATGGGTTGTGTCACCCGACCCTTCTCGGTCAGGACCCAACTCTAGCACGATATTGTACGCTTTGGGTCTCATAGCCTTCACGGTTTTGTTTTCGGGAGTTCACATTACAACTTTCCAAAGGGTCACCCATCATGGAATTGCACCAGCCTCAACTCGCTTAATTTTGGAGTTCCAATCGAACCCAAAGCCACTGAGCTCCCAAAAGGTCTCGCGCTAGATAGGTGTATGCCTACACCTTTAAGGCACACCACCATTCCCCTCCTAGACCATTCCCCTCACATGAATGTGGGATCGTTCACCATTCCCTCCAGGACACGGGCTTTTACAATCCACCCCCTTTAGGGTCCAACGTCCTCGTTGGCACACTTTCCGGTCGAAGTTTGGCTCTGATACCATTCTGTCAAGACCCGACCCTACTCGATCAGGGCCCGACTCTAGCACGATATTATTCGTTTTGGGCCTCATCGCCCTCACGGTTTTGTTTTCGGGAGTTCACAGTGCAACTTCCCAGGGGGTTACCCATCATAGAATTGCATCAGCCTCAACTCACTTAACTTTGAAGTTCCAATCGAACCCAAAGCCACTGAGCTCCCAAAAGGCCTCGCGTTAGATAGGTGTGTGCCTACACCTTTAAGGCACGCCGCCATTCCCCTATCAGACCATTCTTCTCGCAGGAATATGGGATCGTTCACCATTCCCTCAAGGACACGGGCTTTTACACTTCAATTTAAATTTTTCATTGTACCTCTTGAATCGATCATTTGGTCCTTTATGGATAAATTTGGATTTTTTTTTTTGCTTGGAAGACTGACGTCATTCTATATCGAAATATTTTGGTAATTTTGAAATTTTTCGATATTGGATGATATCGTGGAAAGTTGGGGAAGAAATTTCTTCCCCTCGGTTTAGATATTGGACCCCTAATTTTCCGAAGTCTCAAGCGAAATATCAGGGAAATTGCCTATATTTCAATCCATGGTGCCAGGTGGCAACCAACTTCTTGTTATATCAGGGAGTTGGTGTTGACAGCTAGTTGATCTGACCGAGTGGTACTGATCACACTTGCCAAGTGGCATATTTGGACATGCCTGCCAACTGGAACCACCAGTACTATTTGCTGAATGACGCCATATGTTCTGCTTGCTGACTAACACCCTAGCATTGCTTGCTAACTGGTGAGCTTGTAGATCATTAAGCAATAGGCATGGTGCTTGCGGGATGCCGCATATATGGAGTCTGATTGGTCGATATGACATAAAAAAACATCAAAATGTTGAAGAATATAGTCCCATGTCAGAAACTAATTAAGTTGAGTGTTGGAAAAATATAATCCCACATCCAAAAAAAAATTAGAGAAGGATTGAATATAATCCCACAAAAAAAAAACTTTAAATAACGAAGTGAAAAGTAAGATGTGTGGAGACAAGTTTGATATCTTTTTTTTTTTTTTTACAAAAGTGTGGAATTAATTAAAGAATGACGCATGGGAAAAGCCTAATACGTTAAAACTCGGCTTAAAGTATTATACGAAATAAATGAAACAATTGAAAATTAGAAAAATAAAAACAACTAGGCCCAAAACACAGTAGCACAAACTAATACTAGCCGACAATAAAAAGAAACCAAAATAACTCTAAATGCAACTTGAACATCCACCAGTCACCGCTTCCAAGTAAGTCATCATTGCAAAGCACCACCCATATTAAAATTAAAGAGATTGATGAGTAGAACATGAATTGGAGACACTAAGTTACCAAAGATCATCATATTCAAGAAATCAGTTAGGTTAAAGATGACCGACAATTATTCAAACCAAACACCTCAAAAGGACCGATTTGAGGAAGAACTGAAGGAAAACATATGTAGTAGCAAGCATCATTAGAGTAGTTGAAGGAGAGATTGACCTAAATCTAAAGGTGATTGGTTTGGAGGAGATAAGCAAAGAGGATGGAGGGCAGAAGAGACTAAAGTTAAGAGAGTGAGATGTAGAGAAGGGTCCCAATTTAAAGGGAAAGAACTACGAAAGATAAAAGCCGAAACAACCATTGGGACTAAGTAAGACAAAGAATGCCAGGATAGAAAAAAACCCAACTCCATCAAATCACCTCAAGCACTAATCATCACCATGTACACCCAGATTCGGCACAAAAAGAGCGTCGACCAAAGGGAGATGAGTGGAGTGCAGGAGACCAGAGAGGAGAAAACGAGGGGTACAAGGAAATGAAAGGAAGAAAAACAACCACCGAACCCAGCGAAAGCCAGGGTCGGTGGCTAAAAGTTTGACATTTTAACTACAATATATGTCCTATAATTATGCTCATTCATGAATCTCAATTAACTTTAATTTATTTGTTGATATTACCTCAAATGCATCAAGAATAAAAAATTGAGCCTCAAAATGCACCATGAACATGAATTTGCCTAAGTTTGCACCTGCAATAATAGCACCGCACCATCCGTCGGTCTCTGTTACTAAAGCTGTTAAAAAATTTGGGGTAATACTATTTGGACACACTAAATTGACCACATTTAGTAACTATGTTGATGTGTCAATCAATGAACGGTCTAATATAAATGTAAAATAATTGAACTTATTAAAATAACAATATTCATTGATTGTCACATCAACATAGTCATTAAATGTGGTCAATTTAAGATGTCCAAATAGCATTATTCAAAATTTTGTGACAATAATATTACAAAATTTATAAAAGAAATTAAGATATTTGCTATTTTATTAATGTTTATATTTTAAAAAATTAAAACTAATTTAATACCTTTCCCATTCCTTTTCGCTTTCCCCGAACAATCTAACCACCCTTGTCTCCCTCATCTCTCTTTGGACCTCCGCACACTTGTCTCGCCAATTTGTCATGGAGTTGCTCGCTGTCAGCAGCTGCATTGACCCAAAAGCTTCAACAATTGCCACTCCTCTACTCAACCACGCTAGCCACAAAATCAAAAGCCAAAGCTCCTCAGCTTCATTGACGATGAAAAAAATGTTGCAGCCCCGTCTCGCTCCTCATCTGCCAAACCCAATAAACCCTCTTCCCGTCTCGCTCCTTATCCGCCAAACCTCGTCTCTCTCCGCTTCATTGACGATGACGATGAAGGCTTCTATAACGACGAGGATGGTCTTTATTCGATGTGGATTTTGGCGAAGAATCGAGAAGATTGAGGCTATGGAAGTTCAAATTTGGGGGATGGAGAGACTTGGCGCTCTCCACATGTGCGAATGCATCAAATAAGAGCACTAGACAGGCTGATCTTGCATTAAAACCAAACCCGGAAACTCGAAGTTCCTAGAAATTGGAGCCGACTCGAAGTAACCACAAAAATCAGTTTGATGTTGTTGTTAGGTTCTTCATCTAATCAACAATCCCTTGTTTTCTTTGAACATCAAGTGGATCAGCGTTAGAGAAGCAGGACATGTAAGGAAACTCATAGGCAAGCTTTTGGCCCTGGTTTTGTAAGGTGATTAATCCATCAATGGAAGCAGACTCGACAATGGAGGCAAACTCGAAGATGGTGAAGAGGAGATCATCAGTGGTGACTATTGGATGGGGTGGGTTGGGGACATCTTGCTTAATTTTAGATATATTTTAATTTTTGAAAATAATTTCAAAATACAATTTAATAAAATATAACAAATTTCTTATGTTTTGTAATATTATCATTACATCAACACTTTTAATGACATTAGTAGCAGAGATTAGCGAATGGTGAATATCTTTTATATTGTTAATGTTCTAAGTGCAAAGTAAGGCAAATTTTTAATTATGATGCATTTTAATTTTAAGACTCAATTTTTGTTATTGATACATTTGAGGTAGTAAGCCACAAATATATATAATATATAATAGATATATGGAAAGAAACATAGGCAAGTTAATGAGACAACATGTGCCTTACATCAACAAAAAAAAACACACACACATACGTATATACTTAGCGATTCGAAGTAACTTGTGATTAGAACTGACCAGTTGTATAAAAACACCTTTAATATCTTCAAGCTCCGCTAAGATTAATCCCACATATATATATATATATATATGTGTATATATATATATATATATATATATAGCCGGGACACACCTGATTAATTAAGGCTTTAGGGAAAAAAACACACACAAAAGAGGATATGCAAAAAAAAATAAAAAATAGAACCACTAGCTCCTAAGCCTTCTTTTAATTCTGCCTACGTGCACGATCCATCATCTCATACATGCTATATTGAATATTCTCTAGGAATTGAAAATATGCATACCTCCACCTCTTGCTAATAATCAAAGAACCATACACACCCCAAAATCCAACAATGAACCCTAGCACAACCGAAATATAAAACCCTGGAACTTGGATCCCATGGTTGGCGTCTTGGTTGTTATTGGCTGCATCAGTACCCTCAATAGGTCGGCATTGAATTGGAAGTGGTGGCCCACAGAGTTTTGGATCGTTCCCCTCAAATGCAGAAGCATTGAAGCTTTGGAGCTGAGTGCTTGTTGGTATTTCCCCTTCAAGATTATTGTATGACACATTGAGATATTTTAAGAAATTCAGCTTTGTCAATGCTGATGGGATGGTGCCAGACAAACCATTCTTGGAGAGCTCCAAAGTCTCTAAATTTCGTAGGTTAGAGATTTCGTCTGGAATTTTTCCAGTGAAGTTGTTGCTGCTGAGATCCAATCTGTGGAGAAACTGCAAATTTCCAATCTCAGCAGGAATATTACCCGTCATGCTATTTCCAGATAGGGCAATTGTTGGCGTGTAATAAGCCAAGGTGTGCGGGAGAAAAACTGGATTCTTGAGTTGGGCGGTGAAGATAGGCAATTCAAATTGATAATTGTCAACTTGATCTGCAATAGGATCCTGTAATGCCAACCTTGGTAGACTGCAAAGCTCTTTGGGAAATTCACCTGAAAGTTGATTGTTCTTTAATTCTAGAGAAAACAGTTTTGGAAGAGTCCCCAACCAACTAGGAATCGGCCCAGAGATTCTACTACCCAACAAAAACAAGATCTCAAGATTCTTGAGCTTTTCGAACCATGGAGGTATTTGGCCAGTGAGGTCACAGCCAAGCAAAATCAAGAACCGAAGGTTTGTAAAGCCATTGAAATCAACCATGCCGCCATCAATATCAGCTGGAATTTTCTCACCTTTAAAAGAATCTACAAGGATGAGTGATTGAAGATTTTTGCAGCCCATTAATAACTTCATTGCGCCTGTGACATTGGTTACGCCACCAAGAGAGAGGAAAGAAAGGGATTTCAAAGAAAGGATTTCAGGTTGTATTTGTCCCTCTAGGTGATTTGTACTCAGTCGAAGGGCTACGAGGGACGGGCAAGAGAAAAGGCTCTTTGGAAATGTGCCACTTAAGCGGTTCCTATTTAGGTCAAGCTTGCGTAGTTGGGTAAGTTTGGAGAAATTAAGCATGGATATATCTCCTTCCAAGTTGTTGGATGCCATGTGTATTTCCTGAAGGTTTGTGCAATTTATCAAGGATGGGGGCAAAGAACCTTGGAGATTGTTGAAAGAAAGAGACAGGAGTTTCAACTTGGAGAGCTTCCCAAAATGGATAGGGAGCACACCACTCAATTGGTTCAAGGAGAGGTCAAGGACTTCAAGGTTGGTGAGGTTTACAAACCCATCACTAATGACTCCAGATATTGAATTAGAAGGCAATGCAATTTTTTCTAGTTTGGTAGCATTGTACATATCTTTTGGGAGGAAGCCTGAGAGGTAATTCTTACCAGCACGGAAAATTTGAAGTTTCGAACACCCACCAAGCCCGTCAGAAATTTTCCCGCTGAATTCATTGAAGGAAAAATCTAAAAGCCTAATCACGGGAGAAGAATGTTGGAGACAAATAGAAGATGGAATAGATCCTGAGAAGGTATTGTTACTGACATTGAAACTTCTCAAATTCCAAGCTTGTTGGAAGAATTTGGATGGAATTTTTCCGTGCAAGTGATTGCTGGACAAATCCATGGTCTGGATATTTTTGGATAGTAAAGACAATGGTAGCTCTCCAAAAAGAAGGTTATAGCTCAAATCAAGGATTTCAAGATTTTTCAGAAACGAGAAGAAATCAGTTTGAAGTGATCCGTAAAGTGAATTGTGAGAGAGATTCAAGTGCGTGATGTGCGTAAGATTTCTAAGTGGTAATAATGGTGAAAAACCTCCTTTGAGTCCTTTGGAGGGTAAGAAGAAATGGGTGACCAAACCATCCTGATTACAGGTGATGCCCTCCCAGTGACAGCAATTTGTGGAAGTCCAATTTAGATGAGGAGGGGATGAGAGAGTTCGGGCGAAGGATAGTAGGGAGCTGCGTTCGGATGGGTTGCAAGCACGAGCGTTGGTAATGGAAGAAAGTAAGATGATGAGAAGGAAGCCATGAACCATTGGGTTAGAGGTTTGCACCATCATTTTTGTTTTTGTATTTGCCAGGTTTGAGGTTGCTCGATCCAATATATCTATATGTATATATACTGAGCTATACGTGCACCTAAAAGCTTGCCTAATATCTTCTCCTTCCATTTCTTTGATATTTCTTTTAGCGTTAAAAGGACGCGTCATCATTAATGCAGCGCGCAAGGCATCATCGCATATTGAGAAATTGACAGGCTCATGGAATTTTTTTTTTTTTTGAGAGATTGACAAACTAACCATAACCACACAACACAATTAACACAAATCCTTCCAACTCCAGTACATGCTGGAAAGAAATATTTACATGATTGTAGTTAGATTGAAGACCTCACTGAGTCACTGGGGCTCCATGTGAAGACCAGACCTCCTTATTTCAAAGTCTTTAACTACGATCCAATTACTTGCCCTAGATGAAGGCAGCCACATTGAGAGAGTTGGAAGAATGTCATAGGTTAAAGAATACCTACCGTATGCGGCAATGGTTATTGTCGTTTTCATCCATACATGCAATAAATCAAATACTATCTAGTGTCGTATAAGGCATGCCACACAGACTGGTATCAGCTGGCCAGCCAGTGACAATAGAGCGGGGATCGATGTAAAGCTCTCATATTATCAGAACATGTTAGCTCAGTACACGTACTTAACGGTAACAAAAAATATGGGCACTGTAAATAGAGAAGGGAAGGAAGTTTAGATTTCACCTTAAAATTAATTGCTAATGGTAGGACATGTCCAATTTCTTATAAGTTATTATAACATTGTGCAATTTTCCAATTTAGGACTTTTGTACCTCAATATTCTACACACATCCCTCTCATGTTGACAAATTTTTAAGCCTAATACGCGAGCAACTCATATTAAGTGATATGGATTACGTATAAAAATTAAGTCTTTTACGTAGGATAAGAGATACCATAACAAAATTTGAAATTCCACCCAAAACCAATTGACAATAAGGGGAGAGACCTAACTCTTTATAAGCCCCGTCTAGCCGCCTAGGTGCTAGGCCTGATCCATTGTCATTAGAGCACCTAGCGCCGTTTGAAACATTGATCGTAAGAATAATTAAAAGGATTACGAGAATTAAAAGAAAATTTAAAAAAAAAATCAATTATACCCTATGATCGTATCATTGACCTCATCATTCCAAATGTATATGTGCCATATCCAAAGGGATACTCCACATAGCATATTCAATACCGTATACCCATATATATCCAACTCCTATCGTATATCGTATTGCATTTACTTATATGATACTTCCTCAAAAAAAAAAATTAAAATAATCGTGCATCATAGTGAGACTAATCTCATTGCATCATTGGGCTTGTTGGTTTGTGTTAGTTTATGGGCCTATGGAGGCCCATCCACTTGTCAAAGCTCAAAGGTTTTATTTGGGAATCGCTTTCTAAGCAGAAGTATAATTAAATGCACCGAAATACTTGATCCATGCTTCTAAGTCTACATAAACTCTCATTTCTAATCACAAATTTAATTACTTTAAAATCGATTAGGTAATGTTAGTGGTATTTTTTATTTACTGTTTAATTATAAATTTCTAGTTCAATTTTTATAGATGGATAATATTTATTTAATTGTGTCTGTAATATTATCGTATAAATATATAAATAAAAAGGGGATTAAGTAATTGAATTATCAATCAAATTTAGGATTTAGAATCATCTTTTATCTAAAATTATAACTCCTTCCAGATTAGGAGTCGGAATTCCTAATATTATTAATAAATTTTTGAATTATAAGTTTAAATTTAAATAACACCAACGTGCACCCATGGAGAATGTTGGCGATCGCATCCACCTCCACCGAGAAGATCGGCAGTGGCATCCACCTCCGCATCAGTGGCGGGCAACTTGAAGGCAAGAACTGGATTAACCGTTAACTAACTGGTAGACATGACAGTGAAAGCAATTTACTAGAATCTAAAGCCAGCTGGCGGCTCAACCAAATAACCGTACTTCTCACTTCGCCTTAACCATCTCAAAACAATCTGCCTGCTTCTGTTCTAACGTTCACTGCTGACCGTTGCACCGGCCCAAATTTTAAAACTCCCCCTCCGCCAGAAGAATCCTCATCGATTCGACTTCTCCACCATCTCAACCCAATCCAGGAATTGAAAAATACAAGCCATTCAGGCGTTCAACAATCATGGTGTCCAGGATTTTGAAGAAAATCGCCAGCAAAAAGAAGCCCATGTCCATGCAGCGCTGCCGTTGCATCAGGCGGCGCCACCGCCGCCATTGGGCGATAAAGAAGGCGGCAACCGCCTCTTCCTCCTCCGTCGTTTTGAGCCGTATAGGCTCTAAGAAAGGAATCAAAATCCTCCAATACAAAACGCGAACCCGAGAGACCCCACCCGAATCAGGAACCGGCCGCCCACTCCAGCCGCTGACCTCGCCGGAGAAGCGGACCGTGTTCCTCGATCTCGACGAGACTTTAATTCACGCCGTGACGGGCATGCAGCCGAAGAGATACGATTTCGTTGTTCGCCCGAAAATTCGCGGGAAGGTGATGACTTTCTATGTTGCGAAACGACCCGGCGTGGACGCGTTTTTGGCGAAGCTGGCGGCGAAGTACGAGGTGGTGGTGTTCACGGCCGGATTGAAAGAGTACGCGACGCTGGTGCTGGACCGGCTGGACCGGAATCAGTTGATTTCGCACCGGCTATACAGGGACGCGTGTACGGAGGTAAATGGGAAGTTCGTGAAGAACTTGGCCGGGTTGGGGAGGGACTTGCAGCGGTTGGTGATCGTCGACGACAATCCCAACGCCTATTGCTTTCAGCCGGAGAATGCGGTGCCGGTTATGCCATTTTATGATGACGTGGCGGACCGGGAGCTGGAGAGGTTGCTGGAGTTTTTTGAGAAGGCAGAGACGCGTTCTTGTGAGGACATTAGAAATGCTGTGAAGCAATTCTGCGGCGACGATGGATTGACATCAACGGATGATGATGATGATGGTTCTGATGATGATGAGTGCTTGGTGATGAAGGATGCGAACTGTAAAATCCCAATACTCACCGTTTCACCGGCATGCTCTTTCTTCAGTCTCCATAAACGTGAACAAATTGGGGTGCCAATTTTCGACTTTTGGGCCAAATTTGCCAACTTCTTCAGTATTTTCATGTTATTTGTAATGTTTAGGTTTCGCACCGGAGTGCGCAAAATTTTAAAATATTGAATTTTTTTTTTACGCAACAAATATTGAATGTTTTTTTTCCTTCTCTTTTCTGTTATGCCCAAATTTAAATCTCTCATCCTATTTTAATGTACTAAAATATATACCATAATCCAAACCGTTCAAATTATAAATCATGATTTCAAAATTATTAACACGTACAAAAATAAATGAAATTGGAGATCATTTAGCTATTTCAAATAAATGGACAGTATGAAATTAATTTGTTACCAAAATCGTTAATTTATTTCATAAATACGAAGGACCAATGAGCTTCAATTTCATTGATATTTACGGTGATCATTTTGAAATAATGATTTAGAAAATAAATGGTTCTCATTATGATATATCTACAAATAGGCACGAGCCACCTTAATGGGTTGAGGTGTGCTCTAACCCACCCAAAACTGATGATCGAAAACATTTTTTTTTAGTTTTAGTTTATATAGCATACCTCATATGTGATTTTTTTTTTCTACACTTAAATAAGAGAATAATTAATTATTTTGAAATCGTATAATATATAACATTTTATAATACCTCTCAAAATGATAAACCATTTAATTCTATATTCAAAACATCTTAAATTTACCATATGATATATTATGATATTCTACTCCCCTAATATTTATTTGTAAAAAATATCATAAATTTATTAAGTAATGCAATTCGATTTAATTTTCACCACCAAGGTACGCTAATAAAGTTTGTGTTCAAATAAAAAAAATTAAAGATTAATTTCTTGAAATAAATATAATCATGTTATAATAAATGCACTAAAAACAATTTAAAATTCATAATAATTCTAATAATCATTCTAGAAGGATTACATAATTTATATGTCTTTGTTGATGAATTTGTTAGTTTACACCACTTGTTTGTTCTAATGAATAAAAATATATAACTTTTCGGATAATGTTTGTATTCCACCTTGGTGGTTCTCATACCATCATTTTGATTTACCATTTTTTTGTGTGTATAATTTTTATAATCGGAACCGTTTATTCTCTAAATGATTATCCTGGGATCATTTTAGTGAAAAAATTAATTAAATAGAAGGTCATTTAGTCATTCATATGAATCAAATAAATTAATGATTTCGGTAAAAATTATTATTATTATGACCAATGGTTGATTTATTTTTTTTATTTAAATGACTAAATGATATTCTATTTGAATTTTTTTTATGAATATAATCTTTTAATAATGAGTTAGAAAATAAATAATTCTAATTATAATAATTGTAAATATAAAATTCGATTAATAATGAGTTAGAAAATAAATAATTCTAATTATAATAATTGTATATATAAAATTCGATTAATCAAATGATGTTAGGTTGAAATACCGGAATGCAAAGATTTTCCGAAAAATTAAAAGGTTCACTTGAATCTAGAACCCGGCATCCACCCAAAAGCCCAATTAATCGGCGATCATATCCGAACCAAATAAAGCGACCACAGTTATCAACCGCGTTGCTTCTCGAGACTAGAGTCGGAGCCAAACGAACTTTACGCAGTTAGCCTCGGCTCCGGTTCCGAACCTCACTAACGACCGTTACACCGAACCAAAAGTTTAAAAACTCCCTTCTCCACCATTTCATTTCAAACTCCTCCTCCACACCCTATTCTACTTTTCACTTTATTTTTTATTTTTTTTCTCTATCTCTCTCTCTCTCGCTTGATTTCTAATCAAGATATTGAAAAATAAACTGAGAGCAAGAAGTTTTGGAAATGGTGTCCAAGATTGTGAAGAAGAATGCCAATAGGCTTCGCAACCGCGGCAAGCAATCAACGAAGAAGGCGGCAGCCGCGGCCTCCTCTGCCGTTCTGGCCTCCCTCTTCACTTGCCAGCGTCGCCTCATCAAGCTTTTCACCAAACTAGCGCGAATCGGCACCCCGAACAGACACAAGGGGTTCAAGATCCTCAAGAAAACGCGCACAACTGAGGCCCGAACCGTGCAACCCGAGCGACCAGAACCCAAATACGGATCCGAGACCGAGATCCGCCGCACGCTCTTCTTCGAAACCTCACTCCCTCCGTCGATCTCGCCGGAGAAGTGGACCGTGTTTCTCGATCTAGACGAGACCTTAGTGCACGCCCAGGTCGACCCGCCGCCGGAGAGGTTCGATTTCATCGTGCGGCCGAAGATCGATGGCTTAACCATGAATTTCTATGTGCTGAAGCGGCCCGGAGTGGACGAGTTGTTGGAGAAGCTCGGGGAGAAGTATGAGGTGGTAGTGTTCACGGCAGGGTTGAGAGAATACGCGTCTTTGGTGGTGGACCGGTTGGACCGGAACCGGGTCATTTCGCACCGGCTCTACAGGGACGCGTGTAAGGAAGTGGATGGGAAGTTCGTAAAGGATCTGTCCGGGTTGGGGAGGGACTTGAGCCGGGTGGCGATTGTGGACGATAACCCAAATTCATATGTTCTCCAACCGGAGAATGCTGTGCCTATCCGGCCGTTCGTTGATGACATGGGGGACCGGGAGCTGGGGAGGATGGTGGATTTTTTTGGAGGGTTGAATTTTGATTCTTGTGTAGACATCAGGGATGCTGTGAAACAGTTTGTTGCTGCCAGTGGTGGCGGTGGCTGTGACGGTGACGCTGGTGGGGCCAAAGATGGTGGAGCCGTCTTAGGCCTCGATGGAACTCTCAATTGATTTTTTTTTTTTTTCTGTTGTTCAATTTTAACGGTGAAAAAAGAGGCTTTTCTCATTCACCGTGATTTCTTTGATTTGTTGTAAACTCACTCCAGTTTGTTTGATTTCCTCTCAGTTGTTTCTTTTTGTAATCAGAGAACTTGAACTCCCGAGTGCAAAATTCTTCTTTGATCTTGTTACAAATCTCATATCCTTTTCTTCCAATCACTTAAGCTCCTGGTATCCCTGGTTTAATCCCAACTCCATATTCCTAGCTATATATAGATGCCATGCCACTTTACTGATATCCAGAAGATCCTTCTGTGGTCCTCAGGGTAGGGACTCAAGCAGAGGATCTTAACTTGATACTATCAAACTCATCATCTCTACTCAATTTTGTCTTCAATTTTTTTCCCAAATCCAGCTTTGCAAACATAAAAGCCATAAAAACCAATTAAGTAAAAACCTGTGTTAGCTTCTTGAGTTCTTATACCTTAAAGAACTAAACATTCCTCTTGAAAAGCAACGAACTAAATAAGGAGTCACATAATAACCAGTAAGTAAAAACCTGTGGCAGGGCTTAATGCAAACATATTATACTGGTCCAAGCCTGAGATTGCAGGTTGAAAATCCAGTGTGGTTGCAAAGAAACTTTTTCAATGAAAAAAATCCTTCAAACGTATTAAAGTGGAGACAAGTAAACAGAAAGATTCAAAAACCTACTTGCACAAACAATGTCCCTGAATAATCATCTTCCTAATTAACCCTTCTCTATTGCCTTTCTCAATAGACTGCCGTTCTTTTACCTTCACATTGTTTAAGAAAGAAGCTATCTATCAAGATCTAGCATATGGAAGAATAAAATCGACAATTCTCAGAGTTTGCAAAATGTGCCTCAATCCCTAATTGCATTTATCATCAGCTTATGTTAGGCCAGTTGGACACCTGCACCTGAGCATTGGAGTAATTTAGACAACTGCTTAGTATTAAGAAAGACACCAGTATGTACTGATTATTTGATTCATAAAAGCTACAACAATCAGAGAGTCTTATCAAAAGATTTCAGAGCTTGAATTGAAGACTAGAAATAGATCAATTTCAATTCACAACAACACATCATTTACAGATCACAAGGTGTATATATAATCAGCATTCAATCAAGAAACAACAGCACACAACAATTTGATTTAGAGTAAATCTAGTGGTAGCGAGTTGAATTGAAAGTCACCGACTTTAATGGATTCAGATTAAGCTAGGTCATGATTTCGGGTGAGCCGGTTGTAGTCAATTTTACAAGAGAATACCTGGAGGGGTAAGCGCAAAGCCTCAAACTTGGGGAAGCACATGTCGTTGAGGACTTCGCTGCGGCACCACCGGCACTTTGGGTTGCGGGAGCACTGCGATTCCGACGACATGTCGCTGCACTCCGGGATCTGCTTCTGATTGCCGGTATTCCGCCTTTGAGTACCCGATAGGTCGCGATTCGGACGGACCCGAGGCTCAGATCCATGACACGAGCCGTAGAGGTTTGCTAGGAGGAGTAGGAACAGGACCACGGTCGCCACTTTATGATTCGGACTCTTGAACCCGGTTGCCATTCGTTGACTCCCGCTCAGTCACTCAGCTGCTCAGATATGAAGACAAACAGGGATGTACGTCTTCGCCGATTCGCTCGCTTCTATGTTAAGAGAAGGCTGAATTGCTGACGATACGAGTTCAATTTTTTACCTAATTATGGGTAATTGATTGTATCATATATCATGTCAATTTAATATCGTGAATAATTACAAATTCATGATATTACGTCCGTTTTCATTTCATTTCTTTTATATAAAATAAATTGTCATTCTCAAAATAAATACACACCTAACTCATTTTAAGTTCAATTTTTACCTCTAGTGAATTTTCTAATTATGAACACGAGTGAAACGCACGTGCAATCCTTATCAGCTACTAATTGATCTCTTTTAAAAGATAAAATATTATTTTGTTATATGTCACTTTATAATCATTTTGGATTGCTTTTTGTGCAAATTTTTTTATGACTCTTGATTATATAAGCAAGTAACAAACTATTAACTAAGAGTGTTAATCGGTTTTTCGGTTTGGTTTTTTTATCGAAACTGAAACCGATTGGGGATGCGGTTCGGTTTGGTTTGGTTTTTCCTTCAATGCGGTTCAGTTCGATTTTCCCTCATATTTGATTCGATTCGGTTTCGATTAAAACTGATTTTTTTTCTTCAAATTATGGTGAATCGATTCGATTGAACCGGTTCAATTTTCTCTAAAAATTAATTTTTTTTTTTGTACTTTTATACAATAATTAATATTTATTATCTAATTAATGTCCATTACAACATAATTAATTGTCCATTATTAAAAATTTATCAAATGATAGCATTTAAATTTCAAGAAATAGTTTTTTAGAATTTGTAGAGTTTTATGTTTGAGTAACATAAAATAAAATAAAATTTAAACATGTAATTTAATATTTATATATAAATAGTAGTTATACAAATAAAAAAAATTAAATGACACATTTTTATATAAAATTTAAACTTGAGATTTGTGGTATCCAAATTTCAAATATTTTATTTTCTTAAAATTTTAAATTCTTATAAATATGCATCCAAAGAAAAGAAAGAAAAAAATTAGTGCATTGGGAATTAATTCTAATTTTGTAACAATTTTTTTTTTCATTCATCTAAACACACCCTAAAATAATTGATGAAAATGAAGAAAGTGATAATTTAAATATATAAATAAAAATTACCTATAAAAAAAATAATAAATTCTGCAAAAAATAATAGACGAAGAAAACGTTTAATAGACGAAGACTGTCTTCCACGACATTACAGCTTCGTCCTCTTACTATAACACCGTTGCGTCCTTTATCCAATCGTATTTCCAATTCATCCAAAAATAAAAACCTGAAAATTGGTTTTTAGAATTGTTCGTCGCAATCTTTTCATCCTCACGAAATTAGTTGGGATTATTTATTGAAGATCAGTATATTGCCGAAGAAGAACATAAAAATCGAAGCTTGATTTGATTAAACTAATGGAGTGCCCGCATAGAGTCAATTCTGAGGTCGAGGTCGACTCTTTGACTTCTAGGGTTTCGGATTTCTCGCTTCACGATGCCACTGTCCCCTCGAATTTCCTGTCTCCGCCGGTAATATTCACCTTCTATTTGATTTTCTGAATCGGATTTGCTTGATTGTGAGTGTTTATGTTTTTAATTTTTATAGAATAATTTTGGGAATTTGTTCGTACTTTGTGTGTATTTTGACGTATTCGATTATCATTCATGATTAAGTCCCAAACTTGAGCTTTATGTTGCCTCTCCTATGAGAGCAATTAGGGCTTCTTTGCAGTTCGAAAGAAATTTTCACTCCGGAGATATGGGAATTGCAGTATTTCTCCAAAATTAGAAATATATTATTTTTATTTTTTTTTGTCTCAGTATTAGCTTGTGCTTTTTGCTTGCAAATTTTAGAATGGAGCGTTTGAATGTTTCCAGAATTGGATAGTAAAATGTTTAAACTGTTATCTGGATGACAGAATGATGGTGGCGTTGAAAATTGTAGAGAGCCGACGCATAATGATGGTGGAGTTGAAAATTGTAGAGAGCCGACGCATAATGATGACCACAGAGTGACACAGTCCAGAGAACGCGACTCTGAGTTACATGGGAAGCAGAATGAGGAGCAGAGAAAATACTTTTATTACGATGCTCCACTTCCTGAAGATACTGGGGTTTGGATACCTGTTTCTGTTCCACCTATGTGGGAAGTTGAACATGAAGAGTGGGGGAAAGGTTTCTACTCCAATGGCGGATACTTTCCCGACTGTGACATGGGTTGGGATCAGTGTATTGGGGAAGATAGGGAGCTCACTATGTGGGATGTGATGGTAGAAATGCTGCTTGCAGCCCGTGGGAAAGTAAGTTCAATTGCTTCAGCTGATATGTATGGATGTAAACTTTCGTGGATGTCAGATAATCTCCTTGACCAAGCTTGGAAAGAAATGGCCCAAACACTCACTGATGCAAATTTTGCTAATGCAAGAGAACTTATAGAAGCGGATCCACCAAAATGGTTGGCCGATAGTTCTGCATCTGCTTGTATGCTCTGTGGTGTTCATTTTCATCCAATCATGTGTTCCAGGCATCACTGTCGGTTTTGTGGAGGAATATTTTGTGGTGACTGCTCTAAGGGGAGGAGTTTGATGCCTGCAAAGTTCCGTGTTTCGGATCCCCAGCGAGTCTGTGATGTATGCTGTGTTCGACTAGAGTCTGTCCAGCCGTACTTAATGGACCAAGTCAGTCATGCTGCCCAGTTGCCAACACAAGATCTTACAGACCTTAGTACTTTGAGGTCGTGGATTAATATTCCTTGGGGACAGTCCATGGAATATGAGATATATAAGGCAGCAAATGCAATTCATGCTTATAAGAAGGTAAGAGTCTTAACTGTCAGGTTGGATATATATTGTCGATGGCTACAATTGATTAGCTTGTGATTTCATTTTTTTTCCTTGTAGAATTAATTACATAAACAAGGCCCGATATCTTAGTGATTTGAGAATAAATTTGTGCAAGAACTAGTTGTTTTGTGGAATCATAACTTGTGGTGGGAGAAGATTTCATGAATTTGGCTACATGCAGAATTAAATCAGTCTTTTAGATATTAACATGTATTCTTAATTTCCTAGTGAAAGGTTTTCTTTAAATTTTTTGAATTTCCTATAAATGGATTACCTCATGGAATCAATTGCCACAGGTATGCTCCCTAAGGCCTGAGAAGTCAATTCCAGATGCCATTCTAAGACAAGCAAAAGGTCTTGCAATAATCACTGCTGTGAAAGTTGGAGTTATGGTTACCTACAATATTGGTACAGGAGTCGTGATTGCTCGTAGAGAGGATGGTTCTTGGTCTCCACCATCTGCTGTTTCTACATTTGGTATAGGTTGGGGAGCACAGGTGTGATATTTTGTCCGTAACAACATTGTCATATGTTCTCCAGTCTGATATTTTGTCATGTGACATTAATTCAGCATAACAAAGGCGTCATCCCAGTCAGTGTATTCCATATTTATAACGAATTTAAATATGTTCCCTTGCTTCCTCTTTGTTGCAGGCTGGAGGGGAGTTGACGGACTTCATCATTATTCTGAGAACAAGAGAGGCTGTAAAGACATTCAGTGGTAATGTGCATCTATCAATAGGAGCTGGCTTGAGTGCTGCAGTTGGTGCTGTTGGAAGGGCAGTTGAAGCTGATGTTCGAGCTGGTGATGGTGGTTACGCTGCTTGTTATACATACAGTTGTAGTAAAGGTACTTTTTATGTCGTCCCGTTTACCATCTTAAATGTCTACCAAACACGCTTCAGCATCAAAATGTTATATCTATAATTTCTCGCATGTTTTCTGTAACTTTTTTTTCATTTTTTGAGTTGTTTCCTTATTAACACAACACAACTTTCAGGTGCATTTGCTGGATGCTCACTCGAAGGTAGTATTGTAACCACTTGCACAAAGGTGAATTCTAGATTCTACGGAAGTCAATCAGTAACTGCATCAGATGTGCTTCTTGGTTCATTGCCTCGACCCCCTGCTGCTGGTACTCTCTATCGTGCTCTTGCAGATCTCTATCAGAAAATCGAGGGTTGACAAGTTGATTATATCCCTTAACGATGATTGAGGGGAAATGAATCTTTGCAGTTCGTATATTCTGTGCGTATTGAAGCTATCTCAGCTGTGAAGAAGGTAGTTGCGGCTATTCTTTGCCCATATAACACTTCATGTACATGGAGACTGTCACAAGGGGGAAAAGAACTTTATGTAATGGAACAATTGTATATACAACTCATTTTATCTCGCTATCTATTTGTAAAAATAACAGATGTATTCTTTCAAAAGCCTGAATATATTGAAATAGCATTTCTTAACGCCCCCTCCCCCTCCCCTTGTTTGTCTGCATTGCTTATATCCGGATCATTGAATGATTATATATGATCACGACTTTGCCTCCCGAAGACGATCATAATGCTATAAAACAGGTCCTAATTTTTGCCTAATTTTCGATGATGTTCTTCTCATTTAATGGAGAAGGATGTGAACTTGTGCTTAATTTGTTCTGAGCAAAGTATTCTTAATTATGAATGTTCATGGTTAGTATTGTCATGTGCTGAAGAAGATAAAAGGTTCTAAGGCCGAGGCTTCTAGGGTTTCAGATTCTCGTTTCGCACTCTCCATTCCAATTTCCATCATCTGCTAGTATGTCTAAGAGTTTGCCTAGCATTTTTACAAGGTGGGAATGTTTTCCAAATTGGATAGCAAAGTGCTAACTGGCACTGTTTGGTGGATGACATAATGATGAGCAAGAGAGGAGGAGGCTCTTGGTTTAGGTGTGGTTTTGTACAATGTCTGTACAGGGCTCAAGATTGATCGTAGTGAAAACGGATCTTGCCTATTGGTCTCCACCATCTCTGCTGTTTCCAGATTTGGTATAGCCTGAGGTATACAGGTTCGATGTTTTATCTCTAACAACTTCGACATATATTCTTCTTCAATAAGTATAGAAATTTTGTGCTGTTTGGATAAATGTTATGCTGTGTCCGTGCCCAAACACTAGAGTATTGTAGATACATAGAGCAGTATTTGATAGGATGCATATTAGGCAGTTATCGGTTTCTTAACCATATTATGATTAGAGATGAAAGAATAATGCCGAAACAAACCTTTTAAGATTAAATTTTTTGCTGATTAGAAAAATAGGACGCTACAACTAGGTGAATACATTTCCCCAGACATGTCAAACATAAGAAGAAGATGGAATGAAACAAACAAAGAACATCAAACTTTCTTCCCTAGGACAATGAAGTGCGATGTCACATGCTTCACATGGGACATGTCCAATCCTTGATTGTCGAGTCCCACTTTGGTGCCACCCCGCTTCAAGCTCAACGAGGCCTTCAAGACTAAGTCTCACCCAACGCTGGAGGAAGTTTCAGCCCAAATTGGAAGAAATCTAGCTCTGCATTATCACAAGTCGCACTCCACACGGTGACAAGTCTCATGCATGTCTAAAGTGCAAGAATCACGCTGATGCCAACCCCGCAGTGCTGACGTCAATCATAAGCTATTCCTCTAACATGGATAGGAATGGATAAGCCAGACATTCCTTGCTAACTTCTCAGTTCTTCCAAGAAACATCTTCTATTCATGGTTCATCTCCAGCTCACCCACCTTACTCTCCATAGTATAAATCCTCCGAATAAGTTAAGTCGCATGTACATGGGAAGGAATAGAATTACTGAGTCAAGCTCGACTCCATTATCCGCCACACGCTGAAAACGGATGACAAGCAGACAACGGATGACAGCTAGAGCCCATATGCGATGAAATCAGAAGCCGTTAACTGCCAATCCGCAGGAATGGCAAGCAGATATTGGATGACAACTAGAAACCACATGCATTGAAACTGGAAGGTGCTAATCGCCAAGCCACATGACTGGTAAGCAGACAGCGGATGACAATCAGAGTCCACCTATGTCGATAGCCTCCATAAGTTTACTCACACATGGCAAGAGAGTATAAACCACGGTGATATCAGCATTGCAATGCTGACATTAATTGCAGAGTGTTCATCGAACCAGCCAACTATTGCGCTTGATAAGGAAACAAGCAAACGCCAGCCTGACATTAGGCCCTGCATCTGTCAATTAGCAACTTCGACAAAATGAGTTTTTCAAAACTTCACTAAAAGTATACCTTCATAAATCTTGAAACAATCGTCTAGGGAAAAGAAATTCTTCACCACTTGAATTATAGACAACGAACATTCTGAACTCCCAGAATCTTTGAAAAAGAACCTGCAATAAAGAAACAGTCAATTAGTTTTGGAAATATATATATATATATTATATATTAATACACATATATACATATATTTATTATATATATATATATATATGTGTTATCATTGAACATATATTAATATATATATGTTGCATATATTAAAAACACTAAATATATATTCATGTATGTTAATATACATGAGACTTGAAACGAATACACATATATAAGAGCTTCGAGTCGGGGTTTTGATAGGAGACTCGGGCGGAGGCAGTGAAGTCAATGGGTTACCGACTAGGCATAGCTATTAGTCGAGGGGGGTAATCGACGGTTGAATTAATTTACGTGGGTTGTGATTGAGGTCGAGGTGGTTATCTACTGGGTTTACCTCGCTTCCAAGGTCGGTGGGTGGCATGGGTGGTAACCCGTGTAGAGCGATTGTTGTTAGTTTTATCCCCTCTCTTAAGGTTTTTTATTTTGGAGTTATTATAAGGTACATTTAGAACTTCGCTGCACAATTTTCGAGATATTTTTTGGGTGGATCCTGTCAATTTCAAATAAACTAGGAATAGGACCTTAGTAAATTATTATTTTCCATGGAAAGCCTAGACACTTGTACTGGTTATAGGATAAATCTATAGATTACTTGCATTTTCATGCTAGGAAGCCCCACGATTGACTGGGAGAAATAGCGAGAGCGAAAAAGATGGATTATTATTCATCGGAAATCAATAGGAATTCTCCAGGAATTGCCTTCTAATAGATGTATCAGATGCTACAAAGCTTAGCTTTTGTACGTCCTTTCATTTCTCTCTTGCTCTTGCTCTTGCTCTTGCTCTTGCTCTTTTATGTACGTTACAGATTCTTCGGTTTTGACTTTGACCCGGGATCTGGGCTTATCGTTGTGACGTCGTGAAGATATTCATGCCCTAATTAAAATTATGATTTGTGCTCCGATATCAAATTATAGAAAGATAATCTTTCATTCTCCTTCATGCGATGAAAAGGCAGGAAACATCAGTCAGTTAAAAACAATCACAAAAGCAAAACAAACAAGATCATATAATATCAATCCTTAGAATGGTATGTGGAAAGGAAGTACAAAGAAGAAGAAAAAAAAATGGAAGAATGATTTTAACAGAAGGGGCACAACACCACCATGAGCTATTTATAATTTTTAATTTGTAGTCCTCTTTTTGTTAAGGAAAAAATAAAAGAAGAAAATGAAAAAATAAAAAACAACTGCTCCTACTCACTGTACTTCTAACTGACCGACTGAAGAAACACCCAGGGACATGAAAGTGGAACTTGGCAATTGGCATGAAGAGATTGAATAAGGAAGCACCAACACAAGTCGTTAACAAACAAAGCCAGAAAGGTTGAGGAATTAATTCTCCAACACTGGATCCATTTCGCCACGAATTGATTCCAACTTACCGGGTTCTGGTGTTCCCAAGAGTAAGTTCGAGATCATCCGATACACATTCCTCAATCCTCTCACCTTCCCATGGTTTTACTAACCCTGATGTGTTACTGCCAAATGCAAACTCAGCTGCCATTCCATCCGACATTGGAACGTCTCCGCTGTGATCGATACTTGCAGCAACTACTGGGGAGCATGTCCCACTTTGCCCGGGAGTCCACATCCGAGATCCTCCACCCGATAAAGCCTCCTTCCGGTTAAAAGGGTTTCGTGACACAAGGCTGAATGTGGGGGACGACGGTCCACTTTGGGGAATTTGGAGTCCTGCAAGCCATCCTGAATCGGGAAGGGCATGGCGGCCTGGGCTTGGTGGGGTGGATGAAGGCAGGAAAGGATAATGCTGCCCTGCCCAGTTTGAGCCAGCCACTGCTTCATCCCAATCGCTTTTGGTTCGAGGAGTTCGGGAATTCGGGGAGCTCAGTGGTGGGGTGACTGGAGCGCTAATGGAACCCCCTTGAATGAAGAGCTGGGGGAGCTTGGATGCGGCAGATGATGCGCCTGATGAGAGGGTTTTAAGCCACGGGATGAGAGAATTTGCATCAGCATTACCGTTTGCATTCGCGGGGTATCGAGCTGGACTTGGGAATGAAGAAGAGGCAGGACTTGGATTGTAGGATGCACAAGGACTTGGATTGTAGGACGCACATGGACTTGGCTGGTATGATGAACATGGACTTGCTGATGTAGAACCCCCCATTATGTCCATCCGATCCGCAGGTTTGCATCCCTGCAGTAATCAACATATCACCAATCTTGGTAAGCCCAAAATCATTCAAATATTCAAAATTCTGACGTCTAAACTTGTTTTCGTTTGCTACATATATTTCATATAATCTAGTAATTTGGCCAATCATAATGCTGTAAAAAGAGGAAAAGCACCAGTAACTTTATAGTTTGTTTCCATGATTCTTTAGCTTGATTGTAAAGAAAACGCACAATTCTTTGATCATCACTACCGCATTCAATGAGGATTTCAAAACAAATATTATAACAATAATAAGAATCTTTTAAAACTTACAGTCCATCTGTTTCATCATTTATCACATACAACAGTATAAGTCCAGAGTCTTTTTTTAGTGAAATTGGAAACAAACAGAAACCCAGAAAAAGAGACTCCAAAATGTAAACTGGACGGTAAACTGCACAAATCAATAATGAGACCATCTCGTCGTTGTAAGTCTGGTTCTGAATGAGACCATCTCGCCTTTAATAAAGACCAGACTTCAAAATGGACAAAATGATGCCTAGATATATCAGAGGGACCAATAGTATAATGATACAAGGCTATACACCATGTAGGAAAAAATGGTGGCAAAATGTAATTGACTAATTACATTATGATGATATATAAAGCTACGCCAAGTGGGAAAAGTGGTGGCACAAACGTAATTGACTAATTGCACCCAGATTTAGAACTAAGACTGAATTAAAAGGGACAATAATGTCAAATAGCGGCTGCCCCCTACGCTACACGGCCCCGCCACCACACGCCGTCCCCCAACATGTTCCCTCCCTTGCACACGCTTTTCCGCCTTAAATAAAACCGCAATTACAGTTTTAACCCAAAAAGGAATCCAAAGATTTCAAAGCTGCCCAGTTTTTTAATCACTAGACGAAATTTCCACTTTCTAAATAAAATACTAGTTACTATTATTTATATTAATCACATAATTAAAAAAAGGAAAGAGGGCACCGGCCTACAAACCATCATATGCATGTTCTCATATTAAGGGGAAAGTAGTGCGATTAACCCCGCAAATCTCGGACACAGGCCATATAAATAGAATTCCGGAAAAAATAAATGAAATAACGTTAAGTCATTGGTCGTTGCACCCGTTGGGTGACAAAATACCGAATTGCCCTCGATGTTGAACAAAAGTTAAGGCGGGCAAGTACCATTTTTGGGAAAGACGAAACGGTAATTTTCTGTGCGCAGTAAAACAAAAGTCAGAGCAACAGAGGAAAAAGTTAAAAATTTTCACTTTCACGAAAATTTGCGACGAGCTGAGAGATCGGAATCTAAGAAAAAGAAAATTGGAAGCAGTGAAAAACCGGTCCAGAGACTGAGAAAAGAGAGGAAGAACATTCACTTGCATTAAAGCCATGCGAAAGTTGGGAGGAGCGAAATGCTACAAATGACAAAACCACCCTCATAAAGGGCCCAAATTACCGCCACTGATCAATGTGCGAAGAGGTCATTTTCCATCTAACGGGGTATTTTGGTCAAGATAAAAAGTTCTGCAGTGAGTTCATCGTGTTCATACAAAAGAACCGAAAGCGTGAGCGAATCTTCTAACCTCGTGCTTCGTGCCACCCTCTCGACATTGACGATCTAACGTACGCCGGTAGCTAAGATAATTAAACTAAGAATCAATCAATCAACCAAAATCAATCTTGACCGTCGATCGCAACGGTCGGCACCAGCGAACTAATCACAAGCTAGGTATCTCAAAATAAGCTACATCAAGCACAAAAATGGGATACAGAACAGTGTTTTCTAACGCCACGGGCGTATTTTAACAGTACCGTTGGCCATTTGCTATCGTGCGCATTTGACCTGAAAATGGATTTGATAAATTGGAAGAGCTAGCGACAGAAGGAGAAGAAATTATTAAAGTACCTTTCGGTAAGTGGTGCCGTCTTCTTCGACAGTCCAACCAGCTTCGTTGCAAAGAGCTTTGAGGACCTCGTTGTTGTCGCAGTGCTTCGGGAGCTTGTAGTTGCCGTACATCCTCAGGCCGGAGTAGATCTTCGCGGCGATGGCTCTGCGCCTCCTCTCTCTCTTCTTGTTGTTCTCTCTCTCCTTCCACGTCGGCATTCGCGTTCCCGACGTCATCATTAATCGGCTGCGCTTCTGATTTTCTCGAGCGCCTGACAGACACCGAGCGCCTGACAGACACCTGTACTCGTCGGAAAGTGAGGACCGGCACGAACCGGCCGTTGAACCGGGAATAGGCGGCTTGCGTTTGAAGATTGGTTTTAATAATAAGGAGGGGAGAGAGAGCTGGGGTGGGGTGGTTTTGGGGAGGCTGAGCTAAATACAAAGGATGGATGTAATTGCCACTGTTGGTTTAGAAAATTACGAGAGTACCACTCCTTTTTTTAAAAAAAAAAAAATTTGTTTTCTCGCTCCGACTCCGGAATCACGGGGCTTAACAAGTGTTTAGGCTTTTTAAAAAGGGCGGGGGGCGTGGCCTAGGAGCTTCGCGGCGGGTTAACTAGCTCCCGGGTAGCCTACGACCCAAGACGGCGTCGCTTTGAACCAAACAGTAACATACTGCTAAAATGATTTCATGCATATATTTTCATGTGCCAGCAAAGGCAAAATGCGCAAGTGATTATGGGGTTAAAGAGCAATGATGGGTAAAATAGGCAATTGGCCGGCGAGGTGGGATAAGGCTATGATTAGACTTGTCATGATAATGGTGCTTGTGGACCATCAAAAGGTTCACAAATTACACAATTTCAAACTTCGGGGTCATCTTCCATTGACCAGGTCGCCTAATTTGACAAATATCACCTTGACCCCGATCTTTTTTGGTCGTGCAAGCTAATTGCAGTATTGGATCGACCACGGCTTCAAATTCAACCATTACCCAAATTTTCTAGAGACTAAACTACATGAGTACGTGTTTAGGTGATCAAGGCACATATAGCATAGTCATATTATTTTTTCTTGATTTTTTGTTAGTTTATATGTAAAAGCAAGTGAATTGTCACAATATATGAAGGTACGGAAAGTGGAAAAATAAAATTATTACTATATAATCACGTACTAAGCATATTATTTTCTCAATTTTCTTCAATAACGTGTACAATTTAATTATCAAATTTCCTAATGATCTGTTATTACAGTCATATTTGCTAGAAGATCATATTTCATTCAATTTTCATTAACTTTGTCATATATTAGGAGAAAAAAAGGATAAAGTAATATTGAAAATGAAAAAAAAAAAATTACTCAAGTGTGTGATTTCCCACAATACATGAACATTCAAAAAGTGCAAACAAAAAAAATTATTATTATTATTAATATTATATGCACTATTCAAAACGACGACCGCTTAATTTACTCAGATAGTGATACCTAGGCGCTCGAAGGTAAGAAACCACCCCGCATAATGGTTAGTCGCCTAAGTGTGTTTGTGTATACATCCTTATATATATATAGTTATATATAAGTTATTTTGTTTGTTAAATACTTAGTTAATAATATAAGTATTAATTAAAATAAAGACAATAAATTAAAAATATAGAATGTTGTATGATAAAATTAATTAAAAAAAAACTTACATTTTCAACATTTATTATTCCCAACTCAACTTATTTAAATAGGCAATTAATTTTGTTTTAGAATTATTTGATAGTATTTAATATGTTATTAATTTGTTGAATTTTATCTTTAAAAAAAAAAACTGTTTAGGCACTAAGTCCGTATCAACCGTCATGTATGCGTCCATCGCCGTTTTGAACATTAATTATATAATCATGTACAACTTGTCAATTTTTGTCCTAAACTATTATTAATGTCCTATTTTTCAGTATGAACATATTTTGTTCAATTTTCATTAAATTTTGTCATATTTTAAAAGAAAAAAGTGTTAAAAAATATTGAAAATGAAAAAATTACTCAAGTGTGTGAATTTTAAAAAAAACATTAATAAAATGTGAGTACTTTTATAATAAAAAAATGAACCATTAATAATAATCGAAAGAGGAGATCGAAATAAAGATTTATGGATGAAAAAAAAAAGTAGAAATTAATCTGTTATGATTTGGCTTGGGAAAAAACAAATCTGTTATGATTCGAAGTTTTAATTAGCTATACTAGTGTCTAGTGTGGCGTAGGTAATAAATCCAATCAAAAGTCAAAGCTACGAGAAAGAAAGGAGGATCGTATTGGAATGGAGGAGTGTGGGCGTGGGCCCCCAGATAAGTGATTGATGGTTTATAAGAGGAGGGGAGGGGTGGGGCCAGGGTGCGGCGGGGCCTGATTACATGCCGGCGTGCGGTGCCAACACGGCTGCTTGGGGATGGTTCTCGGCCGTTAGCAGCCGAGACTTTTGTCTTTTTGTCAGTGTGTGGAAATGAGGTGGCGTGGGTGTGTTTTTTTGTGTGTTGGTTGGTACTTAATTGGCTTTTGGCGCGGTATTTGGGTCCTCTGGTGCCACTGGCCTTTATTTTATTTTTTCACGTGACCAAAGCCTGGTGGTGGCTGACCTGGAATCTGTTGGTACTTGCTTCTGGTGCTCATCTATTTTGCTTCAGTGGGCTCATCAGACATTGGATCCAAGATAACTAATGACATGATTAAAATCCAGGTGCCAAGCCAGCTTTTGCACAGTACTGAGGAAATGGCCTTAATTTGTGGGGTCCATCATAATATATATATGTATATATATATATACACATATACACAACACAACACAAACACAAAGCAGTTCTTCAACGGGTCCAGAATATCACATGATCATATTTCTATTTCGTGTATAAAATTAATAAAGTAAAAATTGTATAAATAAAAAAATCTTTCCTTATTAATGTAAACAGTAAATAAGAAACGATCAAAATTAAAGTTGAAGTCTCAAAAATTGTTCAGCTAACAATGATCTAATATTTAAGTAAGTTTTGAAAGAGTAATCATAAATAATTTTAGAAGCGATGAATGAAGTACATTAAAAGTGATCGGAATGTCAAGTGATCATATTTAAATTCCGTGTATAAAATTGTTCAGAGTAAAAATTGTACTCCCTAGAAAAATTTCCACAATCCATATAAATAGCAAATGAGAGACGATAAAAATCAAAGTTGAAGCATAGAAAGTTGTTCAGCTAAAAACGCTCTGATACTTAACTAAATTTTGAAAGATGAATAAAAAAAAGAACTTTAGAATCGAGAAATGAAGTATATTGAAAGTGAAATGAGCTCCAATATTTATAAAGAAATCTTGGTAGTCGCGAATCGGTCAGATTGGTCGATTAATATTGTAATTAATAAATAATTATTTTTAATAAAATATACTATTTAAAAATTTAATATATTAATAATTATTTATTATTAAATAAATAATACTGCTAGCTAATTAGTTTTAAGGAGAATTATTATTATTTTTGAGAATTTTAATTAGATTAAATAATATATTTAGCTGATATAAATATAATATTTAATGTATAATTGTCTACTTGGAATAATTTAGATATATATTAATTATAAACTACGTAACTGCTTCATAATTTTAGAATTATTTTGAATTAAAAATAAAATATTGCGTGACATGCTCCAAATATACATAAAATAATCAACTTCTCAAGCCGCGTTAATAGTGACATGGATGTGTATATCTAGATGCATGCATTTGGGTATATAATGTTTCCGACATGATCATGCACACGTTTGTTACCGGACAAAAACTTAGTTTAATAGTAGGTGAATCTTAATTACGTACACATTCATGTAAGTCGTAATTAATCTTAGTTTAATAGTAGATGAACTCTTGCGTATATATGATTTACAATAATCAATTGAATTTAATTAGCTTATTAATCAATCAATATTAATCAATTGAATTTAATTAGCTTATTAATCTTTATTTTGTTGGATTTTTTTTTTGGATTGAGAATACAATAATAATCCAAGGATTTGGTCTAGTCTTAATTAAATAAGATTTACAATATTAGATCACCACTAAATAAGATTTACATATTGATTAAGTCTTAATTAAGATAAGATTTATGTGATCTAGTCTAGTGAGTGAGCCCCCTGGCCCAAAACCCCAACAACGTGCACGTGCGCCGCGGACTCACCCGACGTATCAAGCTCTATTGGTTGGAGCCCATGGCGTTGGGTCCGCCACTGTTTTTTTGTAATCTTATGCTGGCCTGGCCATGCTGCGTGGCACCGATTGTGGACTGGGGAGATATCATCCCGTGGTGGTCGTAGTGATGGTGGTGGTGGTGGTGGTGGTGTTTGGTGGGGGACCACCCTAAAAAAAGGTTTGTATATTATATACCTAATCATGTCCGTCCCATCGGCGGGGCCACGTGAAGCCCGATATGCCCGCCACCCACGAGGCACCGGCGATACTGTTTGACCCCCTCAAAAGCAAGCTAGCTTATTAAACTTCAGCTTATTGGACCTCTAATCTCACTCTAGCACGATCAAGATTCAAAATTAGTTCGATTGAAAAATAACTGGTTTTTTTTTTAAAAAAAACTTATATTAGAGTTAACATATATTTAAAGTTTATGAATGAATATGTATTTTGTTAATAATATGACCGATCAGTATATATTGATCAAAGTGATTGTGTGTGACACTCAGACTTTACATGTGAAATAACTATCACTAATACGTGGATTACATGCGATAGTTAAACCTATGATGAAGAAAGTAAACAGTCGTGCATCACATGTGACGATTAGGCCTACTACAAAAAAAGTAAACATTTGGGGAAATTTGGCGCTGACCGTAGGCGGTTAGGCCTACTATGAAGTAACAATCGTGGATCACATGTGGCGGTTAGGTCTACTATAAAAAGAAGTAAACAATCATGGAAATTTGGTATTAGACGTAGGCACAATTAAGTCTACGATGAAGAAAGTAAACACTTGTGAAAATTTGGCGTTGGATAGTTGGGTAAATAATGAACATGTAGGGGCCAAGCAATAGAGGCAATTCACGTGTGATAGCACTAATTTGAAGGAAATTGAAGTTCCACTCCAAAACCTATTAGAAATGGGAGGAATGGCAATGAGATGCAAGATACGACTCTTTATAAGTTTTTGCAAGATTATGAAACTTTCTAACGTGATTTTTTTTGTATCTTCATATTCTTACACTTCATTAGTGCTACCTCATAGGTTTGGACCACCAAAACACTTGTTAGCACCTTATAAGGTGTCATTATCTCCATGTAGAGAAGTTTCATCAACAACTTCATTTACTCCACTATAAATATAAAGGTAGTCCTTAAAACGTAACTAACTACCTTGTTTCTATATTGTCAAAATTACTATACAGTCCTTACTTGGACATCAAAAAGTATATAACTAGCACTCCACCCCACCGGCCCACCGGTGCCTATCACTATTCATGTATTAGTGTAAAACACTAATCTTGATTAAAAAAAACAAAAACAAAAAACAAAGCATAAACTGGCAACTAACTACTAAGGCTACCTTAATTGGCCCACTTTTGACATCTACACTTACAATTTCATGACATTAAATAGTAATAAAATAATACATTATTTTATTGAGGACGCAGTTGAATAGTTATATCCTCCCCACACGTACGTACGTAGCAATTTTGTTATAGAGAAAAGGGTGGCGATCATCGAATTTTCTTCCTTGTATGGTCTGGCACGCTGACATTCTAAACAGGTGCTACCGACACTTGTCTTCCCTAATTAACAATAATAAACAATTAATTTGCTCGTCTTCTCAAAATCAGTGCAACCCCATCCATTCATGGTTGCGCGGGAAACTGCTAACTACCGGTTCCGGTTGGTCCGCGATTCCCTTATTTTATTGGAACTTTTTGAGCCCAACTCCCAACTATCGGGGTGACCGCCGACTGGCCACGGGCGCCCATATATACTTGGGCTCCATTAAGTCCGACCCGACCTCATTTTTCGCCCGTCGCAGTTTATCTCTAACACTCAACGTCTAATTTAACATGTACAAATATACAGTGACGGAGCCAGCGGGCCTAGGGAGGTCGTGAGCCTCCACTGAATTCTATATGTTTTAATGTAATATATATAAATATATTTTAATTAATTAAAAATTTATTAATAAGTAAAAGTTATTATATAATTATATATCTTGGGATTCGAGTTCAATTTGAAAATATAATTTTAGACTTCCTAATGCACATATATATCATTATCATATATGATTTTATAGAAGTCATAGTGATATTTTAATATAAAAGTACATAATTCGTATTATAGTTAATTTATTTTTTTAATTTACAAAATTTTGACTCATGTCTATTTTATTTTAATACTCCAATCATAATTATTTTGGGCATGCAAGAATTTCAAACTGAGATTCCGTCAAAGACAACTGTATATGATTGTAGTAAATTTGTAGCATATATGTTATGTTTTTTTTTTTTAATAATTTGAATAATTTGGCATATATTATGATGAGTTAAAATATATTAATTTTTTAAGTATTAAAAAATGCTTTTATCCCGATGATTTCCTGATTATGCCACTGCAAATATATGTACAAATACATATATTAGTAATGAGCATGGAATAATACTATATATATAGTTGTGCCCAAGGATTGAAATATCGATATCGACGGATATATCGCTCGTCAAATTTATGGATATCTCGCCCCAAATATCGGTATCGATATCGATATCGTTTACGGTGAACAAAAATGACAGAAATTCGATCTAAAAGTTGGAAATTTAGAATGAAACTTTGGGAAAAACTTAAATACCCAAATAATGGTTATATATGACTAATAAAAACTATAAAATAATTTTGATATAATAAATATATGATGTAATATGATTCTGACAATGACTAATAATATAAAATCTTAAATATAAACATAAATTGAAGTGAGTTACTATAATTGAATATTAATATATTAAAAACATAACAATAAACATACAAAAATTCAATATAAGAAAAATGATAAAATAAGTTTAAATATATTTGAGATAGGGAAAAAAAAGATCAAACTTTGTTTAAAAATTGGAAATAATTGATATATTTAAAATTAGACAAAAAATGGAAAAGAAAAAAACCCAAGTTGAAAAGTGGAAAAAATAAATTCAAATAGGAAAAAAAAAAAAAAAAAACAGCAGTAGCCTTGTGGGGGTCAAACCCAAGACCCCCCAATTGACAAACACAAACTCAACCAACTCTCCTATCCAGCGAGTTTGTAAACTAACCAACTCCAATTATATAAATATGAAAAATAGCAGTCATCCCCTACCTCCAGCCGGGTCTGCCACCCGGGTTTTCTGACTCGACGGCATGGCCCAACTCAATCTTCCATGTTTTACGTCCGATTTTCACGATTTAATAATGCATCTTCATCGTTTTGATCCCAGAAAAGGATCTGTGGGTTCAAAACAAGAAATCATGTCGAAATTTCGGCCAATTTCTTCCCCCTCTTCTTAGGTGCCGCCGGCCGAAAATCGCTATATATCGGTCGATATATCGACGATTCCGGCGATATTTACATCCATGGTTGTGCCTTAGTATGAATAATGAATGTGTGTGTCTTCAGAGTTCTATTGATCTATTTTATACATCAACATACAAATTATGAATTTGACTTTTTATATGGTCCAATTAAGATTTAAGTAACATCCAACGAGGAAAGATTGATACGTTAACTTTTCACAAATTTATATGCAACTAGAGCCAAAATGAATTATAAACTATAAATACGGGTAGATTAGGTACAATTTGGTCGGCTAAGTAGGCTAGTAGCTTCGATTATGCAAACTTTGATTAGCCATCGCCATTTTGCATGTTCTTAATTCCTTAACTCCGTTTAATATTTTAATTACTTAATACTGACCTCTAATCCTGGTGAGATTAGGGAGGGATTATCAAAATATCGTCATAATAGGAAAATATTATCACCTACCCAAAAGTCACATTAAAAATAAAATAAAATTATATTTATACTTATCTAACCACGTGTACGGTGCACGTTACAAGATGCTTACCTTTCCTTTAAAAAAAACCGCAATTCCTTATTCCTTTTTATTAAGCCAACACCACGCATATCCTATTGGTGCCAAATCCCTTGAAGCCAGAGATACGCCACCAAAGCATACACGTCACCCACCCCCTCGTTCTGCCACAAACGACGACAGAAACATGGTCGTTTTCCAGTACCGTAGAAAATGTGAAAACACATATATCATAGAAGATGTTAAGCCGATACTTTTCAACGCCAACATCAAAACCTGTTAAAAATTTAGTGCGTTTTTTATCGAATGTTTTTATCATCTCAAAAAACATTAAGCGAACGTCTTATTCCCCTTTAAAATGTTGAATAAGACTTTAATTTTCTTATGAACATTAGTTAAAACGGCGAAATTTATGCTTAAAATATTTTTCCTAAATATTTTTTAATTGAGATAATCAAATTCGAAATTTGCTAAGAGCGAAGATTAATATTTTATTATTGAGAGAATCAAAACTCGAAATTTGCTAATTAACTCCGGGGCTTGAATTATCATTAGACTCAGAATATTTTTCGTTTAAGTAATAGATGTTTTCGTTTTAGGAAATATAATAAAATTCGAGGAGAATTTTTTTTTTCACGCGTTTCGAGAACAAAGGTTACCTAAATATTCGAAAATTCAGAGGCGGAAACGGAGCGTTTTCGGTTTCGTCGTCGTGGGGCAAGGCTTTGTGAAGCCAATATCTTCCATGCAACTTCTCTTTAGTCCATGTCCTGTCTATTCTATTGTTATCAATTTTCTTGTTGTTTTTTCTCCAAGCTTTCGGTTTATTTTCTGTTCGCTTTTTTATTTTAGTTCAAGATTTCTGACTTTGAAATGTGGAATTGAATTAATAGTTTGTGGGAACTGTTTCAACGAGCAACGATTCGTCAAAAAATGCGATTTTGTTTTGGTGAATTTCTGCAACTAAAAACAAATATGCATTTTATTTGGCGTATATTATTACGGTAACCGCCGACTGTTGTGTGTCCGGGACTTCGATTATCACGGTGGGTTTTGGGCAGTCGCTTAGTTGAAATTGAAACTATCTGAACAGTAATGGTCAATGTCCTCCGTTACTGTTTCCATTTCCTTTGGATTTGACTGAAACCCAGAATTCTTATCATTAGCTGTTTAAATACTATTCCCCATCTTTCCAGATAGATGGGTTTTTCATTTCGTTGAATTTCAAAACCCCGGTGGGAAATCATGGGATTTTTCAAGTGATTTCCGCTAATTCCTTGGAAAGTTCAGCCTTTTGGGCTGGTCGGATTTCAAAAGGGTTTTGCAACAAGGTTCTTGGGTTTCCTTAATTCCCTCTAAGGTTCCAATATTGGGTTGAAAGATCAAACTTCGAGGGTTTTGGAGCTGAGTTCTTAGGAATATACAGCGGAGGTGGAAGGATTTGATTTCCTGGGATTTTGGAGTTTTGTTTTGAGGATTTGGATTGGTGATTGTGGAAGGCAGATTACTGAATACTGATAAGGATGGATGAAACTCAAGTCGGCACCAGTTCTTTGCCGCCTTTCCTTTCCAAGACGTATGAAATGGTGGATGATGCATCAACTGACTCAATTGTGTCATGGAGTGGCAGTAACAAGAGCTTTGTTGTTTGGAATCCGCCGGAGTTTGCTAGAGATTTGCTCCCAAAGTTCTTTAAGCACAACAACTTCTCTAGCTTCATCAGGCAGCTCAATACATATGTAAGTGAATCAATTGAGTCTGTACCTTCATTTCTAGGATGTTTGTAGTTCTATTGCTAATTTTGATTTCAATTATTACAAAAAGGGCTTTAGGAAAATTGATCCGGAACAATGGGAGTTTGCCAATGACGATTTTGTAAGAGGTCAGCCTCATCTTATGAAGAATATCCATAGGCGAAAGCCGGTCCATAGTCACTCCTTGCTGAATGTGCAAGCGCAAGGGCAAGGGACTTCCTTATCTGAATCCGAAAGGCAGAGCATGAAGGATGAGATTGAGAGGCTTAAACATGAGAAAAAACACCTTGGTGTGGAGCTTCAGAGGCACGAACAGGAGCGCCATGGATTGGAGCTGCAAATGCAGTTCTTGAAGGACCGTTTGCAGCAGATGGAAAAGCAGCAGCAAACCATGGCGACTTTCGTGGCTCGTGTTTTGCAGAAGCCAGGGATTGCCTCCCATCATCCTGTTCCGCAATTGGAAATGCATGAGCGAGAGCGGAAGAGAAGATTGCCAAGAATCAGCTGGTCGTATGATGAAGCTAGCAATGGAAATAATAATCAGGTGGCGAGTTCACAATGTCTAATTAGAGAAAATGGGGAGATGGAAAAGTTGGAGCAATTGGAGTCCTTTCTAACATTTTGGGAAGATACCATTCACGATGTAGGTGAGACTCAAATCCAGGTTTGTTCAAACCTGGAGTTGGATGAATCTACAAGTTGTGTAGAAAGCCCGGGAATGTCTTCCATACAAGTTAATGTTGACAACCGGCCTAAGTCTCCGGGAATTGACATGAATTCTGAACCTATTGTGGTTGCTGCACCCGAGCCTGCTGCCACAAAGCAACCATCATCGAAAGAACAAACAGCCGGATTCACTCCTTATGCACGGACTGGGGTGAATGATATGTTCTGGGAACAGTTTTTGACAGAGAATCCTGGTTCAGCGGAGGCTCAAGAAGTTCAGTTGGAAAAAATTGATTCTGATGGAAGAAAGAACGAAAGCAAAGGCGGTGATCAAGGCAAGCTGTGGTGGAATATGAGGAATGTAAATAACCTTACAGAACAGATGGGGCATCTTACTCCGGTAGAGAAAACCTGATACTAGTTATTTTCTTTCGGGATTTCGATGCCCAGTAAGTATATCCTATATGTTATAAACTTAGGTATGACTATTTTGTTCCGGTTATAAACAGATATCCTATGTTTGAGCTCATTCTTTCCTTAGTTCCATCTGTATTCGAATTGTGTTGCTTATGCTGATTCCTATTCTTATACCTTTTAAAACCAACATGCTTTTTCATTCTGATCTTATCTTCCTTTAGTATCTCACTAGAGCTTCGTTTCTTGGGTCAATGAGTTAATGAAATGTCTTGCATACGGTTGTGCTAATGAAGATGTAAACCAGTTGCTTTGAAAGTTAGGTAATCTCAATTTATTTTTCAATTCTAACTGCGATTCTGGTGTTTGGTTGAGGACTGAGTGAAGTGTTTTTCAGCTTGAGTAACTTCTTTTGAGGATAGCAGAAAAAACTGAACTTGAAACTTTCTATGAATATATGCAAAATGGAAAAGTTAAATAAATCCTACATTAACATTGCTTGCTAAGTTTCACAAATTTTGAACCAATAAGATCAGAGCTACAACTGCAGGGTCCATGCTGCATCTAGAAACATAAAATTCATGATATATCTACTTTACAATTTATTAGAAGGTTGGATATTATCTGTAGAGAAATTAGTTATCACTATGTTGTTCCTTCTGCAGTTTCAGTACCAAAACAGACCTGATTCAACTCAAACCAGACCTGCCGAAACACCTTGATGATGAGGTCATGGTATTCGTCAGAATTCAAGGTCAGATAGCAAGCCAAGAGCTCTTCCAGATCCTCCGGCTGGGTTATCTTCTTTTCCACGATCATCTCCACCATGGATTCTCTGAAGTCCTGCTGTGGGTCATACGAGCACTTCACCACTGCAAAGCTATTCAACCCTGTCCTTACCTGCTGCACTGCTCTCTCGTTGGCTGCCTTTTTCATCACGTCTTCTAGGGTTTTGAGTTTGCAGATTTCAACCCTTGAAGCTGTTCTTGGAGAACACACTCTAACTTTGCAACTCCGCTTTGTTCTTCTTCTCCTTGGTAATTCCCTGCTTATGTAGATAGATTTCCTTTGTTTCTCACTCTTTGCCTTCATCTCTTCCATTTTTCTTTCTTTCAATTTTTTCCAATCTGATCTCTGTTCTTCTTCCTCATCTTCCATCTCGGAGTTCAAAGATTCTTCTTCAATTGTTGTCAGACTCGAGTTTCTTGCATTCACTGAAGGTACATAATGATGTTCCCTTGCTGCTAACATTTCCAGCACATCATTTTCTTTTTTCTCATCTGCTTCTCTTTCCAATTCCAAAACTCCTCTATTTGGTTTCCCCAATTTCCACTCTTTACCATTCCCACTTTTATGCATGCCCTTCAACTTCTTAGACCCTTCTCTTCCCTCTATTTTTCCACCACTTGTTTTACAACCTCCACAACTTGACTTCTCAACTTCCAACTCCTCTTCCGACTCATACCAAACCGACCTTAAAACCCCTCTGTTGTTCTTTGCTTCAGCACTGTCTTCGCCAAAAGAAAGTCTAAAAAATGCGTCGTCATCGTCCCCCCCATAGAATCTGCCTCCATCATTACCATTCCACCTTGGAGAACCCAAAGATGGACAATTCCGCTTCCCTTTTCTCTCCGCCTTACCGGGTTTTGGTTCTGAATTCTTACTTTTCGGCTTGAACTTCGAAAGCCACGAACTTGGAAAGACATGAGAGATCAAAGAAGGCATAGAACAAGAAGAAGAAGAAGAGGATATAAGCGGAGGCTTTTTCTTTTTGCTACCCCACTTCATACCTCTCTGATATTGCAGATACTTTTCCCTCTGGAATTTGAATTCTTTGGATTTGAAGAGAAGGAAATTGAAATCAAATGACTGGGATTGAAAGGAGAAGATGATGAGAGATTTTGTCGGAGCTAAAGCAGAGCGTGGGCAGTTAATAGGGACGTGGGTAGTGTTGCTGGTTTTGTGATGTGCATTTTTTTTTTTTCAAAAGAAAGGCCCGCCCTTAAAACTTGTGACCACTTTCGCACTTTTTTCCTTTTTTGTGGCTTCTTCTACTTGGCAAAAAAGCTATGTGCCCCATCATTATAGGACCCTCTTAATCGTGGCTAGCCCCACAAATTCGATTATCTTCTTCACATTAATAGAACACACACTATCGATTGTCTCTTGCGTTCAAATGATTCTTACCCGTCTCTTGCAAAACACACAAAAATCCTTTGTTTCATGCCTTGGTTGTGCCGCACTCTAGTACGTAGATGTATATCGTCATTGTCCAAGGTTACCACTAGGGTTTAAAACGAGGCGGAAAATAGGCAAATTTAAACACAAAATTATTAAATCAGTGATTAATGTTTTTAATTACTTGAGTTATCGGTTGATTTTTTTTTTCTTCTTTGCTTTGTGGCACAGATAACAAAGGGATCTCCGGTAAACATACATTTTCCTTTTTGGTCATATATGCTGTTTACTACAACTTTGGATGAAATGTGTGGTTCTGTGGGGCTCCTTTGGTTTGTAGGTTCTGAATTTTGTACCTTTCTACTACTTTGGACAGAAGGATTAGTACAGTGGGCCACTGGTTGAATGTAAAAGGGCTCTCAATTGGGTTCATTTGGTTTGGGCCGTTTGGCGATGCTTCTTCAAAAGCCCAATGTTGAATGCAATTGAATTAGCCTTTTTTTTAATGGACATTATCGATTTCAACTCGAATAAAAAACAAAATCTATATCCAATGTACAGGTCCCTTTTTTCAGTAATCTTGTTTCACTAAAATGAACATAACCCATTAAAGAGTATCACTTCTTAAATTACCGAGACTTCTGAAATAAAACCTTGCGTCTAGATGTACTCATAAGTCACTATTATTATGAGCGAATCATATTCTATTTTATTGTGCAATAAAAAATTTCGGATTTGACATTTTTAAAAAGAAAGATCGATAACTAAGGTGCATAATCTCTCTTCCCCAATCATTGTACCTATCCATCAACTTGTTGGGTTCTCAAATCGATTCAAAGTGCATGGGGTCTATCGGGCCAGAGCCCTCCTAACAGGATGGTGCTATATCCTCCACCACCCAGTGAACCTTGGTCATCAAGTAACCAGTCATGTTAGCACCAATGTTGATAGCTAATCCTAATCAGAGTTGGTAAACTGTACAAACTCTTATATTGGTCCAATGCAATCAAGGTCTGAGGTTGTCCTGTCATGTCACTTGCTGGACCCAAACTCAGGAGAAATACTTACCTAAAATTAAGTCTCGTTTATCGCATCGATTATCATTTATCAAGCCAATCATATACTGTCATATGCTTTTAATTTTTTTTTTTACACAACATGATTGACTGGGAAGTTTCTTTCTCCAACTGAGCTGTTTTCCTTCTCCAACCCTATTTCGGTGGCGTGGGTTTGGAGAATGGTTTTGTTTGGACAACAACTTTTTGTTTTCATATTTTGATAGAATAATTAACTGAATGTGCTTCTACGAAAGAGAATGTGTAACAAACTTACTCATTCAATCACCTACAATTACTATTATACGTGGCTGAATTTCATCGATTAGAGCGAATATTCCATCTTGATGTGCATGAGTTCGAATGTTTTTCTTTCAGTTTTGATCACATCATCACATACTTTACGAACGGATGAATTTGAGCCCATATATGGTAATTTTTGAAGATGTGTTTAATCAGCATATACTATTCTAATTTATGGCAACACAGATGGTATAATAGGTAAAGCTTTTATTTAGAATGAGTATGTCCATGCAACTGGGAAATCCAAAATCTTGATCCCCAAGTAATTCCCCCAAATCAGAAGTTCTCCTAATACATGCTTCCATTCAAGCACTTGATCAACCCTCAAATCAGAACAGTTTTTGTTATAAAATCTCACATTAGCGCATCTTAATTGTTCATCATCAATGGCTAAACACAGCGGAAAAGTCCCATGGCTGCTCTCTCTTCTTGTTCTTGTTCTGGCAGAGCTAATTTTCTTGCAAGTAAGGGCTGAGAATGCGTACGCATCGGCAGTGGGGGATTCGGGGATGCGAAGGGACAATCTTCGGGTCGCGATAGAGTCATGGAATCAGTGCAATGAGGTTGGAGAAGAAGCTCCTCAGTCAGGCAGCCCAAGAGCAGCTGATTGCTTTGACATATACAAACTAGCTTCTTCACACCCAAATGGTAATCAATCTAATCCAAATCCGAATCCAAATCCAAATCCAAATCCAAATCCAAATCCATATGCTTTTCTCAAAAAGCAGCAAAAGAAGTGCTTCTACTAATCTTCGTTATTTTGACAGAGGAAGAAAATTGTCCTTGCAATGAGCTGCCCTATGTACTAGTCCACAGAGTGACAGAGGAAGACAACAAGTTGAAGATGGGAGATCCTTTTCTTGGATTGGAATCAGCGGCTCAGTTTGATGTGGATGTTTACGCGGCGGAAAAGGAGCTCTATCTGGGTTCAAAATGCCAAGTTGAAGACACTCCAAATCCATGGCAATTTTGGATGGTCATGCTCAAGAGTGGCAACATGGACACTTATGCTGCAAAATGCCCGAAAAACGGGCACAAAGCTGAGCCCTTCGCTCCCAAAGGCAGTGACTTTCCTTGTTTTGGGCATGGCTGCATGAACCAGCCATCGATTTATCATGATTATACGAAGTTGCAAGTCCCTAATATGATGCTAAAAGGGCGGTTTTACGGGTCATGGGATTCGGATGCAGATTTGAGGAGAGGAGTGGCTGGCATTGGCAACAGTTCTTACCATTCTGTTACTTGGGAGAAGAAGATTGCAGAGGGAAGCTGGGTTTTCCATCATGTGTTGAAGACTTCAACAAAGTATCCTTGGTTGATGCTTTACTTGAGATCAGACGCTACAAGTGGAGTCTCTGGTGGATACCATTACCCTACAAGAGGGATGTCCAAAATTGTGAGCAACACCTTTTCTTTACTTACAAGTTTGTCTTATTTATCCAAATCCACCTTAAAGTGTATATATCGTTTAAATTCGCACTTTACAACTATTTTTCTCTCATTTTCCATCTCATTTTGCACTTTTTCGTTAACTTTGGTAGGAATTCCTTCTCATCTAACCCATTTTCCCCTATGAAACTGTACTTGAGTGACATTTTGGAAAAGTGGGTTTCAAATACTTTCAGGACACAATGATATTCACATACAATTTCAAGGAAACAAATGGGTTTAGATTTAAGGGATCGACTCTAACCAAATTAATGGAATGTGGCAACCTGAGACTAGAAAATGAGAGATAGTATATTTCAAATTGAGACAATGTTGCAATTTCATGGGACATTTGTATAACCAAACCTACAAGTTTCAAGAGTTTCCTTGGAAGCAATGCTTTCTCCAGGATGAAGATATGTGCTTGGTTTGCTCAACATTGTCACAATGCAGATTCCAGAGTCACCTAACTTCAAAGTGAAGTTCACTTTGAATGTGATCAAAGGTGGGGGTCCAAGCAGCCAATTCTACCTCATGGACATTGGAAGCTGTTGGAAGAACAATGGGCAGCCTTGTGATGGTGATGTCACAACAGATGTCACCCGATACAGTGAAATGATCATAAACCCTAACACAACTGCATTTTGTCATCCAACCAACTAAATGTCTGCCCACCTTACCACACGTTTCCTAATGGCACTAGGCTTCATCGAAACGACACCGCACAGTTCCCCTACACCGCCTACCACTTTTACTGCTCTCCGGGCAATGGGGAGCATCTTGAGGCTCCTTTTACTTTGTGTGATCCCTATAGCAACCCTCAGCCTCAGGAGATTCTGCAAATCTTGCCGGACCCGGTTTGGGGGGAGTACGGGTACCCTACAAAGCAAGGGAAGGGCTGGATTGGGGATCCAAGGACATGGGAGTTGGATGTTGGGAGGTTGTCAGAGTCGCTTTATTTTTACCAGGTTTGTTACGGTTTGTGAAAAAGATTGAATCTTGGTACATTTTTTTAAGGCATAACCTAAATTGAGCTATAAATGTATATGCTTTGCAGGATCCAGGAACCCTACCAGCTAGAAGGCAATGGAGGTCTGTAGATTTGGGGACTGAAATTTTCAAAGACCCTGATCAAGTTGCTGAATGGACTGTCAGTGACTTTGACATCCTAGTACCCAAAACATGAACACATTCGTTTGTAACATTGTTCTCTTCTTTTTTCCAATCAATTTTGGAAATTTCGAAACCGGTCGTTTCTGCATTTTTTTTGGGGTCAAACCCTGGGATAACTGTAAAGGAATGAGCTTTAGTTGAAGTTTATAATTGATGGAAACCGTCACAAAATATATGAAATGAAACACAAGATGATGAAGAATTGAGATTTGATTGAAATTTCTGGTCTCTCACACACTGTGTATCTCATACCTTCCTTAGCCCAACTCATTGAAAAATGGGCTTTGAGTCCAAATTGTTTTGGTTTTTCTTAGTTGAATTTTGTTTCTAATTTACGACAGGTGCTAGAATGAATAAATTTTATGACAAGAGCTTTCATTGATGAATTAACTTAATATCCGTTAAAAACAGAAATCTAGAAACGACGTCGGTTCTCATCACTTTAGTTTTCATACCCAATAGACTTCCGGTTTTTCACCCAAGTTTATGACAAAATTTGGCATAGCGCGATGACGACATCGGTTCTCATCACTTCAGTTTTCATACCCAATAGACTTCGGTTTTTCACCAAAGTATATGACAAACTTTGGCATAGTGCGATGTATATAATATAGTACTCATCACGACATGATTGTCGCTAATCTTCTTCACATTGGCCTTTTCCATCCATCCAAGCCATCCTGGTTCCATTCCTCATCTTCATTTTCCTCCTCACGACGAATTAGACGGAAAATGGCATATATATAATTGCCCCATAAAAATATCTCTTTAATTTTAAAATATAATTTAAAACAAATATTAAAATTAAATAAAGGGGTAATTATAACTAGGTCCTATTTTAGAGTCCAAATTATAAGTTAATCTACTACAATAAATAGAGACAGTAAATAAGAAATAAATTTTTTTTATTGTTGTTCAAAGTACATCATTATTTTTAGTCTCTTGTTTTTTTAAAGAATCACAAGTGTGCCATTACATATCATATTTTTTTTGAACGTAGAAAATTTCATCATTCTAGGGTGTCATATCCCTTATGTTTTTTCCTTTATGTACCTACCATAATTTGATTATAAACTTAACAGGTAAATTAAACAACATTGCATCCTTAACTCCCCCCGCATAAATAAGATACTTATACATGAAAATTTTAACTGTATCATAATATGTATATTATATTCAATATTTACCTCTCTCAAATAAAATAAAAAACTATACAGATAATTATTAATTTACCTATAAAGTAATAAAATAACAAAAAAGTAATATGATAGATAACGTACGTGTAAATCTCTTACTCTTCAAAAGTATTAGTTGATATTCGATAAAAAAATATAAAATAAATCTTCAAATATAAAATTTAGTTAGAATTATTTTATATTAAATAATTTTGAAAAATAAATATAAAATAATAATATTTAAAATTTGAAATTTTCTCATGCATATCTGAAAAGGGGCATAAACGGTATCATGAAACTTAAAAAAAAAAAAAAAAACCATAAAAGGGACACACTAAAAATTTTGATATTGCAGTAAATAGACTATTTTATATGTTAATGCTACATTTGGTACGCTGTATTATACTGACTATTTCAATCGGATATACTAATCTGTCTATCGGATAGACTGACTATTTAATCAGGCGTTTGGTACTCGACCGGATTAAAATGTCGACTATATTATACTAGACGAATTATATTATAGTAGTTGATAAGAAATGTTTATATATAAATATTAATTATGTAATTATTATTTATTATTTATTAATTATTGATATATTATTATTTCTATTTTATTAATATTTTATTTTATATTATTATTAATAATAATAATAATATTATTATTATTATTATTATACTTTTTAAGATTATTAGTTATCTGACTATTTAATACGGATAATTTGGAGAGTATTATTTTAGTATGTCTCGACCGTACAATGGCTAATTAATACGATGTGATACCAAACACTAACTTTGTATTATATTATCCTATCTACAGCGTACCAAACGTAACCTTAAATGGACTAATTTATACGTTAGACTTAAAAACTCAACATCCTTCTCCTCATCCACTTGCATAAACCTCAACACCCTTCGTTCACACTTCCTCCTTCCTCTCTCTCTACAGAAGACCCCCGAAATTATCAAACCAAATAATCACTGGATTTCAAAGTTTCAACACCACATATATATATATACATATATATATATACATATATATATATATATATATATTGGTAGCACGTGGCCTATTCATTATTTCAATCTCAACTTTTTAAGTCTCAACAAATTTGAGCAGTTGGATTAAGATTGTACTTGAGTTATCAAAACGGAAAACGAATTAGATTAACGCCAAACCACATTTGATTTGGATCAAATTTTATCGGGTCGAATCTACTCACTCTTAAATCTTAACTTATAGCTATATTTGATTTGTTAAGTTACATAATTTCTCGGATTGAATGATAATTGAATTAATCGGTATTATTTGTTGTATTTAGATTTTTTGTGTCGAGTCATGACATTGTTTGTTTGGTGTCTGACTGGCTCTGCACATTGAAGTGGTTATTCGTTATTAGTCCATTCCATCACCCAAAACAGAAAGCAAATTATGTTGTTTGTTACACCCCGTTATGTAAATTTGAAAATTGGACTTAGAATTGACTAAAGTACCCTTACAAGTTTCCTCGGACATTAACTACCGAATTCGCTTGAATTTTGTGAGTGAGTACGTGTGTGCGTGTGCATGGTTTAGGCTCAAAACATTTGAGGCCCAATCCTTGCATGTCCAGGCCATATATGGGAGCCGAATTTTGTGTCGTTGGAAGCCCAAGCCCACGATCGTCATTGATCATCTTCATGCTCACTCTCCTTCACGACATACACACACGGTCTCTTCTCTCTCTTTCTCTCTCTTTCTTTCTCTCTCTCTCTCTCCATAGATGGCGAGCATAACAAACTACCAACTCGAGACTCATCGAGAACCAGGCGAGACCCAACCTCCCTTTCATTATCTCAGCCTCGCCCTCACCCGCTTCCCCTCTCGAATGCTTTCGAACAATAGAACTGAACAGAGCACGACTGGCCGCCTCCAATGGCATCATCTCCGACCAGTCAATCCTCCAGACCATGACCAAAAGCTTCCCCTCGATGAGACGATGACGATGGTGTAAAGGACGATTAATAAATTGGGATTTGATTGGCCCAACACATTGAAAAGTGAGCTTTGAGTTCTAATTGTTTTGGTTCTTCGTAGTTGGATTTTGTTTCTAATTTACAAGAGGTGTTATAATGAATTTTATGATAAGAGCTTACATTGATGAATTAACTTAATACCTTTTGCTTAAATTGAAAATTGAATTTATGGCAAATAGGGTTAAAATTACTTCAGTTTATTTTCTACCCTAGAAAAAATTCACAGAGAGAAAGAGAATGAGAGCAGAAGAAAACATATACTATTGCCCTTTGGGTTTAGGTGGATTGTGTCTATCACGTGAAACGATGGAGATGCCATCAAGAGTACTCCATGATTGCGATAATGTTAATTTTTTTTCTTATGCATTCTATTTTTCTACGTACATACCAATATTATTTAATTATTACTAGTTCGAATACTCGCGGTATAAGTGTGTTTTATTATAGGAGTTTCGCTGTGCCTCTGCTTGTCCCTCGCTTCGTGCTTCAGTACGATCTGTGCTGAGGAAGCCGAATCGAAAAAGTTTGTCCTCACTTTGGACAGTTCTAACTTCTATGAAACTGTCAGCAACCACGATTTCATCGTCGTCAAGTTCTACGCCCCGTGTAATTACAATCTTGCAAACCAAGACCCGTCGCTCGAGACCGTGGAGATGAAGAATGGTGACGGTTGCTGGAGATTGAAGAGATACAGAACCGAAAATATGCATCAACGACGACCATCTTTGGGACTTCACCTCGTGCCTGTCGCTCAAACTCTCGGCAGCCATCAACCACGATCTAATTATCTTAGCGACTTTAACGACCACCCTGAAGACATTCGTACTCTCTTCGAGAAGTATGGAACCGTCGTGTTAAAGTCAACGATTGAGATTTGGTAAATGTAATGATACTAGGATGTAATTAGCAGGATCTTAGGAATGCTGTATTTAGAATGAATCCTGATTTACCTAGAATAGACTTCATCATTCTGTATATAGTCTTGTGTAATGTATGAATTACTTAATTAATCAAAAACACATTATTCAGAAAGTTTTCATGGTATCAGAGCATCCATAATCGCTTCCGCTACCACACATAATCGACATACAAACCACACCTAAACCATTACCATGGCCGATCCAAAGCAAGAAAACTCAGAGAATAACATACCTGATCCTCTTATCCTCCATCATTCCGATTCCCCAGGTCTCATCCTGGTTTCAAAACCCTTAGAAGGGCACAATTATGGTCAATGGAGCCGGTCCATGCGCATCGCTTTAAGCGCGAAGAACAAGCTTGGACTCATTGATGGCACCATCAAGGCTCCCAAAAGCACCGATGCTAATTTTCTATTATGGCAACGTTGCAATGATATGGTCCTATCTTGGATTCTACACTCTGTTCATCCTGATATTGCCGGCAGCATCCTCTATTGCACCACCGCGTACGCCGTATGGACAGACCTGCAGGAAAGATTTTCGCAAGGTAATGATTCTCGCATCTATCAAATTCGCCAAGAAATTGCCGAATTCCGACAAGAGGGCCTCTCTGTTACCGAATACTACACCAAAATCAAAACTTTATGGGATGAATTGGCAGCATACAATGAACCAATTATATGCAGCTGTGATGGGGTAGAAAAACTAGCTACCCGAGAAGAAAAAGAACGGGTTATGCAATTTTTGATGGGACTGAATGAATCTTTCTCCACCGTGAGAGGGTCAATTCTATTAATGGTACCTCTTCCATACACTCGGCGTGTGCACGGCCTTATTCTGCAGCATGAAAGGCAAATGGCCGTCGCAAGCCGCCGTGACTCACACTCCCAGAGCCATGCGATGCAGACCAGCCGCTACCCAACATCCAAAACCAGCGGCGCCACCAAAGGAGGATTGTATTCTGGCCACGGCAGCAAAGGAGGCACTGGCTCCAGTTCGCACTCACACAAATCCCTGCACTGTGATTATTGTGATGGGGATACACACACCATGGATCGGTGCTACTTCCTTAAAGGTTTCCCGGTGGGCCATAAGTTACATGGGAAGGATGTTCAGCCCAAAGGAAAACGGGCCAGCGCCCACAATGCCGAGTTGGTCACTAGTTCGGCCCGTTCGGAACCAGCCCACGATCCTGCAACAGCTAGCCCAGCTTTCACACCTGAAGAGTATAAACAACTCATTGCTTTGCTAAACAATAAACAGGGTAATCTCCCTTCCCTTGCGAATGCCACAGGTATTGTCTCCTCTAAAACTGAATCAATCAATATGCCACATTCCACTCTGTGTTGGATAATTGACAGTGGGGCCACAGATCACATCTCACATGCTGCACCCTCACAAATCAAACATCTCACTTCAAATGAGTATGTTGGCTTACCAAATGGGCACCAAGCCGAAATCACCAGCATTGGGTCTATGACACTCTTAAATAATAAGACCATTGATGGCATCCTGCATGTGCCTAATTTTCATGTGAATCTATTATCCGTGAGTAAATTGACACGAGGGTTAAACTGTGTGGTGACTTTCTTTGATGATTTTTGTATTGTGCAGGACGTGGTTACGAGGAAGACGATTGGCCTGGGCAAGCAACTTAATGGTCTTTACTATCTACAAGCCCACCAAAATCCTCGTCTTGCTCATCACCTTCACCACACCACTCACATCTGGCATCAACGTTTAGGACACCCTTCTTCAGCACCTCTTAAATTTTTATCTCAGCATAATTCTGATATTGTTTTTGATTCCCAACATGTTTGTGACATTTGCCCTCTAGCAAAACAGACTCGATTGTCATTTTCTCCATCTACTTCCCAATCATCGAATGCACATTTTGATTTAATTCATTGTGACATCTGGGGACCACACAAAATTCCTACACACACGGGGGCTCGTTATTTTTTAACCATTGTCGATGATTTTACCCGTTTCACATGGATACACCTCATGACTTTAAAATCTGAAACCAGCACTATCATCCGCTCATTCTTTTCGTGGGTTAAAACACAATTTAATTCCACAATTAAATCCATCAGAGCGGATAATGGGGGTGAATTCCTTTCCCTTCGCACATTCTTTGATGCGCAAGGAATTTTTTTTCAACACACTTGCCCCTACACCCCTCAACAAAACGGTGTCGTTGAACGCAAACATCGACACCTTTTGAATGTGGGTCGTGCTCTTCGTTTTCAAGCCAACATACCTCTTCACTTTTGGGGGGAAAGCCTTCAAACCGCCTGTTACCTCATTAATCGTCTTCCCACCCCCTTACTCGCACATAAAAGTCCTTTTGAACTTTTACACCATCACCCTCCAAATTATTCCCACCTTCGCGTGTTTGGTTGTCTTTGCTATGCCACCAATCTTCTTCCCAAACACAAATTTGATGCCCGAGCCCGTCGTTGTCTTTTTCTTGGCTACCACTTGGCCAAAAGGGCTATCGTGTTCTTGACCTCGCCACCCACCAAATTTTCTCCACTCGTGATGTCATTTTTCATGAGCATTCTTTTCCTTTTTCTCACTTAGCACCAGACCACCAAGATGACCATCCACTTCTTCCACTTCCCCAATCTGACTCATCCCCCTCTGTCGCCACACATGAACCTTTTTTTGGCCCATCTCCTGCCCACCTCCCACCACCTAATACCAGCCCATCTTCTGCCAACCCGACCCCACCCCTCCTATCTTTTCCTCAACCCCCAACAACCTCACATTCCCCCACTCCTTCCTGCGAATTCCCAGACCCACTTTCGCCACCTTCCCCCATCACCTCTATTCCCACTGATCCTAATTTTCCTCCTTCTAATTCATTATCCTCTGACACCCCTTCTCTTAAGTCTCACCCTTCTACGCCCGTTATTCACCCCGCTCCCTCTTTTCCCTCTCTTCGTCGTTCCACTCGCCAGACTCAGCCTCCATCCCACCTTAAAGATTTTCTCACCAATCATGCCAAGCTGCTTGCTTCAGCCGCGCCTTCTCCTCTGTCCACGCCAGGCACATATCATCCTCTGCACAGGTATACTTCTCTGTCTACTTTATCTCCCTCTCATCGCACATTTGTTGCCTCTGTTTCTCAGTTTATCGAGCCTACCACTTACGACGAGGCTTGTCTCCATCCCCAATGGGTTACGGCGATGCACTCTGAGCTCCAAGCTCTCGCTGAAAATCACACCTGGTCTTTAGTCCCTTTGCCCCCTGGCCATCGACCCATTGGTTCTAAATGGGTTTTTAAGATCAAGTACAGGTCCGACGGGACCATCGAACGCTACAAAGCCCGCTTGGTAGCCCAAGGCTTTACCCAACGTGAAGGGATTGACTACACCGACACATTTGCCCCTGTTGCCAAGCTCGTCACTGTGCGATGCCTACTTACTGTGGCTGCCATTCGTAACTGGTCTTTACACCAGTTAGATGTTCATAATGCCTTCCTCCATGGTGATCTCACTGAGGAAGTCTACATGCTGCCGCCTCCCGGTTTCCGTCGACAGGGGGCGAGAGTGGTTTGTCGACTCCACAAGTCCTTATACGGGCTAAAACAAGCCTCCAGGAGCTGGTTTCGTAAGTTCTCTACTGCTGTCCTTAGAAATTGGTTTCTCTCAATCCAAAGCTGATTACTCACTGTTTACACGAATCCATGGCAATTCCTTCACTGTTATACTCTTATATGTTGATGATATGGTTATTACTGGTAACAATGATGTTGCTATATGTGAACTCAAACGATTCTTGAGTCAACGTTTTCGAATCAAGGACCTTGGCCCCTTGAAATATTTTCTAGGTGTGGAAATAGCCAGATCACATGCAGGGATCTCCTTTTGCCAACGCAAATATACTCTCGATATTTTAGAAGATGCAGGACTACTTGGTGCCAAACCTGCCCAAATACCTATGGACCCGACTGTGAAATTGCTGCCTGCCGAGAGTGATCCCTTGAAAGATCCGACCAAATATCGTCGACTAATTGGAAAATTAATTTACCTTACCATCACAAGACCAGAGATTACGTACGCCGTGAATACACTTAGCCAGTTTATGCATGAACCTCGACGACATCATTTGGACATAGCCAATCGCCTTTTACACTATCTCAAGGCAGCTCCTGGACAAGGGTTATTATTCTCCACTCAAGGTTCGTTACATCTGAAGGCATATTGTGATGCAGACTGGGCTAAGTGCCCATTCACACGACGGTCTGTCACTGGGTACTGCATATTTCTTGGTCAATCTCTTATTTCATGGAAAAGTAAGAAACAAGTCACTGTATCCAGATCATCAGCTGAAGCTGAATATCGGTCCATGGCAGCTACTACTTGTGAATTGACTTGGTTGAGGTATTTGTTGCGGGATTTAAAGGTGGATCATCCACAACCAGCACTCATGTTCTGTGATAATCAAGCTGCACTCTACATTGCTGCAAACCCGGTATATCATGAACGCACCAAACACATTGAATTGGATTGCCACACTGTTCGAGAAAGAATTCAGAATGGGGAGATTAGAACTGGACATATACGCACCAAGTACCAAATTGCTGATATCTTTACTAAACCGTTACCTGCATCAACATTTCATTCACACCTACGCAAGTTGAGCATCATTGATATCCATGCTCCAACTTGAAGGGGAGTGTTAAAGTCAACGATTGAGATTTGGTAAATGTAATGATACTAGGATGTAATTAGCAGGATCTTAGGAATGCTGTATTTAGAATGAATCCTGATTTACCTAGAATAGACTTCATCATTCTGTATATAGTCTTGTGTAATGTATGAATTACTTAATTAATCAAAAACACATTATTCAGAAAGTTTTCAGTAGACAGTATCATTCGAGACCGCCCAACCGATGCAGGTATGTCGTGCTTCCACATGTGTGTTGTTGGTGTAGCCGGCGGTTCATCGTCGAGACCGCCCAACCGTCTCAAATCGCCCAAAAACTGACTACAATCGCATAAAACCGTCAATAACCACCCGGAAATCAGAAATTTCAAAATGTTATCGATCTTCTTCTCTAATCAGAAGTTAGATCTCTCCTAACAAGCGGTTTTGATCGGGAACTCTGGAACCGGCAAGTCTTATTTCTCTCCATATTTTCCAAAGATGAATTCCGGTTGGATTCCAAGCCCACCATCGGCGTCCATTTCATTTACCGGAATATCAAGGAGGCTGACAAAATTCATCAAAGTTCAACTTTGGGACACTGCTGACCAAGCAAGGTAAACAGGAATACAAGTGTTAGAGCCCCCAAAAATTCCAGATGGGAAAATCTAGCATGAGTTTCAACAGGGCAGAAGAGCGAGACGTTTTCTCTGCTCCATTCTTATTCGGCTTATCCAGATCACAAATTTTTAAATATTTCTCTGCTTGTTCTCTTCAATACATCTAAAACTACATCATAATTATTGTTTTCGAGTTCTACCTTCTCTTGTCCAATGCTTTGTGCAATACTTATGTGACATATTTGTTGTGATCTCCACCCTGGTGGACGTTGTCACTGTTCTCTTTCGAAAGATTTGGCCTTGGCCTTGTGTTGGTTGGTTGGATTTGCACTGTCTTTTGCAATTGGTGGAAGATGGTATTGGCAGTTATCAATAGTTATGGTGGTTATCGGCAGTTTTCTTTTGTTTTGCAGATATCACATTGTAGTGAGGGATGTCCGGCTGCAACCCGTACCAACATTGCCTCTGCTTATCATGTGGTTGCGTTTGTCAATGTAGCTTTAGCAACGACCACAAATTATTCTTGATTTTGAAGAACGGAGCACCAATGTTTCTTTTGCCTCATATTGCTTCACTCTTTTTTCTATGCATGGTTTTTTCCTAATGGATTTTTTCGGGCAAGGTTTTTTAATGAGGCAGTACAGCAGATATTTGTAGATCTTCAGATGAAGTTCAACATTTAACTTTGTTATCAAGACTTTACATTGTACTTTTATTTGTATTTTTGTAGGTTATGCTTTCCATGCCGCAAATCTTTTTTAGATTTTGCTATTATTTCGGCTATTCATAATTGAGATTTGTTAGAGACTTTGTCTCTATCGCTGTATCTCTTTCACGATGTTTCAATACAACATCTTTTCTATTAAAAAAAAAAAGTAATTGTTTTCCAGAATTTTAGGCACTCAAGTTCAAGATAACACAACTATATATTGAAAAATGAATAAACACATATTCATGAAATTCTCTAAACCATTATCATTATTTATATATTTTTTATTTTTGTTGCCATTACAATGTATATAATTCTCCTATCAAAATATTAGTACAAAATTATTTTGATCGGAAAATATCCTTAGCATTATTTACAAAGTTCCCTTACTGACTTAAATTATTGCATGTGATTTACATCTTTGTAGTAGATTCATATCTTATATTTCAAATGTTCCAATAACTCTAACGAGCTCTTCAACAACAACAATAAGAACTAAGAGAAGGGAAACAAAATTAGGAAAAGAAACTCCAACTTCCATTAGATGTTGATGTGATGTCTATGGGTTTCATTTTCTAATTGTTATCAACCTCAATTTACCAATGTTTGCTCCTAAAACTAAGACAAGGGAAACAAAATTAGGAAAAGAAAACCCAACTTGTGCGCCAAAATGGGCAAATTGATCGACGTGTCATTTTAATGAGGTTCATAAGAGTTGGAAAATGAAACATTTGAAATTGGGAAAGAAAACCAATGTGCTACGTTGTGAAGAGTTCACAGGAATAATTGAAACATTTGAAATGTTAATTATAAATCTATTACGACATATAAAACATAGGATAATAAATGTAATTTTCCCATAATTTTAACTTCATTTCACCATAATTCCGATTCCAATATAGTTGAAATCATTAGATAAATTTAGACTATTAAATGAATACCTCAATTTAAATACTCATTATAATAAGTTCTCATTGTAACATCTTCCCATATTTACAATGCATATTCTATGAGATCGTTTCACCATAATTCTAATATTCAATTTAAATAATTGGATAAATTTTACGATTACTAAATGAATCTCCCAATTTAAACCCTTACATGTTTCTCAATGTAGCATCTTCCCTGATTTACTATGTATCTACTATGAGTAGGGGTGGGCACGATGCTGTTCGATTTGGATATTGACAATATTTAAATTCAAACCGTTAAAATCTTAACGGTTCGATACAGTTTGAATTTTTTAAAATTAGAAATGAAATCGTTTCGATCCAAACCGTTACTAACGGTTTTGTTTGGATCAAAACTGTTTGAAACCGTTTAGAAAAAAAAAATCGAGGATATTAAAAAAAAGATAAAAAAAAAAGAATTAATCAATACTCAAAATTTATATATTAAACTTGTTAATGATTAGATTGCAAACATTATCACTATATTAAGATTTATCAAATAAATATTACTACTTAATAATATTTTATTATACTCTTATATAAGTATACATATACTTATATGAGTATATCCAGATATCTTTTTATTTTAATTATTTTTACTTTGTACTAATAATAGATGTAAAAATTAATATATTTTTTAACGGTCCGATTTAGATTTAACGGATTTCCAAAATGAAAAGCCAAACCTAAATCCAAACTGTTACTAACGGATCAGTTTGGATTTTCAAACAATTTGACTTTTATCCAGTCAAACTTAAATATTTGAATAAATAACGGGTTGAAGCGGATCGATTAACGATTTTAACGAATTCGTGTCCACTATTAATTATGAGCCGGAAACTTACTCCCGAGAAGTCAATCCAATGGCACCTTAAATTTAGACGAACTACTTGTTGTAAGACCCGAAACACTAATTGCCAGACCAAGACTGCTCTATTTTTTTTTCTTGACGTAGAAAGCCCGGTTTGAAAATCAGCATCAAACTTCCACCACATTCAAAGTCACTCACACATGCCTTCTCCATTTTTCTTTTTTCTTGTTCCATTATTTATTACCATGACTTTGAATTTTGTAATGGTCAAAAGAAATTTAAGTTTATACTCCCTCTTTTCTCAGCATGCCTAAGAGACCAACAACAAACAAGAACAACAAAACTTAAATCATTTTGAACTTAATCCGGCTCCTCTTAAATTGGATTGAATAACAAAGGAAACAAAAATGCGGCCTTGTTTGTGTCAAGAGTTTATATTCAAACCTTTGTGGTCATATGATCTAGTTGTGGATACAAGAGCTTCTTCGACATTACGTTTGATTTGGCTAGAATTTCAATGCATAGAAATCAAGGTACATTAAAATATGCCTCATTTTAACGTCTAACCCATCTTATGTTCCACCTGCCTTGTTGGTATTGTGATGACCAAGGCCGGCAAGAAAAAAAAATTCTATGAGGTAGAAAATCACATTTTAAATCCGTTCATTAGGACACGTCGTAAAAAATTGGTAGCTGAACAGACTGAAAATATACGAAAATATAATCTTCTCGCCAACAAGATCAGGTATCCAGCCTTGGAGGCAACGTATTAAATTGTGTACTCAAAATGAAAGACTTGTCTTGCCGGCCAGGCAAAGTCCGATGTGTCCAAAATGAACAAACCCTAGCTAGTTAATCAGACGTGCCCTCCGACGACCAGCACAGTTTCCTCCACATACGGTTTGCCAAATGGATGGAGATGAAGCAAGCACTTTGGTGGCACCAAATAAATACTATTGCCACCCCAATTGTTTCTTACATTACCAACCAAGAAAGTGGAATTTGAAATCTTTTCTTGGGACCCAGGAAAGTTCATGTTGAGCAAATCCTTTCAAATCTAGCCCTGCATATAGGAAAAACCCTGGACCGTCCGATTAAATAATGTATTAGTTAGTATTTCAAAATTCCAGAATCATTTAGTTAAAATGATGCGATAATGATTCATTTATATGATTCATTTATTATATTGAAAAATTTCAAGGTCTCTTGATGCGATAATGATTCGTTTAGTTATATTTCATTTGTTTATATTGACAGTATTTTATTTGTTATTTATAAAACTTTAGGTCTGCCCAGTTAAAATGACACGAACGATGTTTCATTTTTTACATTGGACGATTCATAGTGACGGAGTTAAAATGATGTTATTGTGTTTTAAGAAAATAAGGTCGTGTGCCTAGAAAACAAATGAGACACTGTTGTAACATCTCGGTGTTCAAAGTTGGTGTCACGAGTGCTATTCTTTTCTTTTATTTCATATAAGAAAAGAGGGAGCGAAGAATATGGGGTATAAGCTGTAAGCATGACAGATATCGTTGTGTTATGATCATTAGCAACCATGATTGCTGCTGCAACTGCGTGATTTGCCTCAATATTTTCTTCTTTTTCTTTCCATCAATATCTAATTATGACTCAAGAAAATGGGATCTGCTTGGTGCTTCAACTTTGAGTACGTTCCCTACAATCTGATAGTAATGAGTACATGGGATTGGCCATTTCTCCCACTAACACTAAAGCTCTCCATTACAAACAAGATTCTGCTTCGAGTGGAATTAACAGACTCTAGTGCTTTCCAAGCATATTCGTAAGGAAAAAGAAGCCAATGAAACCACTCTAAGATTTAAGGCAGACAAGATGCTCCAGTCAATTCAATTAATAAAACGACAAAAAGTAGAGGAAATCACAGTTTGATATGTGTACGTCAGTTGCAAATCACAGTTTCACATATGTACACAGATCGATGGATAGGGCTCTGGGTGATAGAGCCATGCTTGGCTGATAAGAATCTAATGGATGAAACAGGTTGGGTCACCATACCAAACTTAGGCACTTAAGTCATTCAAACAATTGAATGAAAGAAGAAACTTTTGCCCCATGTTACATCAATGACATAAAAACCACTAGAATTAGTCTCCAGAAAGTAACCAATGTGGAAATGTCTTCATTTCTGTCCTCATAATCATTCTTCAGGAAGACTTTTAAGACCATCTTTTAGGTCAAGGAGCGTTTCAGAACTACTTCGCCTAGTTGTTGCAAGTATAAATCTCAAACATAGTAAAGTAGACTCTTTGTAGCATCAGATTCAGAAGCTTCAATTTCAGAAGTTTTTGTTTATCGGTACCCTAGGTTACAAGATTTCCAAGAATTAAGCCACTGAAACAACTTCACAAATATTTTGATCAAGAACAACGCAATATTTTTGAACACTTACGAGTTGATTTCTAAATCTTTGGACATTACATGTGTAATAAATTTAGACAAGCTGATAAGATATTCCTGTAACTTCTTTTATGACCTTCAATTTCAATGAAAGAATGTGTAAATATTTTCAACAAAAATGGGAACATATATGGTAAGCAAAGGAAGACTATGAATCTAGGTGTGGATGTTACCACTACAAAACCGGCACTGAAATGGACACTGGCACTGCGACATCACTCACGAAACTCGAATCCCTATTTGCAGCTGAGTTACCTGCAAATGCATATCCTACACCGAGACCACCAAAATGCATTGCTGCAGCGTTTTCACACCTTTGGAACACCCTAGCAAGAGAAGCCGCCTTCCTTCTAGCCCTCTTTGTACCGGTAAACAGCAATGTCTGAAGCAAACCGGCCAAAGCAGGAGCCTTTATTACCTTCTCAGTTGCAGCAGCTCCACCACTCCGGCACAACTCAAGCAATGCTGCAACTGCGTTTTCCTTACCCCTTGGAGTCCCACAACGCATCATACTTATCAAACTTGCCACTGCCATGTCCTCTGTCCCCACTGCTTTAGCCCCAACGGGCTGCCTAACAACCAAGGCCAATGCACCAGCTGCTTCCTCCGCAACCCCTTCATTTTCCAATGCGCTTACAAGTGCTGCCACAGCCCCTGCCTCAATCATTCTCACACAATTTTCTGTGTGAGTTGAAAGGTTAAACAATGCTGTCACCGCATCCTTCTTTCCTCTAGGGGTACCCTCCCTTAACAGCCCTGCCAAGGCTTCAATCGCCCCTTCCTCAGTTGCTATTCTTTTCTTATAGTCATGAACTGCAGATAGACTGAATAATGTTGCTGCAGCATTTTCCCTTGCCTCAGTTGTGTGACCAAATCTCAGCACATTAACAATAGATCCCAAACACCCTTCATCCATAATCCGGCTTTTGTTTTTATCATATATCGACAAGTTAAGCATTGCTGTTACAGAATTCTCTTGCGCAACAGAATTTGGAGATGACAGTAACTTACAAAGATGAGGAATTGCCCCTGCTTCAGCAATGAATGCCCGGTTTTCTTTTCCTGTTTTGGCCAACAATCGAATTTCGCGAGCAGCTATAGATTGTGCACATGGTGACCCATCTTCCAGCCGTTGGATTAGAAGCCCGGCAGTTGCTTTATTGGCAGCAAGTGCAGCTTTAGAAGGGGAAGCAGCCGCAAAGCTTTCTGCAGATGCATCTGGGCACTCTGGAGGATCATAAGGAATCCCATAAGCAGTGCACCACTGCATGATCAAACTCCTCAAGGCCCGATTAGGAACAAGCCGAGTGTTGGCAAGCATTTGCCCAGTTTTTGGACAAGTACAATGTCCTTCTTCCAGCCATCTCGAAATTGAAGTCCGATCATAGGTCTGTCCTGTCGAAATTATCACTGGTTCACGCATCAAATCCAGTGATATGGGACAGCAAAAGTCCTTCGGAATCGTTATAAAAGTCTCAGCAAATTCCTGAGCAATCAGCCCTTTTCTGGACTTCCTCTGATAATTCCCCATCCCCAATTCAACTTCGTCTTCTTCAAATCCGAAAAGCAAAAACCTGCAATAGCGAGTGAATGCCAGAAACCCATTAAGTACAGAAACCGTGGGTTCAACATCACCTTCATGATTCACAATCTGCTCCTCCAAAAACTCAATTTCATGTCTGCAACTCTTGGCGTCCCGAATCTCCAAGCGCTCAACAAAAAACAACCACAAATTGGCCGAGTCAGGAACCTGACCCTTCTCAAACTCGTCAAGGAAGGAAAAGAATTGAACCCTCAATTCCTCGTCTCTTTTGTCAATTACAAGCCTCGCCCTTCTGGCCTGTTTCTGTAAGAGCTCCATCTGTTCCCTCACGTCTTCACCCAATTCAACGTGTTCCATGGGAAAAACGTCCAAAAGGGTAGAAATCTCTTGATTCAAATCATGAAAATGGCCTGAAATGGGATGATTCTGAAGCAAAAGCCATAACTTACTGGATTGGGCGCAGTAATCGAGGAGTATTTTGGATCTGTACAATAGCAAGTATAGTTCTTTGAAGCAGATAATCGCCGTCGACGGCAGAGCGGACCCGGAGTCCCTCAAATACTCCAGAAGTACGAGAAAAATCTCGACTTTTCGCACCAGGGACCTCGAATTTCTCTTCTGGAATGAGAACAACTTGTCGGAGAAGGACGAGGTTATCTCCGATGTGATCGAGACTAGGGTTTGTACAAGCGCCACGTCGGAGAGGTCCACCGGAGCTAAAAACGCCTCCAACGAAGGCGACCTCCGCCTCCGCAGAGATGAAAATACCGCCGCAGAAGCCATGAAATATAATAAAGAATCAAAAAACTGGGCAGAACTAATCTGGGTTCACGAAAACAAAGCTCGGTGCTTTGGCTGTGGAGGTGGAGGTGGAGATTGTTGTTTTGAAGTTGATGGTGGTTTTGAGGTTCGAAGCTTTGAATAAATTGAATCTTCAAAGGTGAAATGAAATACAAGTTGTGAAGGAAGCGATTCCGCGTCTGGAAAGCGGATTGACTCCCTGAATTTATGAGGAGGACTTTGATCTTCTTTGCTCCAATTCCAATTTCATGAAAATGACTGGATGGTTCTGTTTGGCTTTGATAAGAGAAAGAGAAGTAGACAGGCGAAGAGAAATAGAAAGAGAAAGGTAAAGGGGATTTGACCGATGAATCGACGATGGATTTGATTTATATGATTTTCGTTATATCCACATACACATCTGCGATTTGAGAATTTAGATTCTTGCCCAATGTCTCCATTTCCTCTTCACTTGGTTTTGGTTGCCTTTCTTGTTTATTATACCCTGCTGCTTTTAGTGACAAAAAAGGTCGCGACTTTTCATTCAATTTACTCCTAATTCCCACTTTGGATTCTTATGACCTCACCCTCTGCTCTGCTCTGCTCTGCTCTTTTACTCCCTCATCCAACTCCAACCCACTTATTTCTTGGTCACGTAACCAACTTATTAAGCCTGCCTTTAACGGTTGATTTCATATCCGCACTTTTGTCATCACCCTATCTTCCCATCATCAACATTTGTATTCATTGGCATGGGTAAAAATTTGGGTAAAAATTTAACGATGGAATTTCGTTTAAGCAGCTGTCCGTTTCAATTGAATACAATATTTATCATCGGACTTTTATTGTTACCGAGGTTGTCTTGAATAGGTTTCTGAAAATTAAAAATCAAACTAAAACGCGTCAATTGTCTTCCGAAAATTTTTAAAACTAAATGTTCTTTTATTTTTTTAATATTGTTCTAAAAGAAAAAATGGTCGGCATTCTACAAATCTAGGTTGGTAGATTCTTCCGTAGCCAAAAAGCACATGCTTTGGACAAGCAACGAGAGAATAGAATATCATTTTCTTTTCTTTGCCTCAAAAAATGAACAGAATCTAATATTGGGTAGCTATTTTTTTTTTTTTTTGAGTTTTAATTTTATAATAAATAATCCAACAATGAAATTATATATATATTTACCTAATGCATGTGTAAAAAAAAATTCACTTGTAAATTGTAAATGTTTTTTTTTTTCACTGAGTTGATTTGTCTTTTGCCTCTCGAAGACCAACAAAGTAAATATTTGTTTTTCAATTTTTTTTTTTTTGGGGTATGAACGAACTTACAAAGTAAAGGATTTTGATTCAAGGGTTGACTAAACAAAGCTGTAGGGGCCACGCTGCTTTTAAGCGCGTTGAAATTTGAGGGTAATTATTATTGAGTATATTATTATTAGCTGGGTGAGGTGGGCTCTACCTGGGGGTGGGCATGAAGATTGAAGAGGAGCGCCATGCTGGCAAACTTTCCTCTTTGATTAAACGATTACGTCCAAACCACAAGTTGACTAAACGCAAAAGTGGAAACCGCCACACACGACACAACCTTCAAGCTTCAACCTACGAAAATGAAAGTACCAAACTATACTGTGCCGTGACTTAACCACTACGGTCTACGACTGATCTGCATGGGTCATATGGTAATTTTCGTAGTTAAATGGGATGTTTACTCACAATTTTTCATTAGAGTTGCGTTTTGAGATTTTATTACTGAAAAATATTTATTCATAAGTAAATCAAGAAAATTAGACCTATTTGGTTATGGACAAGTAGCTTGTATTTCGTTCCCATGGTATTTTCTCATATCACCATTTCGATTTATCGAATTGTATTTGTACATATATCATAATTGGAATCGTTCATTCTCTAAATTATCATGTCAATATTATCTCTGTAAAAAAAAAATTGAGGTTGTTTAGTTATTCATATATACCAAATATACTAACAATTTTGATAATAATTAAAAAATTTAGAGTGAACCGATCATTTAATTGACATATATAAATGACTAAATGATCTCTAATCTTATTATTTTTCGAGTTAAAATTTGATTATGCAACTGAAAGTTTTAATCTTTCAATTGCTTGAAAGATCGTAAAAAAAAAAATTATGTGATTGAACATAAAAGTTTTACTCTTTCAATTGCTTGAAAGACCGTAAAAATTATTTTACGATGTTATTTCGAATGATCGTAAAATATATTGATATATATATATGAACGAAAACTTAACAACTCTTAACACAATTTTATAGCATGGGCTTTTTAAGTCCAGATGGAGACCTTTCAAGTCTTGTAGGCGCAGTCCTAACAACCATAAATATAAATAATGTCAAGCTTGAAACTTCAACATTTTGATTTGAAAATTTCACTAAGCAAAGCAGGTGTAATGTTCACCTAATTTTACTAGCACCCTTTATTACGGCTATAAATCAAATCACATGCATAGCCATAAGCCACCCGCTCCTTGTCGTTATCTGTGAATATGTAACCCGACGCTGCAATTTTTTTTTCTTCCTTCGATCGAATGGAGAAATTTCGAAAAACATTTAGAAAAAAAATAAAATAAACAAGGAGAAAAAGGTTGGCTTTGTGCAAAGCACAAGAGCAAGTTCCTAACTTTTTTTTTAGCAAATAATAAGGATTCAAATGAACGGATAAAAGGTACGGTTTAAGAGGGGCTCATTAGGTGGCATCGTCAAAAATTTGACGCGTCAAATAATCGAAAGAAAAAGAGTACCACAGCCCGAAAAAAGAAAACAGAAAAATTGCAATGCTTTACTGATTACATCAGAAATACAATCTGGAATTGAAACTGTGAGCTAATAATAATAATAATAATAATAATAATGTAAGGAAGGCAATTAAGTCAACAATTAAGTATTAATTAATGAGAGTGATGCCAAATAAAAAGGAGTGGGACTTCAGATTATTATTCTATGGGTTCATACCAGAACCATTGACAACAACTCTTCATGTGCATAGGCAGTAAATTAGGGTTGTAAGTGAAAGTAAAAAGTAAATCTTGAGTGTTGAAGAAATTTAACTCTTTTATTCAATGTAGAGGGATTTGGAATTGACAGATAAATTGGACCTAGTAATTAAGCTGAAAGGAAAATGGGTAAATACAAGAAATAAAGATGAGGTTGTACAAAACCTTCAAAGCTAAGCCAAAACTAATGTTGTGATGTTACCTTTGGGGATCTTGCTGTGAGACACTTCCCACAGGACACAAGCTTCAGCAACGAATGTGGTCTCCGTGCCCTTATTTTCAACCGCGAAAGCTGCATTTCAATTACCACATTTCAATTACCATTCGTAAGTTTCATCTCCAAATGGATCCATGAGAACCACAACGCAACAATGATACAAATTGTGCAGTTAAGTACTATGACAAAGACTGACACTCCTAGAAAAGATGACACATTAACATGGCAGGCCTTGGAAGGCCTAGCCCTTACTAGGACGCACTTGAACAAATATATTGTTGCCTTGCGGGCCAAGGAGTCTAGGTTCTAACTTCGGCTGCAATTTTATTGCAAGAATATTGTATCCGTAGAAAAGTTACCTTTCGACGAGTTACTCTTGATGCTTTCCAGCAAATCAAACTTCTTGATCGAGATTCCAGTCTCCTGGAAATTAGAATCAATCAGTGCCATTTCAAATGGACATTAAACAATTTTCTATGCATCAAGAGTGATTTGACACTAAATTAGATGAAAAATAAAAAGGCTTTTGTTATGGTTCAATTTCGAATATTCAGAAGTTGCTCAAATGTGTGCTTCTAATTATCTTGTTCAAATTTGGGAAGGAAAATTCCAGTACTTACAGATTATCTTGCTCGAGCTTTTCAGCAATGGAAACTGCTTTTCGTTGTGACCATCCGCTACGTTGTGACTCCGACTGCTGAATTACATGTGCAAGGGACACCTTGCTCCGGACAAGACTTTGACACCTTGGAGTCATGGTTGATTTCTTTTGTGAAAGTGATACTTCTCCCATCTGTGCAGCATCCCGAGGAGAAGCAGATACTTCAACAATTTCACTCTTCCCCATTTCATGTGTATCAATCCGCAAGAGCTGGGCATCGGAGCTGACCCCATTTTCATCTATTATTTGGGATGTGCCATCCTTTGAAGCCGGTATGATAACTTTAGAATCTCTTCTTGATTCACATCTAATTTCAATTGTAATGGGAGACCCTAGAACAATCTCAAATGCCTGTAAAATCTGTGATCGAAACTTCTCTGCAGTAGATTTAGTCATATGTGAAGAGAACATCAACTGGACAGTGGGAGCTGCAAAAAAGAGAACAATTAAAGTTGCAAGAAGAATCAGGCATAAGCACAAATACTCAAAATAAGATTGCTCGATACTTCCACTCACAAGAAAAAAAAAACTTATAAGATTTCATTTCAAGTACTTTATGAAATTAAAATTGATTATTGCTTACCTGCACCGAAACTGACTGAGGTCAGCTTCCCTTCTTGGTACAAAAATTCTTTTATGCGATTGTATGGAATTTTTTCAAGCACCTCCAACCAAATTTCTTCAATTCCTTTATGGCTTTTTCCAAGGTTTTGCCTCCCATTTACCCTAGTTATTTCAGCAGAGGACGTGGCCATCTGTTGAGGAGTCATACTAGCCCCACCATGGCATCTTCTATCTGAACTCGTGCCTTTCCCTGAACCATTGCCATGGAAACCAGAACTTACAGAATTTCTAGCATCTGATGACAAGCCTTTGCCACGATTATGCATCACATCTTGTTCACTATCTTTCCTTACTGCATCCCTTCCACCCACATTAGTTACAGCCAAGGGACTGTGATTAAAACTTGTGCCTGCAGAAGAACTAGGCAACATATACTGTTGATCAGGAGCAAGTTGGAGAAGTGCAGCTGTTAGCCATGTTAACTTATCATTTGACATCCTCAATTGTTTTTCAGCTTCAGATAAAGTTCTCAAAGCTTGACGCAATTTCTCCATGTCTTCTTTGGATACTACAACCAGATAATTTGTTTTCAGTTGACTTAAAAATGATAAGTTGGTAACATAGGAAAGGCAATAATATTACAGGAAAAGATGAGGCATATAATTTCAAAAAAAAGGAAAGTGTTTTCCATGTCTAGTTAAAGAGGTTTCGATAAAGACTGACAATAGGACAAATGATTTGTATGAAACTCAAAGCTAGTAAATTTTCGGACTCACATGGTTGGTTCCGGAAGAACTTCCTTCTACGCCTTTCTCTTTTATGATCAAAGCTGCCAGCAAGTATATCTGTAATCACTGTTGCAAGTTGTGACATCAAAGCTAATGGCTCAACACCGGTTTCCATTATCATTCTCAAATTCTTCACGGTATTAACTGTGTCTGCAGATAATGCTAAATCAAGAAGATCTACCAATTTCTCATCAGAAATCAGCCCAACCTGAAAAAAAGAGTCATCATTAGGCAGTTCATATTTAGTAACTATAGCAAACACAATTGTTAAGAGACCATGCAGGGTTTGAAAAGCATTCCTCTATATTTAGTCATCATGATATAAAACGCTATTGTCATTTTTCACTTTCTAAGTACTATGAATTGATTATAAGTTTATATATGCATTATAGATTTGGAAATTTAAGATAGCCACAAATATAGGAAAGAAAAATTAGTAAGGAAAAAGGGTAATTAAGGCATGATACATGGCAGCAAATTGAATGCTCATCCACAAGGCCATATATATTTTATAAAGATTGTGCAGGAATCTTTGCGTAAAAAGAAAAACATTTACACATATCAAAAACAAAAATCAAAACATGGCAATTCTAAGTCGGGAGGAGAAACATGAAAAAACTTACCAGTTCTTGAACAAGAGGAACAGAAATCCTCTGGCCAAGCAAACTCAGTTGGTCTAGGGTCATCTCAGCATCCCTCAACGAACCATCTGATCTCGATGAAATAAGTTTCAAAGCATCCTTGTCAATTTCTAGATCTTCTTTGGTTGCAATCCATTGCAAACAGTAGATAATATCTGCATCCTTTAGCTTAGGGAAAAAGAACTTTTGACACTTGGATATGATTACGTGAGGCAAAACATCAAGACTTGAACAGACAAGGACAAAAACCACATGTCTGGGTGCTCGATCAATGACCTTGGATATGGCACTCCAACACTCAGCAGACAATGTATCACAGTCATCAAAGATGAACACCCTATAGTGTGATGGCAGCTGAGACATAATCATATTGTCGAGAAGGACCATAATGTTCTCAAAGTCAAAGTTACTAACAGGCCCAATTTCCTTTACAGTTCTACTCTTGCCCACATCATGAGCAATGCAAGAATTGCAAAAGCCACAGGGCTTGGGATGATCCAGAGACTGGCAATTTAGAGCTCTAGCAAATATCCGAGCACAAGAGGTTTTCCCTGTACCATGAGGACCGTAGAATACATATAGCATCCCCACTTTCTTTTTCATGACAGCATTTGAAAGAGCTTGTGCGACCAAATTCTGGCCCACGAGATCTCTAAAGGTTCTCGGCATGTACTTTTGGGTCAAACTTTGGTGCCTACGACGGTGGTGCACCCTCAATTTACGTTGATCACCAGATCTAGCTTCAGAAGCAAAGTCAGAACCAACATCATGCTTGAATAAATTATTAGCATATATACCAAGTTCACCAGAATAGTCATGTACCCAACCAGCATGTTCAGAGCTTTCCTGTGATCCAGATCCTTCAACTAGTAATGGCAGTGCCTCGGCATCAGATTTTGTAGAAATGCTCGAGTTATCAGATGCCACAGGCATGTCAGACATATCTCTTCCATGGGAAGCCAGACCACCCTTTTTAAACCTTGAATCAGATAACCCACACGAAAAGCTCCTTCCTGCAATGTCGAGGAATGTTTTGCCTCTATGATGGATTCTTGACCAGTTCCATGGAATCCCACAACCATTTATGGGAGCCCTTGTGACATTTTGCTCCCCATACTCATCGTCTCTCTGTTCCATGTAATACTTCCGGTGAGCTGACCCTTGAGCTAAATTATTGGAAGCCACAGATAAATCATTCTGAGCTCCAAAGTCTCTGGAAGCTACAGCACAGCTTCTTCGTGCACCTCGAAATTTCCGCCTTTTTACCCTACTTAGTCCACTACAATAGCCCCGAATGCTGACCTCCGGTTCCTCAGCAATTCTTTCTTGTCTGGACCTTCTTCCGGGTAGATGGACATTAGAGGACGTTACATCATCACTATCCATCCTGACATCATTCAATTGCTCTGAGAGAGTCTTCATCCGAGCACCTTGAATGTACTTTCCCTTTTGTCTACTTTTGCGACTTTTGGATTCTGAGTTCCCAGATAGAACATCATGAGTAAAATCAATAGCATTCTGTTCTAGCAGAGGCTCTTCATTGCCACCCAAAATATCACTCCTATTACTCTTCTGACTAGATTCTTCTCTCCTAATTTTCCGGCTATCTCTAACCCTGCTCTTGCTTCCATGTTCACCGATTCCAGCCACCCCATCATTGCCCCCATTACCCTCATGTGGAGCAACTTTTGATGTTGCTACAGGTGGAGAACTTGCCAACAACTGCCTGCCTTCCCTTCGATACTCACTCCCCACCGACCTTCTCCCCTCACGCACCAAGGCATCATTTTCACCTTTTTTGGAAAGCATATCAACAATGGAAGGTGAATGCCATGATGGAGGACTGGCAGAAGGGTCCCTGAGAGATCGTGACCGCTGGAGGACAACAAGGTCTCTCTTAAGTGACCTGTCAGCCAATATAGGGCTCTGTTTGTGCATATGGTTCTTCAAGTGAATGCAATTTGTCAAATGGATGTGGTTGCGCAGATGATCACTAATATCACCATTTGCATCCTTGAGAATCCTATCACGAACAGCCCTGGTCATGGTCAGACCGTCAACGTGTCCAGTAACAGAATCTCTCATGAATAAGGAAACAAGTAAATATCTTTTGCATCATTACTTAATACCACCGGACTGTTCCAAACAATGGGAGTACACAAGCAACAAAATTTCCTCAACATCCAGCAATGCTATTCCCACTAATGTTAGGCAAAGCTCGAAACAATGCCAAAATTGAAGCAATCAAAGATCCTCCAATAAGACAAGACAAGGCAACAACATTTGATTTCAAGTTAAATGACACCATCTCAAATGATCATGCCACACACCAGAAAAATCCCCTCCACCCACGAAAAACTCTTCAAAATACAGAGTTTCTCACTCAAATAAAATGAACCCAACAGCAACACCACGAATTAACCACAGAAATCACCTTAGCTTATCAAAACATCATCAAAGACACGATCTTTACAGCATCAAACCCAAACGGAACCCCAAAATAAGCAGCCATAGCCAATTAGCCACCAAAAAACTCAGCTGAGGCTTAGTGCCCGAAACAACAAGCACAAAACCCCAGTCACAAAACTGAAGCAACTAAAAAGAACCCATTTTCACAAACCTCAGAGGCAATCAAACCACCAAGCCTTTTCCTCAAAAACCCTAAAGACACTCGATTTTTGACAAAAATGGGAGAGAATTAACATAAGGCTGAGCTAGAAAGAACATGAAGCAACTTACTGACATCCGAAAAGGCAAGGGGGACGGAGAAAAAAGTAAGAAAAAGCTGAAAGTGTTCACTCAAATCACCTGAAATCAGAAAAGCCAGTGAGCCGTTTCCATCATTAAGTCCCCCAGATCTCTCACCCAACTTCACATGGACTTCACGCGGCCTTTTCCCTTTCAAAGCAATCACCTTTCTCAATTGTCACACACAGAGAGAGCGAGGGGGGCAGAGAGAGAGTTCAGCAGCAAGAGGGCAGGGAATGAAAGGGAAAGAGATGTGGTGCTCGTATTGGGTGGGGAAGGAGAAAGAAAGCACGAGAGAGAGAGAGAGAGAGAGAGAAAGGTGTGAGTGATGAGGCGAGATCTGTTAGACTGTTACAGACAGACACACAGAGACACCTCTGCAAACAGAGCGGTGGAGAGTGAGTCCGTTTGTTTGTCTGAGCATGCAATCTCAAACTGTCTTTTATATTTTACTCTTCACGTTTGTTTCTGTTTTTCTTTTTAATATGCAGAAACAAATTCAAATTCTTTGAACTCGTCGAGTAGGGCCATCAACTCCGTTCCGTTAAAAACATATAGCGGGTGAGACACTGTTGATTAAAATTTTCATGATCTTTCTTCGTGTTAACCATATTTGAGTTTTTTTTTTCTTCTTTTTTATGTCGGTATTTCTGCAAAATATTTATGAACGTAGTTGACATTGATGATTTTTACTGCAGAAACTTCATTCTGGCCTTTTTTATCTGGCAATCAATAGTACTGGTATAGGAATGTATGTGCTCATATTCTTACTTTCCAACCGAACCTAATTTAAAGAGATTTTTAAGTAGCATTTATGAAATATATTTATTTCCTTTGCAATACACACAATTTAAGGTTAATTTGCTAGGGTTGAAGAAAATATGAAATCTTAATATGATGTAAAAGAAGTAATGTAATAAAAATCGCATCTTACGGTTTGGGTATTTATTCATATTTGTTATCAAATTATTATAATTTATTTTATTTTAATTTTTAATGTTTACTTTTTTAATAAAATATAATATTTTTTTAAAATAAAATAAAAACGACATTAAGTATAAAGGGGACAAGTTTTGACACGATGCGAAATCCGCACGAAATTTATGTGGATCAACCCGTACAATTAGAATTTTTTGTCATTTTTTGGCCAACCCATTATGATACGTTTAATAAACGGTGAGTTTCATATATGAATGAAAATATCGGTAATTTTCGTCGATATGTCACCAAAATTTCGGTAATTTGGGTCGGTGGCACATAAGAAGGGGAGAATCGAAATTTCGACAATCTTTCTTGTTTTAAGCCTATAAATCTTATTATTTGATCAACACGATCGAGATAGGGTATTAGTTTGTGAAATTCAGACGTAAAATGAAGGATTTCCAATCAGGTCATGTCGTCGGGTCTGAAACTCGAATCGCAAACCCGGCTCTAGGTAGGGGACGAGTGGACAACCCCGTGCATACGCGTGGTCACCATATGGGTATATTTCTGAATAGCTACTATAATATGTTTTATATTTAAATTAGTATTTGATAAATAAAAAATTGGGAATATAAATATAAGGTTAATTTGAATATTACTGAATTTTAGAAGCAAGTTATGTTGAATGGTTAATTTGAATATTAATGGATTTTAGAAAAATATGAGATGAGCATACGATTAATAATAATTCGTTTTATGGCCAATTTTCACTAATTAATGTCAAATTTTTTAAATTATTATGTAAATGCAAACTCCCATATTTTCTAAATTATTATGTAAATGTAAACTCCATTATTATGCTTATTTTTATGTTTTTAACTATATTAACATTCAATTATAGTAATTCACTTCAATTTATGTTTATGTTTAAGATTTTATATTATTATTTGTCGGCATAATTATATTGTATCATATTATTCATCATATATTTATTATATCAAAATCATTTTATAATTTTTACTAGTCTTATATAACCATTATTGGGTACTTAAGTTTTTTCCAACTTTTAGACCAAATTTCCGTCATTTTTGTTGACCGTAAACCATATCAATATCGACACCCATATTTAGGACGAGATATTTGTAAATTTGACTAGCGATATATCCGTCGATATCGATATTTCAATCCTTGGTTTTAGGTCAACCTGTTTACCCATATCTACCTATTAAATCTTATAGTTTAAATAAGTTAAATATGATAAACTGATTAAACGGGTAATATGTTAATTAGGTTTTAAGTACGACTCATTTATTAAATGAGTTACACAGGTTACTTACTTGGGTCATTAAGAGATCGAGTTCAGGTTGAACATTCTTTTCACGATTATTAAACATGTCGAGTTCGAATTAAATACATTTGATTAAGATAGAATTCATAACACGACACGAATCCAACACGATACGGTGGATTATCAATCCTACTAAAGTATGATGAAAATGACGACATAATTGGGACACCAATGTATAAGCATTGATGAAAATGTCGACAATATCGCAAATATATCGGTCGATATATCAGAAATATTGGTCGGCGGCATGTAAGAGGGGGGAAAGAAATTGAGCGAAATATTGATATTTTTCCTTATTTTAAGACCACCGATCTCCTTATTTCATTAAAACGACCGAGATAGAACTAAATTTCATGAAAATTAGACGTAAAACCATAGAGTTTCAGTCGGGTCATACCGCGCGGGTCAAAAAACCCGAATCTCATACCCGTGTGAGGTAGGAGATGATTGGTTTTAAGTTAGTTAATATAGTTTTATATTAGTGAGCTGCTATATTATCAAACTGAGCCTGTTAGCTTAGTTGGTTGTGGGTTGTTTTGGCCCTTTATTAAATGGCCAGCAACCTGGGTTCGTGACAGGACCCGCCCCGATCCCACAGGGACCACAGGGGGGCGTGCCCTGCTCCCGTCTGACACCCAATAATTCATACCAATTTTAACCTCAAAACATCAAATGCATAAATAACCAAATTAAAGTCTTACATCAAATCCGAATTAAACGAAATGTCAGACAAGGGATGAAAACTAAAATTACAAGATGCGAGCACGACTCTAAAGTAAACCTGCGGGTACACCGCCCAACAGGGGATCAGGTACGCAGAATGTAGATCTATGCCTCAGCCTCTGGCTCCTCCTCTACCTCAGTTTCCTGACCTGGAGGGGTTATCAAAAACATTAAAGGTGAGTGGACCGAAACTCAAGTTTATGAAATCGTTTGATAAGTAAAACATATAATTTACCCCTCCGTTTTCCAAACATGCGTGCATCATAATTCAAAATCATAAACCATATAATATGAACCATAAGGCATATAATAAAACCATAAGTATAATTTTAGTTGCTGCACTATACACTCCAATCCCGACATCCCTGATGTCTGACGTCCCTGACGTCCAATAAGGTCACAATCACAAGGCTACGCGTGCCACTCGGGTCTCAATTTTCCGAGTTAAATCCCCGAACCCCGTTCGGGTACAGCATCACCTGATGCTTAGCGTCATAGACGCTGGACGTACTAGACGCCCGTGATGTAACGACCCGTCCCGAATATCGGGATTTAATATTATTTAATTGTGATTTACTAATCTGGGATTAGTTGGGCGATTTCGGACGAATTGTGCAAAATGACCGTTTTGCCCCTGGGCGTGGGCAAGACGTTGACTTTTAATTCGGATGGTCAAATGGACTTTGACCGATGACCGTGACGTAGTTCGGGACGTCACGAGTTCATAGACAGGTGGCACGTTCGATTCCGACGTTCGTGGTGAAAGTTATGATGTACGGAAGTCCAGGGGCGTTTTCGTAATTTGGACGATATAAGGGGGAAATGTTGACTTTTTGATCGGGATGCCCGATGGCTGAGGACCGAGGACCGTTAGGAAGGTCTCGATGCCCTGATTCGTAGACAGGCGGCACGCATCAATCGGAATCCGTATGACCGAGTTACGGGTCAGGATGCGTGAGGGGCATTTTGGTAATTTTCTGCACAAGGGCAGAATTGTAATTTTCTTCACGGGACACTGTTCCATTGAAGTAGCCGTGAGGTGGATGCTTTGTGCGATCGATCCCTTGTTTTGTTTATGATTTAATTGAGTTAATTGGACCAGTATGAGGTGGAATTGCACATGTTTGGTGCTGGCAATCGATCAAAAGGACATGGGCACTGGTTGTTTAATGTTTTCGGGTCTGTGCAGGGGAACCTTGCACAGTCATTTGAGGACACTTTTGGACGCCTTTAACGGCTGAATTGAATTAAAAGAATGGTGAGTGAGTCGAGAGCGGTTCACTGAGATTGAGAGATGGAAGAATGGAGTGGAAATGGTGGAGGAATACTCAAAAACCCGAAACTGGGTTCTGGGGAATTCAAATTCGAATTTCCAGTTTCAGGCCAGCCCAAGCCTAATTGATGAGTGTTTGAGCTTCCTGGAACTTCAACGAGTCGAACCAGATCAAATGGGGCAAGCTTGGGAGCTCCTAGGGCCGTGAACGGACATGGTGGACGGCCGGAAAACTCGAGCTTGAGTTGTGACGATTGAGGTATTGTCGAGTTAAATTAATGATGCTAATTAGTTCGTAGTAGTCCTTATTAACTTCCTGTGAAGTTAATTTGATTTTGGTTAAGGATTGGAGGAGCTCTGGTGATCGACCCGTTTTGGGTGATCACGGGTTGTCGACAAGATTGATCGACGGTTGATGCTAATCATGGACACAGAACTGAAATTGGTGGATTGGTGATTGTTGTAGGATCAAGAACGGATGGAATTGATATCGAATTGAGGGTGTTTGAAACGGATCCTATCGCGGGTAATCTGACCCGTTTACCAGTCATTCGGGTGAAGAAGGAGCACTGTAGCAGGCGCGTGGCTTTCACGCGCAGCCACTCACGGCGGCGCGTGACGGCGCGTGGGCACGAATCTCGAGGTGAGGTCAACATGACTTTTATCCTATACATTGTAACGAACATTTTGGGATTGGTTTCGTGTCGATCGGACACCGTCTCGATATTGTTCGGGATGTCCGAAGGTTTTAAATCCAATTTAAAAATACTTAAAAATTCGGGAAAATTACGGGACTTGAATAGGATGTTAATGATGAGGTTAGTGATCCTCTAAATTGATTTGAACAGGATTGGGAGTCCCGGTGATAGTGAGGTGGCCCGGGAGGGCCTATGGCACGCGTATCGAGGCGCTCGGTTAAACGGTCTGTGAGTGGACATTGGTTTTATAAATTCGATGCATGCATAACTGTTTCATGATTGTTATAATTGGGATTATATGATTTATTTTGGATATCAGTGAATTTATATGTTTTCACGCTTTTCGAGGCGATTTACGTGTTTGCACGTGAATCGAGGTTTTCTGGATTTGCACTGATTTCCATAAATATGGATGGATATGATTTCATGAAACGGTCACGGATTTGATAATGTGAAATCGGGCCAGGGGCCCAGTTAATTTGTTGAATCGGGCCAGGGGCCCAATTGAATTATGAAATCGGGCCAGGGGCCCAGTTAACTTATGAATCGGGCCAAGGGCTCAGTTGACTTATGTATGTGATTTCGGGTCGGGGACCCTAAAATGGAATTGAATGAACTATTTCGGATTTGATTCAACTATTTGGACTTATGACGGTTTTATGGAAATTCGGGGCAGGGCCCTTGTGACATTTTGGAAATGAATAATAAAATGTGTTCCATAAAACCATCTCGATATGAGGATATTTATATCCTGGTCTCCTCCAAGTGTCGGGGACACTGGAGAAGTCACGGTGCATTGCCTGCGAGGGCTCATTGTACGGAGCTACCGGACCGTATAGTGATCCAGGAGCAGGATTGCTGGACGTCATGGACGTCAGACATCGGGGATGTCAGAGATATGGACCCGGTGAGACCCCGGGCAGCACGCGTTGCTTAATACCGTGAGATATGACGTCAGGAACGTCAAGCGTCTAGGACGCTAGGCATCGGGGATGCCGGAGATGGAAAAATAATAAATGAATATTACTAAATTGATGAAATAACTCTTGGATTGACTTTTGGAATTTGAAACTATGCTTTGGTTTCCGGGCTAAGGCCCTAATGGTTATTTCTAAATAAATATGGGATTATTGGTTTTTGGTGCATGCATATGATTTTACTGAGGGGCATAAATGTCTTATAAATGTTTTAAGCAGACTTGTTTATTTTCGTCCACTCACAGCTTTTGTTTTAAATGCCCTTCAGGTTGATTCCGGATACGACTGCAGCAGAGACTTGAGCATCGCACACCTCCTCCATCGATCCTTACGCACTCTGGAAGCCCGTTTGGGCAATGGCAATCGGTTATCCCTTGTCTGGCGCCTCTTGTCAGGCGGGAGCACATCACATTCCATGGTAATCCCGGGGGGATTGGGATGGGTCGTGTCAAGTGACCTCTCCGGGGTACCTCGCCGGAGGAGACAATATAATATGGAAGGATCTATACAGTGCAGTAACAAATGCATTTTGTTGATATCCACATGCAAGGCATATATATACATAGATAAAATCCGAACCGATCATTAAGTTTCACCAGACGGGTCTCAAGCCCAAATACCGTGAAACATGCCATAACCATATTTTCCATATCCTCAAAACCATTATTGTTTTAGCATGTGAATAAGTATAAATAACCAGAAAACATTTATGCACGCAAGGGTTTAAGAAAATGGTCCACTCACAGTACAATCCTGCTAGAAACCGAACGTATACCCTCGTCCTGGTACAAATGTACAATCCCTGTCAAGTCCAAAGTATTCGTAAAGATCAATACAAACCCCTAACATTCAACCATGAAAGCCTAGGTCGAAACCGACCCGGGAAAGCCGCCCGAACGCGTTTTCCAAGGCAATAAACCTTATTTTGACCAACTTAATGATCTCCGATCGACCCGAAACCACCGCCATTGGATCCGGATCGTTGAAACCTAAAGGATGGTGGTGGTCCCACCAGAAACACTGTTCACACGCGCCCCCACGCGCCGGTCAACGCTGGAACAGTCCTGCTGACGTCATCGCTGACGTCACTGCTGACGTCATCTGACAGCTGTCAGGTCTGACGTGTCAGACTCTGACAGGTGCCACGTGTCAACATCCGATTGGTCCACCTCGCTGATCTGTCAGGCCACGTGTCAGATCTGACATGTGCCACGTGTCAGCACGGCACTGGTCCACGTCACTGACATGTCAGTGACACGTGGCAGTCCCTGACTGGTCCACGTCACTGACATGTCAGTGCTGACTGTGCACTGACATGTGACACGTGTCGGCTCACGATTGGTCCACGTCACCTGACAGACTGACAGGGTGCCACGTCATCACCGCTGTCCTCAGACGGGTTGACCCGAAAACCTGCAACTCGGGTCGATCAGACCTGCGATCATGACCCGGTTGCCATAACTTCATTTCTGGATCATTTTCGTTCCTTTCAATTCCTAACTACTCGTCTGAGTCCCTAGATTGGTTCAGTGTAAAAATAATGGAGAAAAACCGATAGGATCGAGGGCCTACCTCGAAGAACAGAACCGGTTTCCGTCGCCATTTAGTCACCGCCCTGAGCTCCTCCGGCCACGAGTTCAATCGCAGAAGGTTCCTGGCAGTCCCTAGAGTCGATTAGGATCCATCAAAAACAAAACTAAACGTGGAAAATGGATTTACCAAAAATCTGGGTTTGAAAACCGCCACGGGTTCCCTGATTCCTTCCTCGCCGCCGTCCTCCGCCGTGGTCACTGCCGTCGCTCAGCCTCGCCAGTGAGTCCCCAATACGCAGACACAGAGAGTGGATGATTTGCTGGGATGTTTGATCGAAATGGGCAGAATGTGCTCTGCGGGTATGAAATATAAAGAAATGGAGGGAAGGAAACGGACGGCCCAGATTTGATCTCCAGATTAGATCAAGGGCTCAGATTAGATCAGGGGTTTTCAATCCAAGGGCTGGAATTTAAAGCTGATTCAAATGTTAATTAATCCAATAGTGGATCTGATCCAATCTAGCCAATGGGTGAGTGACACTTGTCACTCACCAGGTGTCCTCCAATCAGATTTCCTGAATTTAATATTTGACACGAAAACCGAGACACGAACTTCCCAAACTCACGTTTCTGACCATAACTTCCTCGTACGAAGTCCGATTTCGGCGTGCCGCCTGTCTACGGACTCAGGACGTCGAGGCCTACCCAACGGTCCTTGAGTCAACTGAAAATTAGTTGTCAAAAGAAAAGTCAACATTTTCCCCCGAGAGTCCAAATTACGGTAATGCCCCTGAACTTCCGATAGTCATAACTTTTACCCTGATCGTCCGAATTGGACGTGCCACCTGTCTATGAACTCGTGACGTCCCGAACTACGTCACGGTCATAGGTCAAAGTTCATTTAGTTCACCAATCAAAAAGTCAACAATTTGACCATACCATTCACAAGGGTAAAATCGTCAAATCACACATTAAATTACAATATTGAAATCCTCGAATTTCCGGGGTGTTACAGTTCGACCCTAGCTGCCACAAGTTGCTAATATTTTTATTTGTCATTTTTTTTCAATTTTAAATATATCAATCATTTCCAACTTTTAAACAAAAATTGACTTTTTCATAATTTGTTTTTCAATTTTACATATATTTATTCATTTTATAATTTTTCTTCCATTTAATTTTTTTATCCTTATTGTTATGTTTTTAATTATATTAACATTCAATTATAGTAATTCACTTCAATTTATGTTTATATTTAAATTTTTATATTATTAGTTATCGGCAGAACCCTATTGTATAATATTATTCATTATATATTTATTATATCATAGTCATTTTATAGTTTTTATTAGTCTTATATAACCATCATTAGGTACTTAAGTTTTCTCCAAAGTTTCATTCCAAATTTCCAACTTTTAGATCAAATTTTCATCATTTTTATTGACCGTAAACGATATCGATATCGATATTTGAGACGAGATATCCGTAAATTTGACTATCAATATATCCGTCGATATCGATATTTTCATCATTGTGTATAAGTAATAAATTTAAATAGAGTGGACCACATAATAGGGTAAATGGGTATGGGTAAACGGGTGCGTGAGGCCACCATTTAGAATTAAAAAATGAGAAGGAAGAGAAAGCAAATGTGAGTGTCATTGTCACGTGCCCCCGTTCAAATGATGAATGATGACAGATGATAGACGATGATGCTTCTTATGTTTAGACCTGGATGCTTCTGAATTCTGATCCTTAAACCACCACAAATACAATGAAGCTTCTGTTAAACCAAATTTGTCATAGCATGCTGCACCCACGTCTATAGTAACTGCTTGATCGAATGTAAAAACCAGACCTTTGATTCTGGAAATCAGGTTTTCATTCCTCATCTAAAAATCATGGGCTCCTCCATTATAATTTAGATAGTTCTTGATAAATAAGGCGTATAATAACGATGATTTAGGTTAAAAAATGGATATGATTAGGAGTAGGTACGGTGCAGTTCGATACGGTTATTAATAATATCTAAATATAAATTATTAAAAATTTTAGTAGTTCGATACGATTTGAATTTTCTAAAATTAGAAATAAAACTGTTTTGATCTAAAATTTTACTAACAGTTCGATTTGAATCGAAAAGATTTGAAACCGTATAGATGTTAAAAAAACAAGAATAATAAAAAAAAACAACAGAATAATCAATAGTCAAAATTTTGTATATTAAGCTTGTAGATGATTTGATTGCAAATATTACCACTATATTAAGATTTGTCAAATAAACATTACCACTTAATAATATTTTATTACTTTTATTTGGGTATATTTGAGTATTTTTTACTCTTTTTTTATTATTACTTCATGTTAATAATTTTTTAAAATTAATAACAATTATTCTTTAACCGTTTTATTTAAATTTGATAGATTTTCAAAATAAAAATTCAAATTCAAATTATTTTTTTTATTTATTTAAATATGAATTATTAAATAAATAACAAGAAACATATTTTTTTTTTTTAGACAATTTGAAACATATAAATTTAATGGATTTTGTTCATTTTTGGATAGGATGCTCTGTTTTTGTTCCTTTTTTTTTAATTATTTTTTATATAGGATTCTCTGTCACTTTTGCTATGGTAGGGAATCTTACTACATTGGGGTCTTCTTTGACCGATGACATATCTTTAACTTTTATGCTCTGTCAAAAATCAAATTCGACTCAAGCTCATAATTCACTAGTAGTAAATTGTAAATTAGGATTAAAAAATTGAGGTTTTTTTTTTTAATTTTTGGTTAATCTAGTGGTATAAAGGATATCAGTATTTGTATGCTTCATAAGTTTCGATTCATTTTCGAAAGACCTGAGATTTTTCTGTAAGGATGAAACAAATATTTAAGTAAGAAGTTGCGATGGAGGATTGATGTGCTAGTTTTTTTGAAATTTTATAAGTAAGTCCAATAGAGTTTTAGGTTCTCCTGTAAATAATATTAGATACGAGCCTCGAATTTTTCTTTGTACATATATTATAATTAAAATCGTTCATTTTCTAAATTATCATGTCAAAATTATCTCTGAAAAAAATCAACAAGATTGAGATTATTTAGTCATTCATATGTGTCAAATAATCAACCATTTTTGTAAAAAAATAATATTATTATGACGAATTATCCATTTATGTGATATATATATAAATGATTAAACGACATCCAATTTTATTAAATTTGTATGAAAAAAATTTTAACATGATAATTTATATATCGAATGATTCTAATTATAATATATATATATATAAAGATAATTCATAAAGATAATTCAAGAAATTGAAAGAGTGATATGAGAAAATATCATGAGAGTGTGGTGGAAATATTATTTTATAAGATTAATTTTTTCTTTATAAGATTGAAGGACTGGGATCTCAGCAATGCATGTACGTCATCAATCATCAAATCCTGTCTTTACAAACAGATTTTCCTACGCTACAGAATATTTGACATTATCGTCATCCACAATGCCTTGTCTCAGCTTGTTTGTACATTGCCGAATTTTCGAATCTTTTTTTCTGGTTCTAATCTTCTGGTTGGTGGGAGCATTATCATAATATCATCACATTAATCTGTAGAAAAACAAGCCAATCTTATGTTTTAACGCATAAACGAAAGCACATGTCAAAACTGCATGTCTGATTTGCATCAACCAAAACCCAGAGACCCCATAGTCAGTCACATTAATAGAAGGTGGCCCCAGGAGCTGCTTAAGTTCTTATGAATCCAAGTCCCCACCCTCAGATTAATATATGGTTGGGGACCCATGTATATAATGGTGCCAATACAAAACTCTGAGAGTCTCAAGTCAAATACTTGACTTAAAATAACAATCCACTTGTATTTTTAATCGGAATCGTTCATTTTCTAAATTAGTTATTCATATATATCGAATAAATAGATGATTCACGTGTTTTTTTATTTATTATAAAAATATTGATTTATTTAATACATATGAATAACTAAACGATTTCTAATTTTATTATTTTTTTACTGAGATAATTTTGATATGGTAATTTAGAGAATGAACGGTTTCAATCATGATTTATGTACAAAGATCATTCGATAAATCGAAATAATGGTAGGAAGATGTATTGGCAGAATGAGACGTAAGTATTTTACTTCTCAATAAGTTTCTTCCGGAGAAAGGGACTCGTGAGATCTTGGCGAAGTTGTTGCGGGTGTTTATGCTTAATTGCTTGTGTGACAATGATAATGGAGGGGAGCAAAGTTTTTAGTAAGGGAGGAGCAAATGAAACATGGTGATTCTCAATCTCATACCACAGACTTGTTTGGATTTTTACTATTTTTTAATATTGATCAACAGATGCAGAGGTCAGTCCATGTGAAATTTATTGGATTCTCATTAGTGAAATAAAATATGAGAGGCTATGTAGGACCCAATCATAATGTGGTGGATATATGTTATGACCCATATGGTCAATCCTGGAAATAAGCAGAAAAATGAATGAAGAGAAGAAGGTTCTGAGCATAATATTTCTGCAGAAAATATGTTGAGAAGTAATTGTGAAATCCTAAGCAGTTGAAGGGCAACATGAAGTCCGTGGGCATTTGCCCTTTTTGTTTGGTGACCTAATCTTCCCAGCTCCCTCAAGAGCAGTTCATACAATAATCTTAACCCAATGCAGCTGACTTTGGAAAAGCTTTGTTGCTTGGGGGTCTGTATTTGTATATGGAGGGTGGAGATCATCATTTTTATTCATTGGAAAAGCTCTTTTGAATCTTTGATGTCTAGTTCTGGAGGGACAACAATGTGTAAACCTTAATTATTTTTACTTTAGGGAGTGGTGCAGCCTGTAATCTAATACAAAAGTAGCTCCTCAAAATTTGTTTATGGGATTTAATTAGTGATCGGATGGCATGCCATCGTGCATCTTTGTGGCGGCTTTGCATTCCGTAGTCACCCGCCACCCCTATCTTCGTAGGGTTGCTAGGGGCGGCCGCACATCGAGTGCCGAATGTGCTTAGTATCCACATTTCACATGTACTATTGTTATGAATGTTTTTGTAATTAGTTACCTACATGCCTATAATTTTAATGATTTATTTAATAATTTGTGTAATTTATGTGAAAATGTATGGGTTTATTATGACCATGAAGATCCCACTATGTTATTGGGCTTCAAACTTAAGTTAGCAATAGCCCAAATTGCGGATGGTGAGATACTTGATTTGATGAGAGTGAAATTCGGCCAATTCCATAAGGTAGGCTGCATTGTAAATTTATTGAATTTCATTTCAAATAATCCAATTTAGGTTAATTTTTGGACCACCAAACAGAGAATTAGGATGATGAATTCAATCCACTCCATAAGCTTTTCCATTAAAATGAACAGACAATTACAAAGTATCGAAGGTTCAAAACAGAGAAAAACCTAATAAGAAAAATGAAGTGCAAATGATAAAACTAAAAATGGCTAAATGCAACCCAAATTTTAGAACAGTTAAAATTAAAACAACTTAGATATCCCCATCTTTCCGGCTGGTTTTATATTTGGGGCTGCTTTCGGGCAGTCTTGTTTTGATTCTCTCGCATGAGTTTAAAATTGGACTGTTCGATAAATGAATTTTTTGATGTTTTAATCACATGATATATTTAGTTTCACAATATAAATATATATATTTGTATAATATATTTATTTTTTTAAAATCTCATTAATAATGTCTAGCGGCTCTAGCCGTATTATAAAAAATTGATAAAATTACTTTATAATCTAATAATTTCGTAGCCCCCATACCATAATATGAAAATGGATTTCAACTTAAACCATATCCTTTCGATAAATCCAACGGGCAAGATGAAGCGAAGGGGGAATGTATATAAAAAGTAGGAGCTGCACGGAATAAAAACTCTTTCCTTTTCATGCCTTACTTGGAACATCGTGGAGGCGGTGGGAAGCAGCAGTTTCCGACTGCCACGTCAACGCTCCTTTTCTTACACGCTTGGAAAACGCATGGAGGCTTTATTCATATTCAAACCCAAGCTTCCTGTGCCTGCCTTTACCTTCTCCCTCATTTCTACTGAAATCTAGGGCACGAGTTCTTGCTTTTAACCATGAATCCCTTCAGATTGGCTGGGGATATGACTCATTTGGCCAGTATTTTGGTCCTGCTTCTCAAAATCTACGCCACCAAATCATGCTCAGGTACGCTCCTCTTCTCTTCTCTTCTCATTCTCAGTTCTGTTTGTTTCCCGGGAAAATTTAGTATCATTCTTTGTTTGACCATCGCTTAAAGTGGACAAGAATTAACCAGTAATGCTAACCACATTTGATCTTAATCTGCTTCGTGTTTCGAAATTTTGTGAAGATTTTTAACTTCTCTGCCTTCCCAAATCAGGACAAATGTTGAGTGAATTCGGAATTAGAACAATCCTAAAGTTCATCTTAAATTTTAAATCGAGTGGTGAATTGAATTTATGACAAACTGAGATTTATTTATTATTATTTCAGGGATTTCACTTAAGACTCAGGAGCTCTATGCGCTAGTGTTTCTGAGTCGGTACTTGGACCTGTTTACCGACTTCATTTCGGTGTACAACACTGTGATGAAGCTGGTATTTATCGCAAGCTCGCTTGCCATTGTTTGGTGTATGAGGAGGCACAAAGTGGTGCAACGTTCTTACAATAAGGAGCTCGACACGTTCCGGCATGATTTTCTTATTGGGGGATGCTTTGTGTTCGCTCTACTGGTCAATGAAAAATTCACATTTCAAGAGGTTGCAACTTTTTGGTCGACACTATGAACTTGTGTGTATGCGTTAGTCTGTTTTGAAGTTCGGAAACTTGGTGTGCTTTTAATGCTGAATCAAAACTATTTTCAGGTGCTATGGGCATTTTCTATATACTTGGAGGCAGTTTCAATTCTTCCGCAGTTAGTTTTGTTGCAACGAAGTGGAAATGTTGACAATCTGACAGGGCAATATGTGTTCTTTCTTGGGTGAGTATATCTCTGTCCTGTGTAAGGTCAATACGCTGCTATACACTCAAGAATATCATGCGTCTAACCTGGTTTCATTATGTGATGTTGAGTATGTGGAGTTTCGTTGAATGCATGTCTTCTAAAATTTATGCTGCCCGTAATGCCATTTTTCTTGTCACATGTAAACGGATTATCATTGTATCATATGTTGAGGTGAACTCATTTCGTTTCAGCATTGGAATTCCTAAATCTAAATTTAAAACGTCATCTTGTAAAAGTAACTTCAATATGTCACTACGGCAATTCAGGTATCTACCGAATGGCCAACAGCCTAGTTTCCTTAAGGCGCAATCATATAGATTTTGTTATAACCAAAATAAAACATTAACGAAATATGTGCCAGTGCTTGTATGTATTTATTTACTCTGCCAAAATTTGAGATATATACATTTTTTGCTGTCTCTAGAATGAGGAGCCTTTTGTCCCATAAGAAACGTATATGTCATTTGAGAAACCAATCCTTGTCGTGGAAACAACTATAAGGTAAAACTTACTTCACTTACTGGATGCTGACTCCTACTTCTGGGGAAGGTTGTGTTGGGGGCGATATTTAGGAATGACTTTATGACCTGTTTGTTAGCAAAGAAAATTGTCTTTCTGGAGTCTGGACTACCCGGTGTACCCAGTCAGTCTGTATGAACTAAGCTCCACCAGTGGATAAGAGGGTCGTTCCATGAGGTTTCCTTCTTTAGGGTAAGGTGTAATTGTTGATCATGCTTAGGAAAATATAAAAGAGTAGGCTAATTTTTTCCTTTGTTTGCAAGGAGACGTAAACTTGTATGACCTGGCCATTTGGAATAATATATAGAATATGTGTTAGTGCGTGGTCACCCTAGAGGTGTGAGTTTGATTCTTGCTTCCTTGAATGAATGCTGAATTTATTGACATCAAGTAAAAAAACAGATAGAAGTTTAGACGAGATACAAATGGCTGCTAATGTTAGATCAATATGATTTTCTGTGCTTACAGAATTCATTGTGGGGTACTCCTTATTTTCAGAAAAAAACCATGGGGTTTGACTTATGTTTCAAATTGCAGGGCCTATCGTGCATTGTACATTCTTAACTGGATCTACCGCTATATCACAGAGCCAAACTTCAGTCGATGGATAGGTAGGTTGTGTGAGAACTATGGAGGACAAATGTTTTCTTTCATTTTTTTGGTCCAGGCCATTATTGCTGTTTGTAGTGTTTGGCTAACTTCTTGTCTCTCAAAATTTTTCAGCTTGCATTGCTGGTCTGGTTCAAACAGGTTTATACGCTGATTTTTTCTACTACTACTTCATCAGGTAGCTTCTCGTGGCACCTTCGTATCAGCAATCCTTAGTTCTTGTTCATTGATTGCTAACATTTGAAAGTGATTGTTTTGCAGCTGGAAAAACAATGCAACGCTTCAACTGCCAGCTTAAGCCCAGGAAGATGGTTTTGGTTTTTTTTGCTACGTCTGAATTTTGTACACCGCGGTTATAACATTGCCGTAAGAATGGCATACAGATTATGTAGTTTTGTATTAGGATGGCAACCCCATTGCCCTAAACGGGGGAATAGTTAGACTGTTAGAGGTTATCAAGTGGAGTTTCCCTTCTCGTAGGCTCTTGTGTAGGTCAGATGAACACCATATCCGTGTTCATTGTGAGTTGGTAATCTCTAATCCCCATCTGTTTATCGTCTTCACCGTGTAAAAGCTTGAAAAATGAATAAAGCTGCAGACATGGCATAACTGTTTCTTTTTTCTTTTTTTAAGATGAATCGATTGCACGTCTCTCGTCTCAGTTTTTGTATTGTGCATCATAGCAGGCACCTTTAGCGGGTTGATACTAGAGATACATACTCACATCACCCTCTGCAAGCAAAGCATCATAGCTCTCTTTACATGAAATGATATAGAAAAAATAAGATGAGAAATACCATTCTTGGGACCAAAATAATGTCCACGTCTTGGTTAAATTCGAAGGAGGATTGAAGTCACAGTTTGTGAAGCACAGGGTCGAGTCATAAGGTCGCTATAGTTACTAGACAATCAAAGAGTTGATGAAGTTTAAGTATTAGGGACAACATAATGTCAGGATTTTTTTTGAGAATACCAGTATTTTGGGGAGGAGAATTACATAAGATAAACGCATTGGTTATTGATCTCACCCAACGTAAAATAAATGCATTGGTTATTGATCTTACCTGATGGGAGTCGAATATGAGACCTCTTTTATAAGAAGTGGAGATGAATACCATTAGATTAGAATACTAAGTAGTTATTAGGAATTTAATTTAGATGATTATAAATTTAAAATAAAGTAATTCACATTTTAATATTATGTGATTTACACATTATAATACGTCTGTATATGACTTCTAGAACTTGACAAATACTCCCATGTACTTTTTAAAACATAACATGGCTAATGACAAATATTTATGTACATACTTCAATAGGGTGACATCGGTGGGTTTCATTTTCTAACTATTACTATCCTTATCAAAGGACTGATTTGTCAATTTGTCTCCTTCAGCGCCCAAAACTCAAACGAGAGAAAAAAAAATTCGAGAAAAAAAAATCCAAATTGTGCTAAATAGGAAAATTAAGGATGGTAATAATTGAAAAAGATGATCATCAACACTTTCCAAATGTTATTTCTGTTAGGAAATTAATCTTCCGTCGAGCAAGTATTAGTAATAAATATGGAAGAAGAAAAAATAAAGAAGATAATAACACAACAGATTTAACGAGGTTCCGCCAAATAACGTGCATACGTCCTTAAAGAGTTTTTACCCTCACTATGAGAGAATACAAAGTACAAGATTACACATGCTCAAGTTTATACCCAACCCGAGCTCTTGTATCCAATAGGATACCTCTTGTACATCCTCTCTCAACCTATAAGATCATTATACCTCAAGAACTATGCATACTCTTGAAACACTCACAACTCACCTTGTTTCTATATCCAGAGGCCCTTAGAGTTGCTCTCATTCACTCACTCACGTGTGATGTGTTCTCCTTGATTGCCAAATGTGACCAAAATCTCCTCCTTATATAGTGTTTAAACAAGTATCTAGATCCCTTCATTGAAGTCTATTCATGAATCTTCTTCAATTAATTTTCTTTCATGAATCTTCCATATTCATTATTTTTCATGAAGCTTTCATATCAATCTTCTTCTACAAAGTTCCACCATAAATAAATAATACCATGTATTTATTCTTAATACATAAATTTCATGTATTAAAATTCTAATGCATGAATAATCCATTGAAAAGGCATAAACTCAACAATTTCTTCCAAAAATATGCCACGCTAGCATTTATAACACAAGTTAAGATGAAAATTTTAATACGGTCGTATTAATTAGTCACCGTATAAATTAATACGGTTGAATATTTTTATACGGTCCAGATACGCTAAAATAATACGCTCGAAATTGTCCGTATTAAATAGTCGGATAACTAGTAATCTTGTAAAATATAATAATAATAATAATAATAATAATAATAAAAAATAGTAATATAATAAAAATAAAATATTAATTTAGTAAATATTAATAATAAAAAGTAATAAAGTAATAAATACTAATAATAATAAATTAATAATTAATGATATTTTAATAAATAATAATGATAAAATTAAAAATAATTAATTAATAAAAATGTAATAAATAGTAATAATAATAATTATTAAAATAAATAATAATAAAAATAATGACATACATAATTAATATTTAAGATATAAGTATTTCGTCAATTAGTATAATATAATCCGGTCAGTATAATATAGTCGGCATTCTAATCCGGAAAAATACCAAATACCCGACTAAATAATCAGTCTATCCGGTGGACAGATTAGTCTATCCGATTGAAATAGTCAGTACAATACGGCATACCAAACGAAATCATATTCGTCAGGTTTTAAAAAATCAAGTAATAACTAATAATAGTACCAAGTGTAAAATCCATGGTAGTTAAATGTAATTTACTATTAAAAATAAGCCCAACAAATTACACGTCACAGTGATGAAATGAGTTTAACACGCGGCAGCGGACGATTGCCTCAGTCGTCGTGGTAAGTAGTGGCGTACGCTGACTGCGCATGCGCCACGACAAATTTGAAACCGCGGCAGCCTAGCCTAATCCTCGTGTGAGATTTTTCTGCCCTCGGTTTCTCCTTCCCTCTTCTACTTGTCTATTTGACTCTCTCTCAGCCTGAGACGCATTCGCTGTCCTAGAGTTTTACTCCTCCTCTCTCCCTGTAATCTCGAGCTTTCTCAGGTAAGAATCCAATTGGATTTTCTGTTTTACATTGTATAACTGTTTGCATTAACAATTTTCGCTCTGGAATTTGGACGAACTCTGGGATTTTTACTTGTTAGAGGGTTTTAGATATTGCTCCGATTTGCTGAAGTTGGTGCAATTCAGTTGTAGAATGTTTGGTTAATATAACAAGAAACACCATTGAATAGGCGTAAGCATGATTAATTTCCTCTACTTTGGTCCACCATAGTCTTGGATCTCATGCATGCTATGTGTTTTGATTGCTTACTGCTTAGGTTGAGTAAAGAGAATTGCAGCCCTTGTAGCTGTAGTGCAGTGCATGTTATGATTAATTTGTTGCCCGGGAGTTTTTTCAGGTTATCGTGTTACTGAATATGTACGCTTGAATTTGGTTCTCGTTATTTTCTGATGTGCCTGTAGTTATGCTATAGCGTATGGAATCGCTAATCGAAATGGGTGCTAGCAATTAGTTTGAGTGAATCCCTTTTGGCAGCTGCTTATTTATCCGTAGTGTTTAAATTTTTTTGGTATATGAATAAATAGATGTGTTAATGGGTAAACACAGGTTGAAAATGGGAGGAGGATTCAGGGTGCTGCATTTGGTTAGGCCATTTCTTTCATTTCTACCCGAAGTTCAAAGCGCTGACAGGAAGATCCCCTTTAGAGAGAAGTTCATATACACTGTGATTTCCCTATTTATCTTTCTGGTTTGCAGTCAGCTTCCGCTGTATGGCATACACTCTACAACTGGTGCAGATCCATTTTATTGGATGCGTGTTATTCTTGCATCAAGCCGTGGGACTGTAATGGAGCTTGGTATTACCCCAATTGTGACATCTGGGATGGTCATGCAACTCTTGGCTGGTTCAAAGATCATTGAGGTCGACAACAATGTCCGTGAGGATCGTGCACTGCTGTGAGTACTTTTGCTCTAATTGTTTATTTAAAAAAAAATTGTGCTTTATTTATTGCATGTCATGAAGAACTTTGTTTTGTTTCTATATCCGCTTAGTCATGCTCACTAAATACCCTGGTTTAATCTGTTTCAATGGTTAATTGATGGTAGTGTATATCTATTCTTTTTGTTCCCTTTTTCTATGCTATTACGTGTTCCGTTGATATTCACTGTGAAATGATCCTTCAGTCATGACATGATTGTGTGGCTTAGCTAGTATTCTAAAGTCCCTTTCTTTTGATTGACTTCTAATTTGCAGAAATGGGGCACAGAAGTTACTGGGTATCCTTATTGCTGTTGGTCAAGCTGTTGCCTATGTCCTTTCAGGAATGTATGGCAGTGTAGGTCAACTTGGTGTTGGGAATGCGATTCTTATCATAGTTCAACTTTGTTTTGCTGGAATTATTGTCATGTGCCTAGATGAACTGCTTCAGAAGGGATATGGTTTAGGATCTGGGATCTCCCTTTTTATAGCTACTAACATCTGGTAGGCTAAAAATCCATATTTCATTTACCGTTTAGTATCACATGATATCTATGGTCTTCCTTTACTAATTTATGTTTGATCATGCAGTGAAAGTATCATCTGGAAGGCTTTTAGCCCCACAACAATCAATAGTGGCCGGGGAGCTGAATTTGAAGGTGCCATTATTGCATTGTTCCATCTCCTGATAACCAGGACAGACAAAGTCCGTGCGCTTCGAGAGGCTTTCTACAGGCAGAACCTACCAAATGTGACTAATCTGCTAGCTACCATCTTGATCTTTCTTATTGTCATCTACTTCCAAGGTTTCCGTGTGGTTTTACCGGTGAGATCAAAGAATGCCCGTGGACAGCAGGGATCATATCCTATTAAACTTTTCTACACCTCTAACATGCCCATTATTCTCCAATCTGCTCTTGTCTCCAACGTTTATTTTATCTCCCAGGTAAGTTACCATGCAGTACAGAAATTGAAGGCTCTTAATTGTTAGGAAATTAATCCTCCACCACGCAAGTGCTAACAATAAAGATGAAAAAAAAAATAAAGAAACCAAGAACACAAAAGATTTAACGAGGTTCGGCCAATTAACTTGCCTACGTCCTCGGAGAGTTTTCTCCTTCACTATGAGAGAATACAAAATACAAGATTACACTACTCAAGTTTATTCCCAACTCGAGCCCTTGTATCCAATAGGATACCCCTTGTACACCCTCTCTCAACCCAAGAAAATCACTCTACCCCAAAGAGCTATACACACTCTTTCACCTTCTCTTAACCGAGAAGATCACTCTACTCCAAGAGCTATACACACTCTTGAAGTGCTCAAGAAGATCACTCTAGCCCAAGAGCTATACACACTCTTGAAGCACTCACTCACTTGTGAAGTGTTCTCCTTGATGTTGAAATGTGACCAAGCTCTCCACCTTATATAGTGCTTAAGGCACAAGTTGTATTTGTGCTTTTCCAATGTGGGACAATTTCCTCACATTTCAACATCCTTCATTGAAGTTCATTCATGCACCTTCTTCAATTAATGCTCTTCTTCATGAAGCTTCCACATCAATCTTTTCCCACAAGGTTAAATGAACAACACCATGTATTTATTCCCAATACATAATCAAATTCAATGCATTAATAATCCACTAAGAAGGCATTAACTCAACAATCTCCCCCTGCCGACTTAGGTGGATAATGTTGCATCACCACTTCAATCCCTGAAGTTCATCTCAAATTGAGATACCGCTTGATATACCCACAAGCATTCCATTGGCCTTATTCTTGTACCAACTACACATACCCCGAATCAGTTGCATACGATCCTAGCTCCCCCTGATTCAAAATGGCCAATGCTATGTGCAGCTGCTCCGAGTCAACAATTACCAGTTGGCTCCGAAGAGGGACCTTGACTTTGCCTCTTCCTTAGCAGGATTATCCTTCTCACCATCGTCTGAAACTTGGAAACATGTAGATAGCGTCTCTGCTGTGCCCGCAAACGAGACCCGCTTCAGGTACCTGTTCTCCTGTGCACCCTGTTTCCCAACAACCTTCGAGGTCTGAGTTTTTCCTATCAGACGGAACATACTTTTACATTTTTCTCCCTTCATTAGGACCATGCAGCCACGTGACACTTTCATAACTCCCCCTGCTGACGAAACCTTGCAGCCCTTGGAGTCTAGTTGGCTCAAGGATATTAGATTTCTCCGGAACTTTGGGACATACACCACATCACCCAATGTTCGAACTGCTCCATCGAACATTTTGATCTTCACCGTTCCCGTACCCATGACACGACGTCTTGTGCCATCACCCCAAGTCACAAATCCTTGGACTTCCTGGAACGTATCAAAATATTCTCTCCTAGAGCAAAGGTGATGAGAACAACCACTATCTAATATCCAATAATCTTGAGAAAAAATGTAATTACCTTTGGAGACTGTGAGAAGTTCTCCAAAATCTCTAGACATCTCCGCTACACCAGCCAAGGAGCAATCTGAGCCCTTATCGTCCTTCTCTTTCATCAATGGACAATCCGGCTTTATGTGTCCCCACTCCTTGCACTTGTAGCATTGCTTGCCCTTTCCTCTGCCTCTGGATTTAGACCTGCTATGCTCACTAAATCCTCTCGCAGTTGACCTTCCCTTACGATTCTGTTCATGAGCAATGAAGACGGAACCTTGAGAATCATCGGCTTTCTTTCTCTTCTCATGTGATAAGAGAGTCGATTCTACATCCTCCATCTTCAGTGTATCCTTACCATACACAATTGTAGTAACAATATTCTCATATGAATCGGGAAGCGAGGTAAGAAGTAAAAGGGCTTGATCTTCTTCCTCAATTTTAACCTCAACTCTTGATAGTTGATTTATCAATCCCTTGAACACATTCATGTGCTCCATGAGATTCGCACCTTCTCCCATCTTGAGCTTGTAGAGATCCCGCTTTAAATTCAGCTTCGTTTGCAAGCCTTTCCCAAGATAAAGCTTCTCCATTTTCTCCCAAAGCTCAGGTGCAGAATCTACATCATTAACATTATTTATAATATTGTCAGCAATATAAAGCCTAATAGTGCTGACACACCTGGACTCCAACTCGTCCCAATCTTCATCTGACATCTTCTCTGGCTTCGCATCCTTCCCCTTCAACGGTCTTGCAAGGCCTTGTTGAACTAGGATGTCCTTCACCCTCCTTTGCCATAGAGTGAAATTTCCTTTTCCATCAAACTGCTCCACCTTGAAATGTGAACCGCTAGAACTTGCCATGGCAAACCGCTCACGATCGATAAACCGAAGCTCTGATACCACTTGTTAGGAAATTAATCCTCCACCACGCAAGTGCTAACAATAAAGATGAAAAAAAAAATAAAGAAACCAAGAACACAAAAGATTTAACGAGGTTCGGCCAATTAACTTGCCTACGTCCTCGGAGAGTTTTCTCCTTCACTATGAGAGAATACAAAATACAAGATTACACTACTCAAGTTTATTCCCAACTCGAGCCCTTGTATCCAATAGGATACCCCTTGTACACCCTCTCTCAACCCAAGAAAATCACTCTACCCCAAAGAGCTATACACACTCTTTCACCTTCTCTTAACCGAGAAGATCACTCTACTCCAAGAGCTATACACACTCTTGAAGTGCTCAAGAAGATCACTCTAGCCCAAGAGCTATACACACTCTTGAAGCACTCACTCACTTGTGAAGTGTTCTCCTTGATGTTGAAATGTGACCAAGCTCTCCACCTTATATAGTGCTTAAGGCACAAGTTGTATTTGTGCTTTTCCAATGTGGGACAATTTCCTCACATTTCAACATCCTTCATTGAAGTTCATTCATGCACCTTCTTCAATTAATGCTCTTCTTCATGAAGCTTCCACATCAATCTTTTCCCACAAGGTTAAATGAACAACACCATGTATTTATTCCCAATACATAATCAAATTCAATGCATTAATAATCCACTAAGAAGGCATTAACTCAACATTAATTGCATTTCTTTTTCGATTGACATGAAACTTGTTTCCTCTGTACAGTTGCTTTACCGGAAGTACGGTGGGAATTTCTTCGTGAATTTGTTGGGAAAGTGGAAGGAGTCTGAATATTCTTCTGGTCAGAGTTTTCCGTTTGGTGGTCTTGCCTACTATATCACGGCTCCAGGAAGGTGATCCATCATTCTCCCCTGCTTTACCATCTATCTCTCCTTTTGTCTTATTATGTTAAAGTGTGCAAAAGCATGTACTTGTAGCACTACTAATTCATTCTTTCTTTTCATTGTGGTTTTAATTGCAGTTTGGCAGATATGGCAGCCAATCCTTTCCATGCTCTGTTTTATCTTGTGTTTATGCTTTCATCCTGTGCACTGTTCTCAAAAACCTGGATTGAAGTTTCTGGTTCTTCTGCCCGAGATGTAGCTAAGCAGCTTAAGGTATTTTTTTTATTCTCATCCTAGTTATATGACTTTTGTTCCCTCAGATCTCCCCAATTTGGTGTCCATAAATTCGTTTGCTATACTAACACTTTCTAACCACAATACTCAAGTTTTGAGGTTAAAGAGGAAGCTTCTATTATACACATGTTTCATTAAGCACAATCTGGCTCGTGTTTAAGATAACACGATCTGGCTCTTTATTTTTGTTAACTGCTGAAACACAATCTGGCTCGTGTTTAAGATAACAATAAATCCTGGTTTTTCAATTTTAGTGGTTTTGTATTGAATTCCTTATATACGCAAAGACATTGTCGAGAGCTCATTCAAGTGTGAATCGCTCTAGAGCAAGGATGACCCTTCTCTAGGATTGATGCTCAAACAACTTAACGGTCGCAAACCAATATGTTTCTGGTTAATGACTACTAATATTCAAATTGCTTAATTTTGCAGGAACAACAAATGGTTATGCCAGGACATAGAGATTCAAACTTGCAGAAGGAACTTAACCGCTACATACCTACTGCAGCTGCGTTCGGAGGCTTGTGCATTGGCGCCTTGACTGTTTTGGCAGACTTCATGGGAGCAATTGGCTCCGGAACTGGGATTTTGCTTGCTGTTACGATCATATATCAATATTTTGAGACATACGAGAAAGAAAGGGTCAGCGAACTCGGCCTTTTCGGCTTTTAAGTCCTGAAGTTTTAGCGAATGAGAGATCATGTAAGTATTTCCAACCTTGATAACACCCTAGGCATAGTATTGAGGTCAAAATTTGTACTTCCGGTTAAGATTTTGCTACTTGTGTTCCTTTCCTTTTGTGCACAACATATTCAACATTTTGTACCCTTCTTTTGCGTTGTTTGTTCGGATCCATTGGGTCAATCCGGAATAAAAACCCTTGGTAATCAGGCCCTACCATTTTATTTGTTAGCCAAAATTGCCGATCGCCTCGGGTCAATTGAGCTCATGGCAAAACCGGTTCGGGTCGGATCAATCTTACAATCCATTCTTGTAAGAGAATGCCCCTATTGTTGCCCGTAGTTTTAAGTATTCTAGTAGAGTCCATCTTCCCCTTTAAGCTGTTTAAAAAAAAGGGGCATTGGTTTGATTTTTCATTATCAAACTTTAGTGATTAGTGACACCATCTGGTTTGTTTATTTACTAGGTAATCAGGTCGGTTCCGGCCGGCAATCGGCAACATCAAACTTTGGAAGGATTCCAAAGGTTGCAACTTTAGCGACTTTTGCCTTTTAACTTTTCACAAATTAGCTGCAAAACTTGACTTCTATTTAGCATTAGGGCATCTCTAGCGACACCTTTCTAAGGAGTCATTTAAATTAAAATTTAACCCTTTAAAAATTAGTTTTATAAGGAATAATGTAAGGTTATATTTTAGCATCCTCAGAGGGCTATGTACTATTTTATTTAATATTTTATAATTTTTAATATATCTTTGAGCATAATGAATTAATAAATATATTAAATTCACATTTTAACTATTTTTGGGATATGTGATAAAATAAAGATATTTCATATAAGATTTTTTTGTTGTCACGGTTAGTGAAATTTGTATTTTTTTTCAATGAGTCTTATGTTTTTTTTATATATATATATATATTAGTCTTATCTTTGTATTTATTTTGGCATTTAATATATTGTAATAAATGAATTTTAAGTTTTGCAGAATTTGAATAGTAATATTTAAATTGACTAATTATGTAAACTTAATTGAAAAATATTTTTATTATTAATCAATCTAAAAGTAAACAACTTAAAGATATAAATTTAAATACAACAAATCAAGCTTAAAAAAAATTAAATAGAATAACTTAAACATAAAAAGTAAAATTTAGGTAAAAAAATTATTTGCCGCAAACGTTTTAAATATGTCATAAAGGGCTAAATGTTCATCTTTAGGCTAAAGAGCCAGTTAAATTTAGCTGACATTTTAACGCAGAGATTAACATTCAACCTTTTAGGATACATTTAGAACGCTCGTTGGAAATAATTTTTTTATCTACAATTACTACATTTTTCTTTTTAGTTCTTTAAAAGGGTATTGCTAGAGATGACCTTAGATCATGCATGTGTAGACCAATATTTTGATTGAAACGATGTCGGTTTGTCCTTGTAATTCGATATTAACAAAGAGCTTCATTAGAATTTAGTTCATCTCTTGCATTGTTCGCTCTTTTTTTTATTATTTTTTTTATAAAAGACCCACACCGATATATATGATTCCATCCATATGGAGAATTTTTCTCATATTCGAAGGGGGACATACGTTGTATATTATGAGTACCGTACATATTTTGCTGCTGTTTTTTCCTTCTCAACTTCTGAAAGATGCTCTTTTCTTCCATCGATGATTGAGCAAAAGGGCCCTCGAATAAACCAGAAATTAACGTGATTCAAACAAAAAACTGAAGCAGTACGAAACTGAGCACAGAAATAAAGCGACCGACCAACCCATAACCTGGACAAATTCATACGAGCTCCGTAACAAATTGGACTACTTCCTAATTCCTATGCTTGTTTGTTTTAAGATCACGAGACTCCCATACAATCTCGTTGCATGCATGCAATGTCTTACTCAATAATCATGATGATTAAGGAGCTTCATTAAGCAACTTCTTCATATAATTTGGAAACATTACACTCATTTTTGCTCCTCGTTAGCAAACATTAATCTCCAAAAGCAGCAATTAATTATATGTAATTCTATATAATTTGAAATGAGTACACGCATGTAAGAGTTTTTGTTCAAATTTGAAAGAAAAAAGAAAATTCAATAAAAAGAAAATAAAAAATTTGTGTAGCGAATTAATTGTATGTAATTCTATATATGATGACCAAAAACAAATTATATTTGTAATTATGGTCGCGTGCCTTGTGTCCTTGGCTTACATTATTCTAATCAAATTGTCTTCATTTTCTCCACCAAGAAGCTAATTGATCAATACAAATATTCCACCAATTTATTTAAAATTTCATTTTTTTTTATTTATAAATTTGACTCGAGAACATACTTTATACAAAAGAAAATAAAATGATAGCAATTTGAAGTATGAAACTCTTCATTTTGTTACATCCATAATTTCAAAATAGCTAGGTCATGTGATTCCCACAAAGAAGAATTCAAGTTCACTACACATAAAGTATTGGTTTTCATAAGGAAAAAAAAAAAAAAAAAGAAGAAGAAGAAGAGAATTCTAAGGAACCTAAAGATCATGAGAGTTGGAACTAAATTATTGTTCTAAATTGGCATGCCAAAAAAGATAGAAATTGTTAGATCGATGTCATAGGTTTATGACCAACACAACATTGCTAGATTATTAGCTCTATGGTAGCAACATTTTGACAAAATAATGTTAAGTTCATGAAACAAGCAATTTTGTCTGCCATGCAAGATTTTTTTTTATTAAAAAAAAAAAAAACCTATAATGATAATGCATGGTATTAGTTTTGCTACCACTTCGTTGGAAAGTTGGAGTAGTTTGTGGTTTGGGGTCCCATAATTGACCACATTACAACTTTAGTGTAGTACAAGGTTTATCCTTAATCATGCCTCATTCCATATCCCAATTAAATACGTATTTTTAAAATTCTTACTTCTTCGTCCTTAAATTTTAATCTAATATCGTTCTCGTTCTTTCATCTATGTGCAAAATTGTCAATTCATTTGGCTATTGTCAACGGATTTCATTTTAAAAACAGACGTATAGACTTACGAAAACAACAGAGTAAAGTTTCATGAACGGAAAACGCTAATATTAAAATACAAGAACGATTGATAAAATTATAGTAAAATTTAGAAACGGTTGGAACTATTTAGCCTTAATTTTGATTCAAAAAGATGAGAAGAGACGTATGCTTAACGTCTATATATAGTTTAGAAGTTCAAATACTTTTGCTTAATTATGCTAATCATTCACATCCCATCATGAATCTCATTCTTTTTATAATTAGAGCAAGTTTAGTATTGTAATTACAAAATACAATCTCTCTCGCAAATTAATGGGTTCAATTTCAGACACATTCTTCTATCATATCATCTAATTTTTTATGTCTCTCTTTTATTTTTCTTCCATCCTTTCGAGTCAAACAGGTGTGTTGGCTTATGGGTCACACTGGCTTATGGGTCACACTGGCTTAGTTTTGCTACGAATAATTAAGCTACTTTTTTGGCGTAGGGATGGGACTGGTTTCGATTATATATATAATAAACGTCTGGTTTTGAGACAATAATTTTTGTCCCACTCCTATTGTCTGGTAATAATTGAAGCCCACTAATTAATCTGAATTTTCAAACATTATCATCCATTATTATTATCCACTATCTTTCTTCCTTTTTGTTAATTACCAACTCTTTTTTTTTTTGAACATAGCTTTGAAGGTTGGAGAAATGTTTACTCCGTATTTGAAATAAATATAGCATATACTATTTAGTTATATAAGTTATTATATATATATATATTTAATCGCATAAACTATTTTATTTACTAAATATTTAGTTAATAAATATAAATATAAATTAAAATAAAGATAATAAATTAAAAAACATAGAATATTGTGTAATAAAATTAATAATTTTTTTAACATTTATGATTTCCAACTCAATTTATATAATTAATTTTTGTTCTGAAATTATTTGATAGTATTCATTATATGATTAATTTGTTGAATTTTGTCTCTTTTTTTTTTAAAAAAAATAATCTAGACGCTAAGCCACTATCGACCGCCCTAAGAGCGTCTAACGTCATTTTAAACCTTATTAATAATGTTTTAGTCATTAGGACATGATCAAGTTTTGAAGCAGGAATGAAACCCATAACACAAATTTTGGACTGGTAGCTATAGCTAGTTGATTTAAGTTTAATTTATACAAATACGATACGATGTGCCACATAATTTTCAAAATTTCATAATTGGTATGTGGTGAATGGTGACCACAGTCTGAGGGACTCGGTCTGGATTCAGTCGTAATCTTCTTTCGGCTCTGTCTCTTTTCAAATGTACCAATTCCATGGTCCTACCCCACTGCAAAAAATTAAAAAAAAAACACCCAAGAGTTAAAAAAAAAAAAAAATTTGCCAATGTTTCCAACGAATAAAATTTCTAAAGATTATTTTACATTGCAGTAACAAAAAAAATTACTTATATTCATATTTGTAATAAGTGATTCATTCTAGCCAATATTTTAAAAACAAGATGTTATTTATATGCCTCGGAAATTCCTGCCTTCATCACCGTTCAGTATTATTTTGACCTGAACTCCATTATCAAAAATTGTATCTTCGGCTTCTTATACCAATTTTTCATGACACATTATTAATTTCCTTGGACTTTGTCTACTCATATTCTTTATATTTTACATTTTGTTTATTTTTTCGAGATAAATAAGACATATTCTTTATATTAGAGGCATAAAATTCTATGAAAATCTCATCCGTAGTTACCGAATCGCTTGCAACTATATATATATATCAGAAATAATTTAAAAAAAACACAATTTAGCCACAAATAATGCATCAATGAAGAAGGATATATTATTGGATAATTTTGTGAAGACAGATGAAAGACAGCTCCTCAATAAAACTGTCTTTATCTTGCAATTTGCATATCTAGTTACCAACTCTTGTCAACATTAAGTAGGAAACCCATTTTTATTTGATAAAATTAGGGTTAATCATGCATCTACCTCCTTTCCTAAATCCTAATGTCTGTTATGAAATTTCCATATATACATATATATATATATATATATATATATTCTAAAAGTTCTGGAAAGCACATGGCTCATATCATAAAATGAAACTTGTCATGTATATGTCCAAATGAAAGCATAGCCAAAGTGAAGACCGTGAGAAGAGCAGGTACAAGCGCGAGTGGCCTTGGAAGAAAAGCCATGCCTGCAGTTGATAGTGGCGATTCACAAACAGGTTTTGCATGCATGCAAAGGCAACTTAGGGATTGAAAAAAAAAATAAAAAAATCCTTGTTCGCTTACCAAGAGTGAAAATGATCAAAAGGAAGTTGTTGGTCCGGTGGCTGCAAAATTCGAAAATGAAATAAAAATAATTCACTAATTCATCATCCAATTTTGAGATACATCAAACTGATCGAATTTAGTACAAGCAGTAGCTTCGGTGGGATGCAAATGAAAAATCAGAGTTTACACATAAATTGGAGCTCAATAATCGAAATGAAACAATAAACAAAAGGTAAGTTACAAAGGAGAAGAGAGATCGTACTAGTAGACATTGCATTTGAGGTGGCTCTTCCATTTGGCAGAGGATGTGGGGACAGTGAACTTTGAGGAGAATTCAAAGAAGGGGCGCGAGGGAGACAATCAATCCACTTCGTGAGGTGCATCGATCACATTCTTCCTGGGAATCTTAAGTAAAAAGTCTATCATTTCTATAAAGCAAAGACACATAATTACGAGATTGCCTCTTCAATTTAACAGATAGTTATGAAAATAGACGATTACAGGATACCTTGGAACGAAATTCGTGTTCAGAGAACATCTTGAGTTAAAATCGTAAACTTAATCTTTAGAAGGAACTTCGATCTTCATTAGTGTTGCGGTTTAAGAATCTTGTGACCACATTAGTCTCTTCAAATTAGGGATCTATAAGGAACTTCGATCTGCATATGATTCGTTCATGCATCTTATATAATCTTTGTGTACAAGATCAATACTTGAAAAACTTTTAAATCAGCCATTAACAAATATGAATAAGAGTTCTAAACTCCTATATATGTAAAGACTTATCAAATATGATCGATTTTGTACCTCCATTCAAGTTAGAATTTGTTAGATCTTCTGGTGGTCCCTACGGTTCGAAGTAGGTGGGCCCCCTGACTAGATGGTGATGGTACCATTCAATCACTCACATCATCGTCCATCTGTATACCACCATTCTATATCAAGACCCAAAAAACGAAAAAGCCCCCGAAAAAAAAATCACTTTTCAACCCTACCCCCATACCTACAAATAATATAGGCAAAAATTATACTATATTGCTCCGGAATTTACACTTTATATAATACACATATATTATATCCTATTTGTAAATAATTATCACATTGATTTATAAATAATTAATTTTAAGCACAAATTATGATATATTTATTGTATGAAAATTTTAAAATATTTTTCAATCCCTTGTAATAAAAAAAATTTACAAGCTTTAATCTAAACTTGAACAAAAAATTTAAGATTGGACCAATATTATTGCGTTTTAGAAAATATATAAGCCTGGATGAAAATTTCAACAATGAACTATGTTATTACGTTTTAAAAATATATAAAGTGTTCGCAAAATCCTAAAAATCAAGTATGATTGTATTATAAATTATAAATTACATAGAAATAAATTGAGATTTATTTAGTCCGTATATATAACATCATATATTTTCTTAATAACACGTCAATCGCTTTGTTATTAATAAAATCGAGAAATTTTCTATAACATCATATCGTCAACAAATTAAATGCTACTGTCAAAAAAAAAAAATTCAACGTCTTGCATAAAAAAAAATAGAAAAAAAAAATAAAAATGAATATGTTAACGTCATTATCGGCAATATCATAACATTAAATTATGCAATTTCTTATGGGATGAGGCCTGATAGTGATAGGCTCTGCTCTACTAGTACAGGATATATTTCTTATGGGATGAGGCCTTATACTTTTTCTCCTTTTCCCGCGCTTTAAAAATCCTACCTTTTTTTGGTTCTTCTCACCTCAATCTGCTGCTAGCCTCCCAAATCTTATTATGGTCAAAGGTTCCTCCTTTGCTTTCCCATTAAATCCCCACTCTCTCTTTTGATTCGAACATTTAAAAAAATTCCCTCATACAAACCCACAAACCCTCCTCCAGCAAGTTTAATTCAATCGAAAGATTTAATTTTAACCCAACTTTCTTTTGATCTTATGAACAATTTTCCGGATATGGACACCGTGAGGCCCAAATCAGCCTTCAATACCGGTACCAAGCAGAGCAGATTGGCCAGAACTTTCAGCAAGGTCATCAATCTCAGAACCGCCACAACCAGAATAGCCTCCAACAATGGCATTTGCATCCTCACATCGCAATCCAAAGTCAAAGAAGACCACGACCCTTTCGAAAAGCACAAACCTTTGGACAAAAAGGAGGAAGATTTCAGAGCCAAAAACAGAGCAATCATGGAGGCTCTGCTCGCCAAGCTCTTCGCCGGCGTCACTTCCATTAAAGCCGCCTACGCAGAGCTCCAAATGGCGCAAAACCCCTACAACAATGAAGCCATTCAGATGGCGGACCAGTCCGTCGTCGACCAGCTCAAATCGATATCGGTGTTGAAACGGAGCTTCTTGAAGAAACAGCTCGATCTGTCGCCGCAGGTCACTCTGATGCTGGCGGAGATTCAAGAGCAGCAGGGAATGATGAAGACTTACGAGATCACCATCAAGAAATTGGAGTCGGAGGCTGATAAAAAAGACTCAGACATTTCCAGTCTCCAAAAGAAGCTTCAAGATTGCGTTTTGGTTAACAAGCAATTGGAGAGCAAGCTTAACGCGAGCGGGTCTCTGTCTCTGTCGATTTTCGACCATCTTCGAATTCAATCGCTGAGTCCAACCCATTTTGTTCAATTCCATCAGCTCAGCTTGAGATCCATCAGAAACTTCGTAAGATTGATGATTCGAGAAATGGAAACGGCCAGTTGGGATCTCGACACCGCCATCAAATTCATCGAGCCAGACCCTGTTTTCCAAAAGCAGAGCCACCGTTGCTTTGCTTTTGAGTCGTTTGTGAGCAAAACCATGCTTGAAGGCTTCAACAATCCGAACTTTGGCCTGCCCAGTGACTCTTTCCCCCTCGATAACAAAACCCAGAATCTCTTTTTCGAAAAGTTCAAGAAACTAGTGTCGGAAAATCCCAAAACTTTTCTTTCCCGGAACCCAAGTTCGTCGTTTTGCAAATTCACAAGGGCCAAGTATCTCCAGCTCGTTCATGCAAAAATGGAGTGTTCTTTATTTGGGAATTTGAACCAAAGGAAGCTCATAAACTCCGGCGAGGTCCCGGACTCTGCTTTCTTCGCGGCGTTTGCAGAAATGTCGATGCGGGTTTGGCTCCTGCATTGCTTGGCATTCTCGTTCGGCCAACAAGTTTCAATCTTTCAGGTTAAGAAAGGGTCCAGATTTTCAGAGGTGTACATGGAGTCCATGACTCCTAAGGACGCTGATACAGAGCCTTTGGTGAGTTTCACGGTCATTCCCGGGTTCAAAATTGGAAAGACGCTGATACAGAGCCAGGTTTACTTGTCTCCGGTGGCTGCTCCGGCCAGATGAAGGGGATGGTTTTGGACTTTTGGGGATTTGGGCTGTAGGAATTTAAGATCAGATGGTGGTGGTTGGTGATGGGAAGTGTAAATAATGAATCAGAGCCGTTGGATGAAATTCGGGCCCACAATCCACAGTCGTAGCCTGGTAGGTGTAGGATTTAGATGAAAGGTATACGAATTAATGTATTGGTGTATAAATATGTCTCAATTCTCACTGAGTTTTGAGTGCTGCAGTTAGCACATTTTGTGCAGCAAGTGTTATGTTAAAAATTAGTTGATTCCGAGCTTTTTTTCCTTCTAATATATAGCTTGTAAGTTGTAAAATTGTATGATCTGGATTTTTAGGTCAGTGTAATGGAGGAAAGAGGGCAGGGCAGGTAATGGAGGAAAGAGAGCTGGGGAAAGTCAGGTAAGTTCAATTACTTTTTTTCTTCAAAATTTGGAGGTTTGATTTTAGAATTTTAAAATTCATATGGCCCTAGTATCTGATGTTATGCCATGGAGATTTTTTTTTGAATTTTCTCGATGTGGTCTCTCACGATATGAAATTAAGGTTTGAAGTTCATTTTTTGTTTCTTCAAAATTTTGGGTTTAGAATTTGGAGTTTAAAATGAACTAGGTGTTTGATATTTCATGTTGAATAAAGAGTTTTGAGTTTGGTTTTTTCATAGTAGGGTTGTCGTGAACTATAATAATATGAGATTAGAGTTTCAAAGTTCAATTTTATTTTTAAAAAATTGAGGTTTGATTTTGAAACTATGAAGTTTGTAGGAATTCTAGTGCTTGTTGTTATGGGTTGGAGTTTGAATTTCTCTATTTTGAGTTTGGCTTTCTAGATGATAAGGTTGATATGAACTCTCATAATATGAGTTGGAGTTTCGAATTTCAATTTTATTTTTTTCAAAATTTCGAGTTCGGATTTAAGAAGTTATAAGGTTAATATATATTGTAGTCTAATGTTTGATACTAAAGGTTGAAGAAAGAATTTTGAATTTCTCTATTTTGAGATGGTTTTTCTAGGATAATATTGATTTGAACTCTAATAATATGAGATTAGGGTTTCTAAATTCAATTTATTTTTTCGAAAATTTGAGTTAAATTATGGAGATATAATGTTAATATAAACTCTAATGTTTAATATTAAAGGTTAGATAAAGAATTTTAAATTTTCTCTATTTTGATATTAGGTTTTTTTATAGTAAGGTTGATGTGAATTCTATAGTTCATATGAAACTTAGAATTCCAAATTTTAGAATTTTCTCTATTCTTATATTCAATATGTAATATCAAACTTTAGAGTTCATATGAAACTTATAAGTTCAAAATCAAAACTTGAAATTTTAAAAATAAATTTGAATTTCGAAACATCAATCTCATAGTGTGGATTGTATCAATCTTACTATAAAAACCAAACTCAAAATGGAAAAAAAAAATCCAAAATTCTTCTCAAAATCGAATATCAAGCATTATAGTTCATATAAATCTTAGAATTTCAAACTCAAAATTTGGAAGAAAAAAATAGAAATAAAAATTGAATTTTGAAATCCCAATTTCATGTTACGAGGGTTCGCATATATCTTAGCATAGAAACCAAAACTCAAAATAAATAATACCTAAATTTGGCTCCAACTTGTAACATCAAACACTAAAATTCATATGATTCCAAAATCCGAACTCAAAACTTTAAAAAGAAAAATCGTTGAAACCATTATAATCCCATATTGTGTTTACATTAACATTACCATGGGAAAACCAAAAGGGCGTAATTCAAAATTTTTTATCCAATCCATAATATTATGCGCTAAAAGTTCCTATAAATCTTTTAAAATCAAACCTCAAATCTTGAAGAAAAAAATTGAATTTCGAAACCTAATATCATATTATGATAGTTTGCATAACTTACGGAAAAAAAATCGAACTCAAAATGAAAAATATTAAAAAAAACTTCTCCACTCCATATAATCCTGTGCTATAGCTCATATGAACATTCCAAGGCAAAAAAATTTAAAAATTCTTTCTCCAACCCGTAGTATCAAAGATTAGAATTCAATTGAACCTTGTAATTCCAAAATCAAACCACAAAATAAGGAAAGAAGTAAAAATTGAATTTCAAAACTCTAATCTCGTATTTCGAGAGTAACCAACCTTCCCATAGAAAAACCAAACTTAAAATAAGAAAAAAAATATATTCAAAATTCATTCTCTAATCCGTAATGTCAAACGATATATTCATATGAACCTTAAACTCAAAAATCCAAACTAGAAATTTTGTAGAAAAAAACTTCGAACTTTGAAATCCATTCCCATATTATGGAAGTTCGCATTAACCTTACTATAGAAGTCTCAAACTAAAATGGAAAAAATTCAATATTCATTCTTCAATCTCAACTTTACTTTTGATTCATTGTTGCTTCTCTTATTCTGTACATATTCACAACAGTCATAACGTAGCTATTTACTTATTAAAGATAGAGTATTTAAGGGAAGAAATGGCCCAACATGATCATGCAAACAAATAAAAATAGATTGTTCAGATATTTTTCTTGCATAAACTGGCGCATGAACAAACAATGAGCCCAACTTGGAAATCCCCCTTCATTTCTTGTGTAGGAAAATAATTAGAGACAAATGCGGGTACTTAGAAACTCGCAAATGTGTTTGTTTGTTTCTTTTTTTGAAAACTATCCAATTAGGTACAGTCGTATAGCCTGCATTTTAACCTCAAAACGAAATCCTACCGAAGATTCTAAGTATAGAAGTCAATTCACTACTTCGTTCAAAGTGATCATTTCTTGCAAAGCTTGCTATAATTTACAGGTTTAATAAGCAAAGGAATGAATCCAAGAAACAAATGGCAAAGAAAATTCACTCCAGAAAGGATGGGAAAAAAAGAAACAGTATAGAGCTCTAATGGGGATACGATTGACCGGCGAAGACACCTCCTGTTGCTACCGGAATACACCATCTCCCCACCATCAACGAAATCTAAAGTGCCCCTAGAATGCTTGCAGCCTCCCGTATATGTGATTTGGCGTTTCCTTTAGGTGCAACCACTTCTCCTCGACTGGACATTGTAGGTTCCATTAAATCTTCAGTATGAGCTGATTCTAAGTGGAGTTTTTTTTACCAAGTAAACTCGCTATAATTCACAGAAGAAATTCAATGCACCATTGTTTCGGAACTGGCTGCTAATGATACAAAGGTAGGGTATGAAATGTCCTCCAACAACTCACATATCCAGAAAGCTGAAAATGATTACTTTTCTTCAATCAAAGCCCAGTATGTGATCATCATCATCGGCTCAACAGAAAGCCACAGGAATCCAACAAAGTCATCGAAGAAGAATTCAAGGGGAGTCTGGTTCGCCATCTGAGTTGGGCGGAGAGTCTGAAGCATCTGCAAGAGCTTCGAGCATTGTTATGACATCAGTAGGGTCATCCAGATAGTACTTTGCTTTACTGGGTTTCTGTCCAACAGTACATGCAAACACACTGGTATTTGAGGAGAGGACACCACTCGTCATTGCATTGCCAATAATCTCAAACATGTCTTCATCAGATCTATCATCACCGACGCACAGCACAAAATCAGCCTGCTTCCCACTCTCGTGCATTGAAGTGAAGATCTTTTCTGCAACCACACCTTTACTCACACCCTAAAACCAACAACAAAAAGTAGGATTGAATCGTCAATACCATGTTTAAGAAATCAAATTGCTCGAAACAACCCCATAGTAGGCTTGAGCTACCCTAGTTAAGCCTACAGTTTGTTAATCTTTTGAAATCAGCCGAGGTTATTTGGAGAAGAAAACTTGTCTCTTAAAATAACTCAAAGTCACTTACTTGATTGTGATGTACGTAGGAGTAGTAAATAATTTTACTCGTAAATATAGTGGACCTTCATGCCACCACTGGCATGTGATTATGTAACATACATGCATACGCCCGGAGTTCCTAAATTTTGTTTAGTGGGTTTGTAGATTTTCTATGATGGTAAGGCTAAATGGTAAAGATCCTAGCATATAACAACTTCCAACAAAGGCACATCGAGTTCAAAATTGAAAGTGAGTTAAAAAATATTCACCTGTGGTTTTACTTCCACAATATACTGACCACTCTTAGCAGCAACTGGTTCATTTGCCAACACGCTTTCTAGATGGTCCAACAACTCTTTAGCCTGACTGGATCCGAAATCAGGATCAGCATCCCGATGGTGCCAAACCAACGCACTCTCCTTCGTTTCAATAGAAGAACCATCAGTGGCTTCGGTGTAGAGTTTCATAACTGGTTCAGCTATCTGTATCCATCCAAAATCATTGCTCTGCCCACAAATTTCCCAATCCTTGTCCGCAGACCACCTAACATGCACAATTTATACCTTAGCAAACAAAATCAAGGATAACCGTAAAGGTCAAATAAGGAGATATATACCTCACAAAATAACCATGTTCAGCAGCAATTCCAAGTTTTTTGCAAGGAGAAAACCACTTGCTTAAACTGTCCCTTCCTCGTCCACTGACTACAAAAACAGTGTTTTTAACATCACCACAAAGTGTATTAATGAGGGAGATCACTGCTTGACTCGGGCTCTTATTTATAGAGGTTTGAGGCATCACAGTGCCATCATAATCCAACAGTATAGCCCTATTTTTAGACCTCAAATAAACAGACACAATGGCTTCAATAGACAGCTTTTTGAAGTTGGGATCAAGTGCTATAACCCTGAAACCGAAGCCCAAACCAATACCCCAGCAACGCCTTCTGAAATGGTCTTTGCATGTTCTCTCCATATCTTGGAAAACACTCCGTGACCAGTATGCCACATCATGTGTAGTAATATATCTATAATGCTTTTCATGTCGCAACTGTTTCTCAGGTTCAACCATTGAAATTGCCTCGTTCATAGCCTCAGCCGTTGATTCTATATTCCATGGGTTAATCCGAATTGCACCGCTCAGTGAAGGGGAACATCCAATGAATTCTGATACGACCAGCATGCTCTTCTTGGGCCCACTGAAATCTGAAGCAGAACCTGATACCGTGTTTCCTTGCCTGCACACTATGTACTCATATGGAATCAAATTCATCCCATCTCTCACAGCTGTGACCACTACACATTCAGCAATGGTGTAATATGCAACTCTTTCACTAAGAGAGACTGGTCTGTCGATGAATACAATAGGTTCATAACCAGCCCGACCATATTTTTCATTAATTCTTTTGATGCTTGTCTGTATCTCGGACTGTGTTTCCTCGAGATCTTTCCCTTTTCCCCTAGCAGGATTTGCTATCTGTACCAGAACTGCCTTTCCCTGCCAATTTGGATGTTGCTTCAGCATCTGTTCCATTGCCAGGAGCTTCAAGTTGACACCTTTAAAGATGTCCATATCATCGACACCAAGCAGCACAGTCTTTCCTTCAAATTGTTGTTTAAGCTCTCCTACCCTCCACTCCTTATCTGCAAGCTTCAACACTGACTCAATCTGCCCCATGTGAATCCCAACAGGCATGATCTTTATACCAACTGTCCTCCCAAAATAATCCAACCCAATATAACCCCTCTTTGACTGATACTCCAAACCCAACATCCGGCTACAACAAGACAAGAAATGTCGAGCATAATCGAAAGTGTGAAAACCAATAAGGTCTGAATTTAAAAGTGCCTTTAGAATCTCTTCCCTGACTGGCAGAGTCCTATATATTTCTGATGATGGAAATGGGCTGTGAAGAAAAAACCCCATTCTCAATCTATTGAACCTTCTCCTCAAGAAGGTAGGTAAAACCATTAAATGGTAATCATGAATCCATACATAGTCATCATCCGGATTAATTACCTCGATCACCCTTTGTGAGAAAATCTTATTTGCAGCCACATATGCCTCCCACAAAGACCTATCAAATCGTCCACCATGATTTGCTGAGAATGGAAGCATGTAATGAAACAAAGGCCACAAATGCTGCTTACAAAAACCATGATAGAACTTGGACAAGATGTCAGGTGGCAAAAAGGCTGGAACACACTTGAACCTATCCAACAATAGCTGTGACACATCATCTTGTTCATTTGAATCGACTTCGACATTCAAAGAACCTACATATAAAACCTCCATTTCTTCAGGTAGACCATCCTTTAACTGCAATAGCAATGAGTCCTCGTCCCAACTAAAACTCCATCCTCTATTGTCAGGTCTACGCTTAGCTTTTACAGGGAGCTGATTGGCTACAATAATTATGCGGTCCTGACTGATCGACGACGGAACATCAGAAGAAACACTATTGGCCTGATCATCATCGAGCTCTGATATAACCCCGGCAACGGTCATCACACGGGGAAGCCGCCTTCTTTCACGACCCATTACTGGAAAGTTTCCAGAAGCTAGATCTAAAAGATTTGTATACGACTTGGACATCATCTTGAATAAGCTTTATCTGCGTTTCCCCAATCCCACTAAGAGAATATTTTGAAAAGATCTCAGAAATATAAACCAGACACAAGATTCCTTGCCTTGCCTCTTGGAAGACTATAAATGAGCAGGATCTGTAATAACATGAAACAAACAGGTATCAATTTACAGAAACTAAGCAGGAGCCTATAATCAAAGCATTAATTCCAATACCTAAACTAGATGCGAACATTGCAAATGACGAGTAATTAATACAATTTCAACAAGCCAAAAACTGCAAAAAACAGCATAAATCGCATTTTCAAAATTTCAAATTTCAACCAAGAAAAAGTACAGCCCTTGAGCCTGAATTGAATGCAATGATATATTTCCAGAATGAAAAAAAAAAAAAAAACAAAAAAAACGGAGGCGATACCTTTCAGAGCTTGGCAAGAACAAATTTGAATCTTTCCCAGGTACAAATTGGATCTGAAAATTAAAATAAAAAATGAATTATGACTGAAACCAGCAGGAAACGAAATCTAGGGTTTGGTCTTCTCTGTCTACGCAATAGTCACACTTGCAACCTCTCTCTAAAATTTGTTCTCTCTCCCCCAAATAACAATTGCTTCCCTCTTTTTGGAGGAACAAAATACACATTTTTGGAAGTAAAAAATTGAGAAAAAAAAAAAAACTGAAGAGGATAAGGTTGATGCCAACTGGATCATTGTCGAAGCTTCCCCCACGCGCACTTACTCCCGCGTGCGAAGTCATTAGATGACGTGTCGAAATCCTACACTGCGTTGGCTGGCATCCCGCATCACCGCAAGAAAAAGGAGTAGGGCCACGTCGACCCATATACCGTTCATATCCCACACCACCTGGTCCCACGCGTCGTCGGAGTCCCACTCGGTAAAATTGTGATCTGCTGTCTCTACCTTCCACTTGAAATATCTACACCCGCTATTGCTTTCATGACACGTTGCGACAAAATTTTTTTTGGACACGTTTCTTTCTGTGGATGAGAGCATGAGGCAACTTTTTGGTTATAGTGATGCTATTTAGTCTTATTTTTGTAATATTTGTAATAAGTTTGCTTATTAAGTGAAAATGAAGTGTTTGTATAGTAGCGCGTAGGCTGGGCATAAATCCGTTAAAATCGTTAACCGGTCCAATTCAAACTGTTATTTATCCAACGGTTTTAGTTTGACCGGATAAAAATCAAACGGTTTGAAAATCCAAACTGCACCGTTAGTAACAGTTTGGATTTGGATTTTCATTTTGAAAATCCGTTAAATCCAAACCGAACCGTTAAGGAATTTATTAATTTTTTAAATATATTCTTAAATTCATTAGGTTTCAACAATTTGACAGCAACTAATCTGAATTTTGTAGGATCAATGAGCCTCTATGGTTTGCCTCATTGGGCTATCCATTTAACAATTAGCCCAATGCATCCATTTAGCAATTAGCCCTAATCCTAAACCCAATGCATCCATTTAGCAATTAGTTTCCGCATACTGAAGTCTCAAGTTCGTGGGTGTCATGGAGTATCAAGCCGCACTTCTCAACTTTTACTCTTCTAAACTCTCAACCCTAACCGCACTCACACAAAAGCTCTCTCAACTCTCAAACTTACACTCTCACTTGTCAACTCTCAACCCTAGATGGAGTATCATTCCGCATGTTGAGTGAAACCCCCAGATTCGAAGAAAACTTACACTCTCACTCCAAATCCGAAGAAAACTCTGAGAGAAAGAGAAGAACTGAGCAGGTATTACATAAAATATTTAATAAAATATTTTTCAGAAGAAGTTTACAAATGGATGGACAAAAGAAGTACGAATTGATGTTGAGAGCTTGAAGATAACAGATGTTGTATTTATTGTTGCTGCTATATTTCATTTTTTGTTACTGTTTTGTTGTTGTATTTCATTTCTTGTTGTTGTATTTCATTTCTTGTTGCTATTTTGTTGATGTATTTCATATTTTGTTGCTGTTTTGCTACTGTATTTCATAACAGATTCTGCTACTATATTTCTTGTTGTTGTTTTTCTGCTGGATTTCATAACAGATTCTGCTATTGTGTTTATTCTTGTTGTTTTGCTGATGTATTGAAACATTGTATTTTGATTTTAAAGATTGTCTTGCTGGATCTAACTATCTATACATTTATTTTGGTTGGAATGTTTGTTTTCGGTTGTGTTAATAAAGATCCAATTTCATTATTGCTATTTTTTTTATACCTAAATAGGCTAAACGGTTTGAAATCGTTATCGATCCAAATCGAACCGTTAATAACGGTTTGGATCGAAACGGTTTCATTTCTAATTTTAGAAAATCCAAACCGTATCGAATCGTTAAGATTTTAACGGTTTGGATTTGGATATTGCCAATAACCGTACCGAACCGGACCGTGCCCACCCCTAGTAGCGCGTGTGCGTCGGTCTTGACGTAAATTATTATTATTTTATTTATTTATTTTTTTCAAATTTGAGAGGCTCATTTCATTTTGAATATTTTGTATATATTTTATAAATTGAAATTTTGTTTTATAAAAAATATAAAATTATATCGCATTATGCTAAATCAAAACTCGCAACAATCGCAGCTGCCTTGACACAAGTTGCCAGATGGTCCCGTCCAATACGAAAATACGGATAAGGCACAAAGAGAAGTTGTTGATGTTGGCAGTGACGCCATTAAATACGTCCAGCCAAGCACGTGGGTTTTGGCGTTCAGCGAGGGGATATAAGATGTGAAAGTGAATGTGTTGATTTCTTTTTGTTGATAATTGAATATTGGAGGGCTGTTTGATATGATATGATATTTGTTGATATCAAAATTATATAATTTAATTGTAATTAGTTTGTTATTTTATAATTTGAAATAGATATCGAATTGTACCGTATTGATTAAGTTCGGTATGATTTCGGTACAATTTTGGTTTTGAACCAAAATTTGATGGATTTAGGGTTTATGTGACTGATTATGAGGAATTATGATTTTTAGTATAATAACTACTCGGTTAGCTAGTCTTTTTTTTTTTTTATTTATATTGCTAATGTGGAATTATAATGCCAACGCATTAGGTGACTACTAGTGTTGTTAGTATTTAAGTTTAAAAAATGGTTTATAACGTAGTTCAACAAGAGTATTTTCAAGTATGAGAGACAATAAAATTTTAAGTAGATAAATTATTATTATTATTATGTTACAAAGAACTCATAATAGTTTTTAGTATATGATTGATATATCAACCAGTAGAAAAAATTGAAATGCTAATTCGGTACATGATGGTTTTCAAAACCTCAAAACCGAAATCATACCGACTTGAATCGGTATAGGTTCGGTATCGTACCATACAGATTATTACATCATTTTTACTATACGGTATTTTTTCGATTTGGTATGATCTGAAACGGTACAGTTTCGATTTTTCGGTTCTATATGTCAGCCCTAGAATGTTATATAACAAGCAAAACCAAACAAGGGATATGTAAAATAAAAAAGAAAATACTTCCAATGATATCTTTTCGTACTATTCTTTTAATTATATTGGCTTATATATATCATAATTAAAATTATTTATTTTTAAATAATTATATCAAGATTATTAAATAATTAAGTAAAATATATATCATGTAATTATGTATGTACATCAAATAAATCAACGGTTTTAATAAGAATAAAATCTTCATGATGAAGTGTTCATTTAATTGATATATATAAATAATTAAATAATTTATAATCTTGTTAATTTTTTACTAAAATAATTTTGAAATAATGATTTTAGAAAATGAACGATTCCGAATATAATATATGTAGAAAATGAACGATTCCGAATATAATATATGTATAATAACAATTTAACTATCGAAATAGTGATATAAAAAAGTATTATTAAGATAGGAAGCAAGTATTTTGTCCAAAATAAAATTCTACAGATTCTATACTTATTATGCAGTGAGATTATAATATTCCTCAAATTTGTATTTAAAAAAGGAAAGTTATTAATAATGTAAATATTCCATGTCAGCAATATCTTTGTATAATAAAATTGAGAAGACATCAAAAAAACCTTTGTAATATGTTGTGAAAGTGAATGTGTTTCTGTCTTTTTGTTGAAAAGTGAATGCAATCATAATCAAAGCTAAATGAGGATATATATAAAATAAAAAAGAAATATATAAAATAAAATTATAATACTTGCAGTACTATATTTTTTATTTTTTAAAATTTTGTTTATACATATATTATAATTAGAATTGTTCATTCTTTAAATTCTCATATCAATATTATTTTTCTAAAATATTAATCAAATTATAGATCATGTAACCATTTATATGCATAAAAATGGTTTTGGTAAGAATAAGATTTTCATAATAAACCGTTTACTTAATTGATACATATTAAACAATTTAGAATTTTGTTAATTTTCTATTAAAATAATTTAAAAATTAAGGGTTATGAATATAATATATATATATATATATACACAATAACGATTCAACAAATTGAAATAGTAGTATAAACAAATATTTTCAAGATAGAATGTAGGTATTATCCAAAATAAAATTCTACTAATTTTATGCCTATACTTATTAGTGCATGTCTAGCGCTAGGAACCTTGCCCGAGCTAGGCTTCATATAGTCCTCAAACTAGGCAATCTCATTTCCAATGGGTTGGGGCAAGCCTTGGCATGACTGAGCCAAAGGGCTCGCCCGACCTTTTTCTTGTCTTGGGCTGGGCTCCAATGTGTAGTTATTTGGCTTGTTTTGTGCATTTTTTTATTTATCAAAGTTCATAACAAAAAATTTAATATTTTTTAAAGGATAATGAGCATCATTTAAAGAATGATGACCATCAAATCAACATTTTTACATTGTTTTATTTTTTTTATATAAAATAAAACTTCTATAAGATTTCTACATTATTATTATATCATATAAATTTGTTAAGATTTCTACATTTGTATAAGAAAAATAATTACAAAAAATTTAAGTTCATACCCCTTACCCCTCCCCATTATAACGACAACAAATAGTTTTTGGCAAATGTTATAAACAGTATCATTTGAGGGACTAAATATTATCTCTAATCACTTATTCTTACCTACACCATTAGACATGCTCTTATACGGTGAGATTAAAATATTCCTCATAATTTTTACTTTATAAAAGGGATAACAATAATGTAAATATTCCATGCCAGCAATATCTTTGTATAATAAAATTGACAAGACCTAAAGAAACGAACGTTTGTAATATGTTGCAAGCTTAGGTTGTTGGGTTGAGGAGCTGGTGGATGTGCAATGTCGTTTTCGTCCCTGCTGGATTTATGCGTCTCAAACTTTCAACTGAACAGGTTTGGTGTTGAATAAACCAAATGAATGAGGGGCATTATTGTATTTACCACATCTCTTTGCCATTACCGGCTCATATAAAATGTGCATTATTTATTCATTCAAACTTAACGACTAAGACTAGGACCGTATGGTGCTCCATTTCTTTTCCTTTTGACTACACCATCGGCATCCCTTCACCTAATTTTTATGTCTATGTATGATTGTATCAAAATAATTCACTAAGAGACACCATATTTGACTACACCATTGCTTCTAGTGTTGACTTGTAGACAATTGATCTCAAATTTAAACACCGATGATATATTATATGAATAATATTATTTGAATACATTAATTATATGTAGTGATATATTTGATGTGGTAATCCATGAATGCTGAAGCTGATACACCACATCATTTAGTTGATTAAAGTAATAAGATTGTTACGTCAAGTATATCAATAAATATGATCAATTTAATGTATATAAATAGCGTTACTTATATCAAAATATTTCTTCTTTCGGTGTGCAAATGCGATTCTCCATCTTTTTATCTTCAGGTAAGCAAAGTATGCACGAATACCAACAAACTTGAGAGGATGAAGTCCAGATAGCTGAATGAAAGTGCCAAAAAGATGCTGGCCTAGCCGAAACTACAAAAGTCCATAGAGCCGAAAACAAAGAAAGCAAAATGCTTTATGGGCTGAAGCTGAGGCATCCGATCTTATGAATGACAAGGAAAACAACACACAGGTCAATGTCAAAGAGAACCTCCAATAAAAACAAGAAGATACCACAAAACACAAGAAAAAACAGCACAGCCTATGCACCTTGGAGATGAATCCAATGTCAACAGCGATAACAATAACATAAATCATCACAACGCCTGAATGGCATAAGCCTAAGAATCGATCGGAAAATGCCATCGAACAATGGCCAAGTGCCGATCGATTTTGCTACCAATGTTGTGGGGAACTGGAAGGAGACCTACAAATGGATACCAGTTTTTGGAGCTGTTGCTGCCGTTGCAATGGCCTTTGTGACCGGTTCCAACAATCTTCCAGTTCCGGTTAGTCGCCTCGTAACGAAAATTTGATCATAGGAAGACAAGGAGTTCCATTGCAAAACAGTAGTACGAACACATTGTTGTATGCACATTTTGCATGTGACATCAGATAGCTTTTTTGTTTCCCTATTTTTTAGTTTTCAACAAGTGTTGGGTCAGGGACTTTGACACTTCTCAAGGCATTTGCAATAGCCTGTGTCATCTATGTTCCTGGAGCTGCCTTTGCAAGTTCCAGCACCACTGTCAATGATTTATTTGCTGATGTATGGATCAAAACACTTGCGTTTGCTCAAATTCAATTTCAGGTCAACCCGAATTGAAATAAATTTTTAGTTATACTTAGCTAATGATGAAACTCTCTATTTTTCCTAGTTTCTCAAGGAAAACCAACCCAATGAAGGGTTCTTGATGTGGAGCATGGTAGTTGCTCTAATCACAGCAGGTACTACAGTATGATCATTCGAAATCGAATTTCTTTTGTTTACGTTTGAAAAATGTGAACACATTGATAAGCCAGGGATTCTTGGACAGCAATTTGGGTTGGTGTGGCTACATATTATGAGCTACCAGTTTCGTCTCAGCAATCAATGCAGGGTGCTTTGTTAGGAACTATACTTGTTACTGAAGGTTTTAGCTACATTCCCTTGTGGAATAAGGTAACACACACCCACACACACACACACACATGAAATTTACCTTATTTGACATCAGATGTGAAATGTTAACATTTTTTGGTATCAAATGGATGAAATGCAGAATCATAATCACAATTTCAAAGGTGGAGGACTGGTTTGGGTATTTGTTGAATGGACTGTTGCTCCATTTGTTGCTTTTGTATGTGCATTCTTGCTCTTTGCTGTCTTGAAGGCTTTTGTGCTTGGCCATGAAAATGCAGAAAAAAGGACTCTTATGTTCGGTTCTTTCTTGTATATGTCATATTTGGTTCCCTCAAACGTGTAGCACGAAGCTCAAATTTATGATGAATCATTTGTTTCAAAATTGTTGGTAGTTTTGATACACCCAATTTGAGGATCATATGACAATTGCTATCAAAGACCAATACTTTTGCTGATTACACCATGAGTTTCTCGATTTACAACTGAGAGATGCCATGTTTATTGTCTGGTAAGTTGGGTCCCAGGCAGTATATGTGCAGCGAACATCCATCGTGCCACCATCACCGTCCATCAGGTTTTAAAGAACACTACGACAAATCGTTCGGAAGCATGTGATTGGCATGCGTCCTCTCTGTGCAAGCATGTGATTGATGTGATTAGTGTGTACTTCTATGATTGATGTTTCTCGAAATGCGTTATTTTCTCTCTTAATAGACCTTACTTTATTTATTGCCAATCCAGTGTGCGTTTCCTTCACTAAACCTTGCCGGCAGCTTTTTCCCTAAAAACAGCAATGGCGGCGGCGGCGGTGCCATCACAATGCTCAACTTCACTCGTGACCCAGAACCCGCGTCTGAGAGTGGATTCTAGACATTGGTTTTCAAAAAGCTTCGGTTTTGGACATCAGAGACCACTCAAGTGGAAGACTTTGGAGCTCAAGCAGCTGGTGGTCTCTGCCAGCACCGAGAATGCAGTTTCTGTCAGTAACGCCGTGCCTTCACTGGCTTATTCTAAGTGAGTACAGCTCAATTTCTTATTTTGCTTCTCTTTAAATTATGTATCATTCTTTATGTGCTTGCTTTGAATGTTACGAGGCTTTCTTTGGGTATGTCTAGTGAACATGTAGATTGAAATTGGGGTCGCTTCTTTGTCTTTGTTTCAGTTCAATATTGTGGGTTTCGTTATGATAGTTGTTTGATCAATTTGCTTTTGCCTGGGACTGTAAGATTGTCACTTCTATTTTATTAGTATTTAATGAGAAATATTGCTTTTTTTTTTCAGTGGACCTTGTCTCTTAATTTAGTTTTGATGGGGACATGAACCATTTTTTTAATTAGTGTTCAATTGTGAGCCTTAATTAAAAGAATGAACCGATGGAATGAAGAACTGATATGGGGTTACTGTTTTTGTGAAGAGAATAGGAAAATTGAAAATAGATTTCATTGTGTACCTGGAAATGTTTTCCTGTCTATAGCTATGATTGTAGACCTGAATTGACTATATCTAAGGTTTATATCAAATGCAGTTAAGTTGCCTGAGTCGTGCTGATGAGACTGATTTTGGCTGAATCTTTTGTTTTCCCCTTGGTATTTAAATATGGTAATCGGGCAGAGTTTCAGCTTCCCTTTTTGCTATTTCTGAGTCATACCTCTACATGGAAGTCCATTGTACTTTTATCTTAAATAAGGCAGAAATTTTAAATCTGAACAGGCAGCTATTACAAGTTTTTAACTTTAGTTCTTTATAATCTCAGGGTGAAACGCCATACAATCTCAGTGTTTGTTGGGGATGAGAGTGGAATAATAAACCGAATAGCAGGGGTTTTCGCTAGGAGGGGTTATAACATTGAGTCCCTTGCAGTTGGTTTGAACAAGGACAAGGCTCTCTTTACCATAGTTGTCTCTGGGACTGAAAAGGTGTTGCAGCAAGTTGTTGAACAGCTCAACAAGTTGGTGAATGTGATAAAGGTTATGATCCAGCCTTCTGTTTTAGCTAATGAGTGACCAACTTGTGTTCAGTTTACATTTTAGGGGTGGTTCTGCTATTGTATCAGATTATTCTCCTGTTTTGAGATTACAAACTGCCAATTAAAAATGATTGAGTGCCTAACAAACTTTCTATAATTGAATTTCCGGAATACTGGCGCCTCACATCTCCCCCACATTCCTTGATCCCAAAATTTAAATGCAAAAGCTGGTGCATGCATGCTTCTGTTTTATCTGTACTGACAATTCTACTTTATCAGGTCGACGATATCTCAAGGGATGCGCAGGTAGAACGTGAATTGATGCTTATTAAGCTTAATGCAGATCCAAGCTCCCGTGCGGAGGTAAAATTTAATCATCCAACCAATGCTTGGATAAACTATTTCCTTTTTGCTACGGTTATGTGCCAGTATACAGTTACTTTAGTGTGGTTCCCCTAGTAGCCGGGCCTCAATAATTCATTGTCTAACGGGATTTCTTAGTCTTTATTTCTATTTTGGTTTTTCTGCAAGGTTTCTATTTTTGGGAGTGCATAAGTAAAGCCCTAAGTTTATTGTCAGTGAATTGTGTTCTCTAAAGTTTGCATGTACAATTCTATATATAGAAAATTCCAAAATGTGATATTTTCTATAGTATATAATCACTTGTTAAGAGTATCCTGGATTTTATATATCTGAGGTACGTTACACTGATATTTGGTCCCATCAATCCTATATATGCCAGGGTGTCATTGTTCTCTCTATTGGTTGAGTTACTTGAGTAGTGCAGGGACTATCCAGTGGGGTTAAATTTATAGTTGGTGATAATTTGTACATGAGTTGGTTTCTTGTTTGACGGTTATGATTCAGGTGCTGTTTATTGTTTTAGTACATCTATGTACCTGATTTCGTTGGTGTGCCATAATTTTCAGATCATGTGGTTAGTCGACATCTTCAGAGCGAAAATTGTGGATACCTCTGAAAATTCACTGACAGTTGAGGTAAATTTTCTTTATGCCTCAATAATTTGACAGTTGTAGTTCCATTTCCAGAGGCTATGACCTGAGCTTGAGTATATATTTTAACTCATATAGGCTCTAAGCACACAATCACCATGATTTATACTTTAGGTGCATACGCATACATGAAAACAGACCTCAGATGGTCAGTATGTTGAAATGATTTTACTGGAGGATATAATCTGATTTATAAGGCCAAAAGACCATTGCATTTTGTTACTTTAGAAATAAATTCAGTAGTATTGTTGATTGCAGTAGTATGCAATTATTTTAATGATCTGTTTACTATTTTCTCTAATAAAAGGAGCATGGAAACTGTTTAACAATCAAGATAGAAGTATAAGGTCCGCTTACCATTATCAGGCCACTAATTTTTCTATATAGTCTTTGTACTTTCTGTATGTTTATCCTCTTTCTTCCTTACCATCTGAGTCCACATGAGAATATTTGCTGTCACATCCAGCAGTATCAAGTATTTTGGTCAAATCATGGTTACAGCTCCATTAGTTAAAATGGATCATGAATTATGATGTGAAATTGTGAATGACCATGCCGTATGAAACATTTGGTGTGCGAGTCTTGAATTAGTACAGCCTAAATTTGTAGGTCTTGGAACTTATATATATATATATATATATATATATATATATATATATATTCTTTTAAGTCTATATACCCTTGTTATACAAAATGTGTTTTGCTTCGTAGCCTGTTATACTGTTTCCAAGTCTGTTTGGCTTCTAAAGGTCTTTCCTTCCACTTGAATGCCTCAGGTTACTGGAGACCCCGGGAAGATGGTTGCTGTTCAAAGAAACTTAAGAAAATTTGGAATCAAAGAACTTGCAAGAACTGGAAAGGCAAGTCCTGTATTTACATTCTCATGTTTATGCATATACAATGATTTGCATTTATGCCTGTGTTAATAGCTGCAGTTTACTCAACCAATTTTTTTTTAAAGCTTAAATAAATTGCTAACTTGATGACAAGATATATAAAATTTGATTCATCTGATCATAAAATAACAAAAGGTGATAATTCCTTGGATGGGATCATGGGACCCCTTAGATCCCAATTGCATAGTGATTATTTCAAGCATTGGTGTATGATATGCATATGGTTTGTGAAAAAACCAAATAACTTGACCCGTCACGATGTTTAGTGGAAGTGTGTAGATAAAAATTGACACCTTCTCCCTCAAATTTTTAATCTCATGTGCAAATATTATATCAAGTGGATTGACTTTTCTATTTCCCTACCAACAGATTGCTTTGAGACGAGAAAAGATGGGCGAGACAGCTCCTTTTTGGAGATTTTATGCAGCTTCCTATCCAGATATTGAAAGATCGTTATTTCTTGATGACCTTGCAGTGAAAGCAAATGGTTCAGTTAACGGTGACGCTAATGTCGATGGTGATGCTAATGTCAATGGTGATGCTAATGCTGCCTCAAGGGTATGTATATTTTCTATCCAAGATATTTCTATATGTGGTTAATTTTGCTCTTTGCCTGCATTGTTATCTTTATATCAGTTACTTTCATAGAATCGTTTTATAGGCTTCAAAAGGATTCTCCTTTTCATATAGCTGGTGCGTTATTCACATGCACATGAATTAAATAAGAGTCTTGGGTTTTGAGTCCAGATAACATTAGTTGGTAATATGCTTCACAACAAGGTAACACTTAGATTGAAAACAGAACAATCATAAACGGTAAGTTTAATTTGCTTCTATGAATTATATAGCACACGAAGAAAAATAATACGAAGAAAAATTAATTAACAGGTACAGATTCATAAACTTAGATAAAAGTCATAAAATGAAAAGTGCTTCAAGTTTATATAATTAAATATTTGAAATTTCGCCAACCAACTAATTAACGGATATTCTAATCGAAATTAAGCTCCTTTTTCATCATTCATCGGATGCCTCATGACTAATTGACTACTTACTTCTTATTGTTGCAGCGTTGTTACCTGACCTGGTTTAGTCTTTGACCTTCCTTGACTAAGATCCTCGTATTTTTTTCTAATTGAATTAGCATTGCCATTGTTACTGCATTGCATATCCAAAATTTCAAATAGTGAAAAACAACAAAATAAATAATCAGTAAATTAATTACTTTATGTATATGTATATATGTAATTATTGAATTAAATTAAATTGAGTAGCTCTATAAATTTAAAATACATAACAATTAGAGACCAATAGTAAACAATGCATCAGTGAGATCGATAAGTTTCCTTTATTCATAATTATATTCAATTTCTTCAATATATTTAATAAGTTATATTCAGTTCTTCATTCTAATTAATTTGAGCGCACACAAACTAGGAGGTCACATCACAGATGAGCCTCTACCCATATATAATTTGGATTAATGATCTAGCTAAACGTATATATAATATGATTGAGGATGATATAGTTATCTATTCAATCATCAATGTACAGACGTGGGTGACTATATAAATGTAGCTAGGTAATTTATATGAGAACCAGGTGGTGGATTGTCTGACATTGATTGGAACGAGTTCTTGTAGCTCATCAGTTGTTAAGTATGGAGCCATTGGGTTGACTGCAACTCTCTTTCTGGCGACATCTGCGTACTCTTGAATGATTGTCCTCCATTCATCTGCATCTTTATTTATTATCAACTATTATGACCCTGTCTAATATTTTTTTCCTAAAAACTCTACTTGAAGTACTGTACTACTACCCACTTGTAATCAGGTATTTACACCTGCCGGACTATATAATTATTGACCCCAAGTAACATTTTTAAATGAGAGCTTGGATGGTGCTAATATGGATGAAAATTGCCCTAAAAATCTCCCTTTAGTTTTCTATGCATGGCATAAGTTTTGTCTTGGCCATTTTAGATTGAACATAAGTGAATTTTATTTGATTATTGAAGGGTGATGTGTATCCAGTGGAGCCCTATGATAATTTTTCTTTGAATCAAGTTCTTGATCCTCATTGGGGTGTTCTCTACCATGAAGATGTAAGTTTTCTTCCAATCTTAGAATGCTTCAAGTTGTGTTTCCCTTTAGGTTTTAAACATGTATTTCACATTTGGTGTAAACTCTACCGCTCTTTTGACCTAACCTTTTGTTTTATTCATATTATTATTGCAGTCAAGCAGAGTTCAATCACACACGTTGACTATGATTGTGAATGACTGCCCTGGAGTTCTAAACATAGTTACAGGGGTCATATCTCGAAGAGGTTATAACATTCAGGTTTGTTGATCTTAATTTTCTCATCTTTTTCATCCTTGAATTCCTTTGCATTTGCCCTTGTATTTATAAGCGTTCACATCATACTTGTAGAGTCTAGCTGTCGGTCCTGCTGAAAAGGAGGGGCTCTCTCGCATTACAACTGTTGTTCTCGGTAATGAGGATTCAATTGCCAAGTTGGTCCAGCAACTTCACAAGTTAATAGATCTTCATGAGGTGAGGGTTGCCGAAATTACATATTGACAATTTTTTTGAGAATTTGCATGGTTTTGGGTGATGATTAACTAATCTACGAAAGAAAAAACAAAATATGTCCTCTTTTATCTTTCAGTGACTCATACATTATGATCCTTACCCAATTCAGTACCGGGCTAATGAATTTCAATTTAGAGAACTTGAAGTCTTCCCAAGAGTATTAAAAAATTAAGATTTGTACATGCCTCATGCTTTTGTGGATGATAGGAAAGTTGCTTTTTTGTTCAGGTTCACGATCTTACTCACATGCCATTTGCGGAGCGAGAGTTGATGTTGATAAAGATTGCAGCAAACCCTTCTGCTAGAAGAGATGTTCTTGATATTGCCAGCATTTTCCGAGCTAAAGCTGTTGATGTGTCCGATCATACAATTACCCTTGAGGTTGAAACTTTGTATGATACTAGGGCTATTGTTATTGCCTTCTGTTTATAAAAACCTCACTAATACCATCTACTCATAAATTTTTCAGCTCACTGGTGATTTAACTAAGATGGCTGCACTGCAGAAGTTACTAGAGCCCTATGGGATTTGTGAGGTCTGCGACTATACTCATTCTTCGGTCGTGTAACTAACTATTAATTTGCAATTTTGTGTAAAGATTCTGTTTTGTTGCAACAAGGTGTTTCAGCGTTCCAGAGTTTTGTTGCCCTGACTATACAGTCTATACCAGTCTTAACGGATTTCTCAATCACATTTGATTTCGTTTTCACACCTTGCAGGTTGCACGGACAGGGAGAGTGGCGTTGGAGCGGGAGTCTGGTGTGGATTCCACGTATCTCCGTGGATACGCGCTTCCATTGTAATGCCGGGTGTCTCACTAGCATTTTGCTTATGGCTGGCCAAATTATGTGGAGTTATGTGAGCCTTCTCCCTTCTCTTGATGGGCTCTCTTTTGCCTGTTGCCTTTGTTCATTTGGAAGAGGATTAAAATCCAAGTTTGGCTTCCCATTGTTTGTGTTAGGTCGGAGGACGGGTGAAATGTATAGAAGTTCAAAGCTGTATGTTGTTTTTCTTTTATTCCCTTTTCATTTGACAAGGAGGAAACCAACCGGCTTACTCTGGAGGTCGTTCAAAACCCTTGGATAAGTTATCTATGTCCAGATGAACCATGTTTTGGGTAAGCCCGGGTTCTTCACGGTTGTGTGTTTGTACTTTGTACTATGGAAACAATGTAGGACTGTATGCAGGTTGAAAGTCGGATATGAGCGTGTCTCAATGTTGAAGAACTCGCAAGTGAGTTTATGTTGTTGGATCATTGTAACAAGTAGATATTATGAGAATTGTGTATCATATTAGAGTCTCTCTCTCTCTCTCTCTCTCTCTCAATTATCAAATAAAGATGTTCACTCGTTACATTGGAGGCAGTCTATACTCCATGCTTGTTTTGGGTCCAAAAATAACAAAGATTTGATCTTTCGAATTGCGTGCGTTAGTCTCATTGGCATTAGCTTTCCTTTAACAAATCAAGCAGAAGCAGCAAAGTTAGTGATTAAAATTTATGGGAGAAATGGGAAGGTGGCGAAATAAAAAGGGAAAAGAGCAAATGGTAAGATGGTGAAATGAAAAGGAGAAGGAACAAATGGCTAAAAAAACTAGGCATTACTTCTATGAAAAATAAAAAAAACGAAAAAAGTGGCCAATACAGCTCTCAAACTTGTGACTTTTGTATTATTAACATGACGCTCTTACCAACTGAACTAATAGGCCCATTGCTTTTCACTTTGTTATCTCTGATTATATAATAGAGCACAATTTTGTGATGACAATACAAAGTGAAATAAAATTTGTCGTCTTACAAAAACTAGGAAAAGAAATAAGAACCCTCCCATTTATAAATCATATACCTAGACTTTGTAGTTCAAAAGATTTCCCATTTTCATACGAAATTTCGTATCTAAATTCTCTATTTCGGTATGCAATTAAGATAATTGTTTTTAACTATAAACTTCTGTTAAAATCGGATCCATTGTTAGATAAGAAGAACTTGGGTAGGTTGGACTTTGTTGTTCAAAAGATTTCCCATTTTCATAAAAAATTTCGTATCTAAATTCTCTATTTTGGTATCCAATTATGGTAATTTTTTTATAAATATGAAATTCCGCTAAAATCGGAGGTTAGATAAGAACTTGGATAGGTTGGGTTGTTGCTGCTCGTGCTTCAATCACTTGCAAACTCTCCAAAAGTTTAGCATGTGATGCAATCTTATTTGAACTAGATCCTCGTTCTTCAATTTGGTTTTCACAAAGCTAGCAAGCCTTTCACTTCGATCACCAGCTAGATTCTTCTCCCAAAAGCACATAATATATCTCTTGAAGACTTCAGTTCAGTATGTGTGAATGAATCCCATCAAAATCAATTTGTAATTGTCCCTACCAAGCAAGAATTATCCAAAAAGAAGAATTAGTTGGTACCCAAAAGTACGTGATTAGGGATAGTCAATTAGCCATAGAGCCACGCTATGTAATTCATTTCAAAACTCTTTTCTTCTCTGTGAGCTACCTTTTTTTCCAAAAGGTGAGCCTTAATAATGCATCAACAAAATCCCTTTTTGAATTCACCTTTTGGTGAAAATGTATGGTGGGCAAGCTAATTTCAAACCTGAAATGATGGCCGGTAGGGTTTTGTGAATAGGAGAAAGATCGAAATCTTATCAAGCGTGACAAAATGAGAAAGAAATACACCTATTGAGTATTGTATATATCGATAATTTTCCAAATGTCATCATTTTATTCTACGCTAGCATCTATCCAAAAAGTTATTTAATATCATTTGGTATCTATCAATATTCTATTTATGGTGAAGTCACGTGATATAACGTTTTCAAATTTACCTGCTCGTCTTTCCATAATCCATGCATATATCTAAAAGCCACCATATATATATAGAGAGAGAGAGAGAGCAAAAGAGAAAAATCATCATTTGTCCGGCTATCATGCACTTCTTCAGTCGAAACCCATCTTTCTTCTTCATCTTCTCCTTCTTCATGATCGCAATATTTATTCTCTCGGATTTGGCGGCTGTAACATCTGCAACTCGACCCCGACCGCCGCCAAACGTACCTGAATATAAAAGCCGGGGCGGTTCTGAGACGTCGGAAGCTGCGCATGGGGCGGTACTGCTGGCCAATTCTCAGGGTCGTGTTCGTGTAGATCTTAGCAAGCGTCGAATCCCACCTTCTGGTCCAAGCCACAAGACCAACAAGACGCCAAATTACTCGAGACATTTGTTGATCACTCTATGATGTAGCAGGTTCGGGTATATATCGCCCTAACCTTATTACATCAAAATGTATTTTGTAAAATTATCATTTTAGTATTGTGAGATTTTAAAACGAATTGTTTTGTCAGACGTACACGAGTGCAGTTTATATTTATTACACACCTGTTGAATCAAAAATCGAACCCGCCGCGAAAAATTCTCACAATTCCTGCACACAACAAACAATTAGCTATCGTTGCCTCGATCGATTTACCCGGGGTTTGTTCGTGTAAGAAGTTGAGGTTCCACCCCAAAACCAATTGGCCATGGAGGGAGTAGCCCAAGATCTTATAAGGCACAAATTGTAGTTGTGTTTTTCCAATGTGGGATATTTTCCTCACATCTCAACACGCCCCCTCACGTGTGGCGGATTTTACAGCCAATCACGTGACGATTTGATTAGGTACGTGTGACACGTGTGACGGTTAAGCCAATCACGTGAGATAACCCCGCTCTGATACCATGTAAGAAGTTGAGGTTCCACCCCAAAACCAATTGGCCATGGGGGGAGTAGCCCAAGATCTTGTAAGGCACAAATTGTAGTTGTGTTTTTCCGATGTGAGACATTTTCCTCACATCTCAACACATCCCTTCACGTGTGGCGGATTTTTCAGCCTATCATGTGACGATTTGATTGGGTACGTGTGACACATGTGACGGTTAAGCCAATCACGTGAGATAACCTCGCTCTGATACCATGTAAGAAGTTGAGGTTCCACCCCAAAACCAATTGGCCATGGAGGGAGTAGTCCAAGATCTTATAAGGCACAAATTGTAGTTGTGCTTTTCCAATGTGGGATATTTTCCTCACATATTTTCCATTTTATGGAGAGTACTCATTCATGATGTAAAAAGTCTGGGACGTGACTACGGGATCAGAATGTACATCCAGCTGGAGAGTGCCTACGGTCATGCTGGTCGACCCATTGAAACCTCGGAGCGGGATAGTCTTTTTTGTTGTGAGGCTTTCTAAACCCATCTTGCGCACTGCATCCAAGCTGAGGATATTTGCTGCGCTCCCTTCATCAACGCGAATCCGATCAACTTGAGCATGAGCGATCTTGATTGACACAACTAAAGCATCGTCATGCGGCCAATCAAGTCCTACCTTGTCATTCAAAGAGAAACCAACGACAAGGTCGTTCTCCACCCCGGGGGTGGAAACATGGGAGACCTGAGAGACGGCCAGTGCATCTCGGATCTTTCTCTTCTTTTGCTTGGAGGTGGTTCCTAGAAACTCCGATTCAACTATGATGATGTTGATGTGGATCATCTTTGCTACAGGTTCCTTCGGTCGTTTGTCAGCGGGTCGATCCACAGCCTTCCCTTTGACGTACTCAGTGCAACATCCTTCTTTGATGAGATTTCGAAGATATCTCTCGAAAGATGTGCATTTTCCGATGTTATGCTGTAAGACCCGTGTCCTAGAGGGAACGGTGAACAATCCTACATTCCTACGAGGGGGAATGGTCTGGGAGAGGATGGTGGTGTGCCTTAAAGGTGTAGGCACACACATATCTAGCACTAGGCCTTTTGGGAGCTCAAGTGGTTTTGAGGGGGATTGGAACCCCAAAATTAAGCGAGTTGAGGCTGGTGCAATTCCATGATGGGCGACCCCCTGGGAAGTTGCACCATGAGCTCCCGAAAACAAAACCGTGAGGGAGAGCCCAAAGCGGACAATATGGTTCTAGATGAGTTGGGTCCTGGCCGAGGAGGATCGGGTCCTGACAATTTGGTATCAGAGCCAGACCCCGACCGGGAAGTGTGCCAGCGAGGACGCTGGGCCCTAAGGAGGGTGGATTATAAGACCCGTGTCCTAGAGGGAACGGTGAATAATCCTACATTCCTGCGAGGGGGAATGGTCTGGGAGAGGATTGTGGTGTGCCTTAAAGGTGTAGGCACACACCTATCTAGCACTAGGCCTTTTGGGAGTTCAAGTGGCTTTGGGGGGGATTAGAACCCCAAAGTTAAGCGAGTTGAGGCTGGTGCAATTCCATGATGGGTGACCCCCTAGGAAGTTGCACCATGAGCTCCCGAAAACAAAATCGTGAGGGCGAGGCCCAAAGCGAACAATATGGTGCTAGATGAGTTGGGTCCTGACCGAGGAGGTTCGGGTCCTGACATATGCCCATAGCACTTGTGGAAGGCACACCATTTTGTTTTATCAGCCTTCTCTTGATCACCTTTGACTGACTCTGGCTTTTTAAACCATGGCTTGTCCTTAATTTCATTGTGGATCTGATGGACTAGCAAAGATAGTTGTAAGTTAGGTTTCCTCATAGCTGGTGTTTGGGAGGGTTGTCCCGCCTTGCGCTTGTTGGACTTTCCAATCGCAAACTTTCCATGAGACTCATCTTTATTGGAGGCCTTTTCACTAGCCCCAACATGGTCTTGAGTATGGGTGGCATTCTTCTCGTCCTCCCAGCTTGCATGTCGCTCTGCTAGCGAAAGCATTTTGGTGAGACTTCGCGCATTGCTCATGACGATGTCCCCGTAAAGCTGGCTGTCCTGAGGGAGTCCTTGTTTAAATGTCATTGCCGCAACAAGGTTGCTACAGCCGACAATCCGAGACTTCCCCTCGCAAAATCTTCGTATGTATTGTCGCAGAGTTTCTTTTGCTCTCTTTCGGACAGAGAAAATATGGTCATCCTTCACCTCGATTGTCCGAAGTTGTGCGTACTCCTTCACAAATGCCAGAGCCAACTCTTCAAATGATGCAATTGACCTCCGGGGAAGATGATTGAACCAAGTCATGGATTGGTGTCAGGACCCACCCCGGTTTCACCCCGAAACCCGAGGTAAATCCCGCTCCCGTCTGACTCCCCGACACAAAACTCAAGTAAAACTTACTCACATTCTAACCAGTCAAACGCAGGAGTAATTAGACACAAAGTCCCGAAGGTAGCATTTACAGAACATAGTACGAACATACAAAGAAAATAAAACCGATAACTACACGCACACGGAAGACTTTACTCTACTCTGGGAACCCTCACTTCACTTCTATGCCTCAGACTCTACCTCGACGTCAAGACCCCGCGCTCGCTCCACAACCTGGAGGGCAAATAAAACAGAAAATGTGAGTGGACCAGAAAGTACAAAAGTTCAAAACCCATTTTACAAGAAGACCGAGTTTAACCCTCCGTTTTGAAATCACATGCATAACCAGCAGTTATAAACACATTTATAAAATAATCATTATAAACATCATAAGAAACAGAAACACTATAAAAGATCATAAGAAACCATAATATGAGTATCAGAAACCGTATCAAAACCATAACCACCAAATCATCATTTCCTCGATCAAACCTGCTGGATCTATCCGAGTCTTTAAACTCCCGAGTCTTTAAACTCAATCCAGGCCTTTAATCATATCCGAGTCTTTAAACTCCCGAGTCTTTAAACTCAAGGCCTACGGGGGAAATCAATATATATCCGAGTCTTTAAACTCCCGAGTCTTTAAACTCAATCCGGGTCTTTAAACCCAATCCGGCCGGTCCCCCGTCACATATATCCGGGTCCTTAAACCCAATATCCAGATCCAGCAAATCCAATCCCAAAACCATTTAAAAACCATTTACCAAATCCTCATCCAAATCCGAATCCGAAATCACTGGTCTGATGCCATTCCGGCGTTCAGAACCGTCATTCCGAACCCAAATCCAGAATACCACTTTCCAATCTTAAAACCAAATTCCGATTAGTGAAATCCGCTTCTAAAATCAAAACTTTGATCATCGAAATCATGTTCCCAAAACCCACTTATAACCATTGAAAACCCTTTATCATTTGAAATCCCAAAACCATAGCATATATTCCAGAAACCAACCATTCCTCGAAAAACGTGCTGAAACCATCTTTTCTCGAAAAACGTGTAATAATGCAAAACCAACCAAACATATTCGATAAACATAAAATCATGATTAAAAACCATAAGACAATTATAGAAAACAGTTATGCATGCTCGAGTTTAGAGAAAAGGTCCACTCACAGTACTGAGCCCTACTCGCGTCCCGAACGTCCAGCCCGTTCCTCGGCTTCTTCGGGAAAGCCCGATCCTGTCAAACACCGTCAAATTACGTCACTAACATGTCTACGAAGGTTCACCTAAATTCCCTCAAAAATCCCCGAATCGAAAACCTAAAACCCGGGACCCTAAATCTTCACTATCGCGGAACTACACTCAAACGACTTCCGATTGACCTGAAACCAACTCCATTGAACTCACCCTAACTTCTAGACCAAAAACCTTGTTGACCGTTTTCCCCGTCGCCGCCGCACGCGCCCCCACGCGCCGCCCAAAGTGGCTGCGCGTGGCCCTCACGCGCCAGCTACAGTGTCACCCCCAACCTCGAGTGCACTGTGCTGAACCGGCCGCTGCAACTGGACCGGCGAGAGGCATTCTCCACCGTCCGGCCACCTTTTCCTTCCCTCTCTTCTCCTGCAGCTTCGTCCAAACACCACGAATCCATCCCTCAACTCTTCTAACCTCGACACAGCCCCGTCATCGTCGATTCAAGCTCGAACCAGACGGCCACATTTCCCCTGTTTCACAATTCACCTGTTCCGGTAACCTCCCGTCACGGTGGCGATACCAGACTCACCCCACAACCTCACTGATCCACGTCCAACACCCCTAACCCTTCGACTCACCCCAGAAGTCCACGACTTTGGGTTCGAAGTTCACGGTCGAAACAGGGTAACAGAGACTCCTCTTCGCCTGAGCTCCGCCGTGTACGCCCCCGTCACGGCGACCATCACAACCCACTCCTAGGACCTCCCTGAACATCACCTCGACCTTCTAACCTCTCGACTCTCAGCCAAACCTCACGACTTTCCAAATGAAGTTTACGGGAAAAACAGAGTAAAGATATCTCACCTTCGATTGCAGCTCCGCCGTGCGCACTGCCGCGTGCCACGGTGTTCGTTAGTCTCCCTGCAACCTCCTGCAGCTTCCCCTGCCTTGGTTTGAGTCACCTCACGGCGTAGCCACCACCTCGAACTCACGGCCTCCCTGTTTCCTTCAAAACTTCTCCGCACCTCCGCCGTGCCGCCGTGCACAATTACACCACCAAAACCCGATCAGCAACTCCCTTTCAATCTCCCGTTCCTCCCTCACTCACCAAAACTCGTCACCAGCCACGTTCACCTTCCAATTTTCCTCACCGCCTCACTCTGTTTCTATCTGGGTCGAAGAAACTCACACTTGCACGGTTGCACCCAAATAATTGGACCGTGCACACACTGGAACCCCCCAGAAACCACTCCACCTTTAGCACGTGTCACCATCCTACCCTTCATCTCACATGTGGCTCAATCTCAACCCTTCATCTGTCCTTAGCTGTTGCACACACCCCAGAGCACAAAAGACCAAAATGCCCTTCTGTTTTACCCAAAATTACAACTTTGCCACTACCTTTCTAGACCTGTAACTCCCACATCGTACGTCCAATGAATACGTGCCGCCTGTCATCGAACTCAGGACGACGGAATCTATCTAACGGTCTTAGGTCAACTTACCAAAACCCGTTCGTATAAAAAGTCAACGTTTCCCCCCTCATTTTCCAAATTACGGTTATGCCCTCAACCTTCCGAACATCACAACTTCCTCCTCGGATGTCGGAATCAGGCGTGCCACCTGCCTACGGATTCGTGACGTCCCAAACTACGTCCCTGTCACTGGTCAATCCCCAATTGACCACCCAAAATAAAAGTCAACATTTTGCCCGACCTAGGGGCAAAATCGTCATTCTAAGTTCCCGGACCCCTCGGGACCACCTAACCCTTGATTAACCTTACTCATCACACCTTAACCACGCTACTTATCCCAATTCTCGGAACGGGTTGTTACATTGGCCTTGAAGAGAAGCTTGAAAAACTTTGCACATGAGCGCATCATTATGCATGTGGGGGACCATGACTCCCCGGTAATAATCTATGTGTTTTACCGAGTCGGAGGCTCCTTTGAATGGAGTGAAGTTTGGCGTTGCAAACTTTTGGGGGAATGGCTCCTCCTCAATTTCCCTTACAAAAGGCGTAGAAAGCTGTATATGGCGACGTAGATCGTCCTCTAGATCGCCATCTCGTTGAGCACGAAGGTGCCTGTCCAGCGTTCTTTGAACATCATTAGCCCGCAACGCACCTTGCTGAGGCAGTGAGTCATTTCGTGCTAATCGTCGAGAACCTTCTTGAGCTTCTCTCCTTGATCTCTGGGATCGTGATCCTACTTCCTAGCCGCTCATGTACTGATGGCCTGCGGAGTTGTGGGCTCTTTGCTCGGCGGGCCTGACTTTCTTCACCGGAGTCGCTTAGTGAAGTGTCTCGTGACATTGTTTGGCAACGGACCGGTTCTTTCCCAGGTCGCCTTGGAGCACTCTCTTGTTTTCCTCGTGACGTGGAATGTTTGTCTGGCTCTTGGACTGGTCTTTCTGCCAGGAGTCGCTGCAAGAGCTCTGACTGAAGTTGAACTTGGTTGCTCAACCTTTTAACTTGCTGCGCCAAGTTGTCCTGGGGAGGTTGGTGGTCACTTCTCCCTGAGACGTCGTGTCGCCCATCCAGAAAGTCCCTTATGTCCATATTTGTTGTGGGCTGATCACGTCGTGATGCACTTCCCATCAACTGTCCGCCTGCCTATTGCAAAGCCGAAATTCTTTCCCCTAGCTCGGGCACTTGGTTAGCTGGTGAGGAGAATGCACTGAAGCTGAAGGTTGGCCTCCCTCCTAGCGTCTCCAAGGGTGCTTCTATGGACACCCGCCTGGGTCGAATTGGACGCTCCTCCGGTGTCTCTATGCGAGCCCCATTCCTCGTCTGAGCAGTTGAGGCAGAAACACCTTCTCCAGCTGAGCGAACGGATCGACGAACCCTAGACATGTCGAAACAAAGAATCTTGAGCTGGAAAGCTTGTTGATGGATGATTTGAACAACGTTCAAAATATTCGAACAATGTCGATGAACGACGAACGAAGAAAGATGAACAATGAACAATGAACAATTTCCTGAAGAACGATGAACACCGTTAAAAAACGATGAACAACCAAGAGAGTTTCTTCTGAGTATTCCTCAAATGCTCTCAATGAAAGCACCAATTGTTGAATTAAAAATCGAACCCGCCGAGAAAAGTCCTCACAATTCCTGCAAACAGCAAACAATTAGCTATCGCTGCCTCGATCGATTTACCCGGGGGGTTGTTTGACCAAAAACACTCTGATGCCTAAGTTAGCTTTGAGAAAGTAAAAGGATATACTTCGAAGCGAAGAATCGACGTACCTTGGAAATAAAATTTGCTCCGCTATTTATAGGAAAATCTTGGGAGTCTCAGAGCGTTCTGATTAGTCGGTTGAATTTGTAATTAATAAATAATATATTTATTAATTAAATATATTATTTAATAATTATAATAATAGCTCACTATGATAATAATGATAATTATTGTATTTTAATATCAATATTTAATTATCCGTTATTAAGAATAATGACAATTAACTCTCGGGGAGAATATTAATATTACAGAGATTTTAACCCGATTAAATAACGTATTTAGCTGGTAAATAGATTATTTAATGTGTGAGTGTTTTCAAATGATGAGTGTTATTGTCAGGGCAATTTGGTTATTTTGGGGATTATGAGCCACATATCAGCTCCACAATTTTCGGATAATTTTTAGATTCCACAGCACCGAAAAGAAAAAATATTTTTTTGTGAAATTATAGTTAGTGTTGTAAAATTTTGAACATATTATTTTAATTTGTCAGACGTATATGAATGTAGTTTATATTATTAATTTAAAATTGATTTTTCCTTCTTGCTACTTACTTGGACCTCAAAAATTGAGGTTAAATAATGAGAACATAGGACACGTGTTGTCCAATTTTGTGCTGGAAAAGTCAAAGCGTGAAAAATATGTTGAGGTGGCGCAGGCCGAAATGCAGCTGGTCAATGGCCATCAGCGGCTGAGTTTGACAAATATTTTGAACAGTGTTCACTGACTCCCCATTTTTCTCTTCTCCTTATATCTCTCAATTATTTATAAATGCATTTTTGGGCTCAATTCTTTTAGGTCAGAATATTGTAAATCAATCTCTTTTTTCCATACGATTATAGAGAGCGTAACAAATAGACTCATATAATATATATAGCTTAAGATGTAAAAATTGAAGACTAATTTGATTGGTTAGTTAAAAGGGTAATCACCACAAGGGTTATAACAAAACATTACAAAGGGAGAATTCTTTAAGAAAAACGAGCTCAAAGAATCACTAGTAGTCAATCAGATACAATACGAGAATCTAAACAACAAGTAATCTCAACCCTAAAATATCTTGTGATTTAGAGGCACCAAAAGAAAAAACATTACCGCTCAATCAACATCTAGACACTGCACTATCATCGAACGTCCCTCCAAATCACGTTTTGTCTCCTGATTACTAGCTATCATTTTGATTACTTTGATTACTATCATTTCATTAAGGACTTGGTTCTCCATGAGGCCTCGCTTTGGTAAAGGCCTAAAGCTTCACAAGTCTCTCTACATGGAAATTGACTATCATTTTGTTAGGGAGTTGGGTTCTCACATAGCTAAAGATGTAAATATTGAAGACGTACTAGTTTGATTGGTTAGTCAAAGTCCAACTAGTTGTAACTTATTGTATAAGTCGTCATTTATATTTTATAGATGCCGAGGTGTCCTTATCATTGGTATTTGATTGGTTAGTATTGTCACACTTAATTCAATAATCTAATCAAATTTAAAATGAACATTTACCGATCTTGCCTTTCCCTTTCATGATTTTTTTTCCCTTTACCCAACGAATATTCTTCATGCGTGCAAATGCATGAGTCATGAGCGATGTGAGACTAAAGTGAGACTGCTGCCAAACTTTCACTGTTCGATCAGGTTCCAAGAAAGGCAGAAGAAAGAGATGTGAAAAGACTGAGAACTATGGAGCAATGAGTTTGAAAGTTGTTGTTTGATATTCTTGGAGATAGATCAGAAAGATGACTCGACCTTATCCGATCGATCCCAGTTGGTGGTCAGATTATTTCTACACCGTGCACTTATTTTTCAATCCATGGATGTGATTTTCAACTAAATTTCTAATAAATATTATTTTACTAAGATAATTTACTTGAAGTTAACTCACCTATATTTTTAATATCTTAGGGTTCAACTTTTTATTAAGGACATATGGTTTGGTGATCGATCACATTCTTATAAAATGGAGCTGTCAGTTCTAATTGCCCCATGCGCAAGGTGTCTCTAGTCTGGAGTTTTCGAGGTTGATCGAACATCAATGGCCCAGAAAAACTCATAAAATCCGACCATATATATGTACAAACTAATTAAGTGAGAATTTTCAAATAATAATGTTTTCTTAGATGAAGCGTGTGTGTATGTATATGTTGATTGATACCCCATTAATCAAACACATCATCTATTATGGTAGATGTCACCTCACACAAAAAAATGTACTGCAATATATAATTTTTATTGACAAATTTTAACGTAAATTTCATAAATGAGAAGAGAGTTAATTTTGTTATAGTCTATTATTAATTTATCACAATGGAACAAAATGAGATCGATGATAACAACTCAATCGTTTGAGTTAATCTTTTGTATCTGTTTCAAACCGATAAGATCGGATTGACTCATTCTGTAGATTTTTTTCTTTCGGTGGAAGAATGGAAACACTTCATTAAGTATGAAATAGTAACAAGGCTTTTCAATCAATTATAAACGTAATTAAGGGTTGAGTATATAATCATAAACAATCAGCAAGATTGCCGATCAATAATGCATGTAATGAGAGATCATTTGCCACTCTACTCTAAGAAATGAAAGGCGTGCACCTCTCAATTGACTTAAGCACACATAAAAAAGTATTACATTCCCTATCAACAAATTAAAAAACAGCACGAACCCATGATTTTGAGACTAATTAGGCAGCAATTGAAGTTAACACACATTTTGTTTTTGTTCCAAAAAACATGCATGAATTTGTACTTGCTGCTGAATCGGTACAAATTAACATACATGGAGATGCGAGCCAAGTGCCAATTTTATTAACTAAGGAACAAAAGCCAAGTCGTCGGCTCGTGACGGTCCCCGTGGTGGTGGACAACTCCCAATCCCAAATAACGCGCTTATGCTTTATTTTATGGAGCCAAATGGCATAAATTTTTATGCGATTACGATCTCATTCAAGTTCAAGACTCAAGAGAATGGCTTCATTTCTTTACTTAATTATTTAACACACTGCCAAAGAAAAATTCCCTTATTTTCGGCATTTTTTGGATGTCTAAGAGGAGTGAATATGTAAATTACAAGGAAGAATTGTGTCTACTTGTGGAACTATTGCAAAACTTTTGCAGAGGCAAAAATGGTTCCAAAATGAGAGAATATGCCCAAGAGTTAAAGACACAATCTTTCAACGTCTTATGAAATAATAAAAAATAAAAAAAACTTTATTTTTTGTGCCTAACTAATAATAGTAGTTTAAAACTTAGGGATGCCTAGAGATAAAGTCACATTCCTAATATAAGCATACCTTTCAAACGTGGAGGCACCGTAACATTTTTATAAAAAAAATATCATAAAAAAACTTGAGAGCTACGTACGTCTTCAATATTAGATGCCAATTACCAACCTTTAGAACAAAAGGAAAGGCCAAGTCAATGTACAGATGAGAAATGTTGTTTAATAATTACGATTTTATTTTATTTATCATTTTCCTTCTATATAATAATTCTCTTTGGATCCTTACGAATTGGCTTTTCCAATTTTCCGTTAAGTACTGCACTGTTGAGAGAGTACATATATATAATAACAAAGAAGAACTATTAACAAATAATCATTAAGCTGATACAATTCAATCATGTATATCTAAAGGGATATATCATGCAGATTTCTCTGTGAATCCCAACATATTAAAGAAAACGAAATTAATAAATGAAAATCCTAGCTACAATGTCTGTCTATACATTTCAAAATCTCATCCACCAAGAAAAAGAAAAAGAAAAATTCCCAAAATTGTCGGGAGAGATTATTACAAAATATGTTAACCAATGAAAAAATATAAGATATAATTCATCAATACTCGATCTATATCTAGTAATTAATGGCCAACGCCGGGGCTGGGGACAGACTGCGCCAGAACCCGGTCGTTACTGATGAGGTGGCGGGCAATGAGCTTCTCGTTGATGACGACGGCGTGGCCCTTCTTGCTTGGGGTAGAGGTGGGCACCTTGCCCTTTGGAAGGGCACCCAAGAACAGGGAAGCCACTCTCTTCTCATTGTACTCATGGCGATCACCGTCACTGTCGACCTTGCTCACATTGATGTCCAAAAGCTTTCTGCTTTCTAACGTTGGCACAAATGAGGCCAACACCACCAAGAAAATGAGCCCCAAATAAGCACTTAGACGAGGCATACTCCTTCGAGAGACAGAGAAAGCGAGAGAGATTTAGGGTTTGTGGGTTTTTGAGAGGGGGTCTCAATGGGTTAGGCTTGGATTGTGTGTGTGTGTGAGAGAGAGAGAGAGAGATTTTGGGTTTGTGGGTTTTGAGGGGGGGGTCTTGGATGTTGAGAGAGAGTGAGAGAGAGAGAGAGAGAGAGAGAGATTTTGGGTTTATGGGTTTTTGATTTTGAGGGAGGGTGTGAATGGGCTTACATTTATAGGTGGGAAGAGTTCATGGACCGCGTGGCGGCGAGAGAGAGAGAGAGGAAGGGAAGGAGAGAGAGAGGTGCTTGGTGAACAAGTTAGCTGTGTCTTTGGGAGGGAAGGGGTGGCCTGGTCAAGATCAAGTTGGGTTTAGTCAGAGCAAAGCGAGACAATTCGTTTCAATTCAGACAGAGAGAGTGAGAGAAAGACGCGTGGAGGGAATTGGAGGCTTGGATTGGGTGAGACTGAACTAAGCCGCCGGTCACTTTGCTTTTTTTGGGAATGGGAAGCATATGCATGCACCGTCAAAATCCCAACAACTTCGCTCCCATTTAACGCCCTCTAGGCTTCCTTTCAGGCTTTCAGCTTGGCTTGCACTATTTACACTATAGCTAGCTAGCTCTTCCTATACTTTAATATCAAATCAATTATATAATTAGTACGTCATAATATAAGATTATCAATTTATTTAAAATTCAAATTCAAATTAGCATCTTTTTAAATGTCAGCCTGATCTTTTGAAACCAGCTCAACTTCAAAGGATTTGAACTTGAAAGGCTTAAAGGATACAACTTTAGAGCCGAATTCAAGTTTAGGCTCACAAATTGACTAGGAACGCAGCCAAGCCAATCGATTTGGAAATAAGGACGGAGCTTGTGGAAAAGTCAAAGCCGTGAAGTTGTAGAGTAAGATCCAGCTGGGTCCACTCTACAAATTAGGGAGCGACGTGATAACGTTTTTTCTCTCTCTTTTTTTTTTTTTACGTGGAACTTTGAATGAAATCTTGAAGACTACAAGAAAATGGAAACCAACTTTTTCAACGTTTTCACTCTCACACTCAAACTCACATATATTCCAAATGAGACAATGCATCACCCTTCTTTTTTAATTCTATCGATCATTTGGACGATATTCGTAATTATCACGTTGCTCACTGTATCACTCTTTTAATTTTGTAAAACTTAGAATTCTTATGGCGAATCGTTTATATATACATATAAATGATCTCCAATCTTATTTAATTTTTGTAGAGAAGATATTGACATGATGATTTAGAAATTGAACGGTTCCGAATATGACATACGTACAAATGTAATTCGATACAAAGGTATTGTCTCACTGTTCTTTATTTGCTACATATTTACAATAAATCTTTCTATTAAAACTAAATGATATTTCATTAATTATTTTAAAGTCGAACTTAATCACTACTATACGCTACATGATTTGACAAAAGACATCGTGTGTTCATTCAAATTTCGAATGATTCTAAAATTTTAGTAATACTTAATTCCGAATTTTGACGTGGATGTCTCTTTCTTAATTTGGTATAAATTATTCCAGCCTTCCAGGGGGCTCCTCAATCTGAGCCGCAAATACTGGTATGGTAATGGTATCACTGCATTCTGACTAAGATTACCGGCCCGTCGCATTACTCTGGTACCGTAGTTAACTTAACAAGACCCAAGACTTAGAATTTTTTTACTTGCAGTGTCTGATGTCAATGACGTCTCCCATGAACGAATGAATGAAGGAATGATACAAATAATTGTTGTTTTATACTTTTACTGCAACACACACGCCAAAATTGAGTCATATTTTAATTTTCTAGTTCTAATTAATTAGCTAGCCGGCGAGAATCTACCAAAAACTTGGCCGGATCGCATCCGAACCGTTGAGAAATATGTTAATTTTTATTAATATTTAAATCTATTATTAATACAAAATAAAAATAATAAAAATAAAAAGATGTCTAGATATACCCATATAATTACATGTAAACTCATATAAGAGTATAATAAAAGATTATTAAATAGTTTGTGTGTTTGATAAATCTCTAATGTTTGCAATTCAATACTTAGCAAGTTTAATATATAAAATTTTGAATATGAAGTATTGATTTTTTTTTGTATCCTTATTTTTTTTTTATTTCTAATTTTATAAAATTCAAACCGTATCGAACCGTTAAGATTTTAACGGTTTGGATTTAGATATTGTTAATATCCGTATCGAACCGCACCGTGCCCACCCTTAGAATTAATGGTGAAAATTCTGTGTATTATTTTTAATTAGTAGAGTGGTTAAGAGAAGATAAGTGGGATTTGGCTGCATGCAAACTAACTTCAATTCGTTAATGGTTTTAATTTGTCGAATTACACTAATGAACAAATAGACCTTGGAGTGTTTGACCTTCAATCAATTTTCTATTATTTCCAATAATCAAACTGTATTGAACAAGTATATGACGTATACGGTCACGTATTGCATTTGTAGTAGCCCACTTGTTCATTATTTGATCTCGAGAGCAGACTCAAAAGGTCAGCACTCGGCACCTACTCTTGCATGAGACACAGTTAGATGGATCATAAGACTTCATTAATATTTTATTGTTCATTTTATGTAAACAATTTAGGTTGCCAAAAATATCGTACCTGTTTAATAATCTTATATCCGAAAAATAGGAAGAAAAAAAATACAATATATAACGAGTTATTTTATTTTCAATAATACCGAAATTTTTTGTGATAAAATTACCACATTTTTTTATTGTACTACTTTAATAATACCTAACTTGACTCTCTAATCTTGATAGTATCAAACCATATTTAGGTCAAAGAGTGTTCAGTGTTGAACATTGATATCATCAAAATTAAAACTATATTGAAATGAGGATTAGTGAAAGAAGAAACATGGCTATTGAGGTCGTTGGACCAATGTCGACTCCATTGAAGCATTACCACGTAGCTAGGTTTACATTGTCGAAGCAATATATATGAATCCCAATTCCCAACCTCACAAGTCTAGCATAAAAGATATAATATATAATGTATGGTTTAAATACTTTAAATAATATGAATTGTTTGGATAAATTCTATAGTTTCTTTTATCAGATAGATTAAGATTTTCATTAAATAGGGCAAACAATTACAAATGCAACGAAAGCCTAATGACGAAAGAACCTAAGAGGGACATAAGAAAAATACATCGACAAATCTAGCACGATATTATCCGATTTGGACTCATCTTGGGATTGCACCAACCCAAACTCGCTTAACTTTGGAGTTCCTAAAGAATTCAAAGTCAGTGAGCTCATAAAAAGTCTCATACTAAATAGATTTGTACCCACACATATAAGACACTTCACATTTCCCTCCCTGAGCGATGTGAAATTGTTCACCGTTTTTTCTGAAAACAAGAGTTTTAGATCATGTGCATCAAGTAAGTCTAGAACATAAAAATTAAAAAGTCCAAACAAAAAAACCTAAATCTAAAAATTGTATAGCTTTCATTACTTCAAATGAAGTCATACCCACCCGCTCAAACTGCCATACACCTGCAAACAGACTATCACTATAATCGAAAACAGTGAAAATGATACTGAAGAATATATTGGAAAATATAGATTAGTAAGCCAACCGCGCAAGAAACGCTCTCATAATTCATTTAGCGAGTGCAAAAAAGACTTTAAAAGCAACCTAAATACTCTAGTTTGAGAGACAGAGGTCAGTGATGGAAAATCTGAAAAGACGTAGCAATAAGAGCCACCAAAAAAGGAATGAGAAGGAGATTGAGGTAAGATGGATGACGCTTGATGGAGGCCATTCAACCCATGTGGCCATTTTGATATTATCATTGTCAAAATTACAAAAGCCCCATTCCCTTCAAAATAGATATTGTCCCCAACTTACAAATATCACATGTATAGTTCGATATGTGTGAGGTCCAACATTGATATTATCCCTAACTTACAAGTTCCACTTGTACAGTCTGATAAGTACGGATTTTTGTGATATTACAGAATCGGGCTAGCTATTCATTCACTCAAATATCGATATTGTCTCTGACTTGCAAGTACCACCTGTATAGTCCGATAAAAGTGAGGTTTTTACATGAAAAAAATTCTCGGTGTAATTAGAAGTAAAACCACTCTTTACATGTTGTGTTTTATTTTTCTATTTTCCCGATTTAGAATTCTTCAACAAATATTACAGAATGTCCACATTGTTGACCAATGCTAGCTACGAAGCCTACCATGCATATAAAAGCTAATTAAAAACAAACAAATATATAATTATTCATACATACATACACATACGTATTTGCTAGAATTACAATATTGCATTGTTTGCTAGAATTACAATATTGCCAAATGCAAAAAAAAAAAGGTCACAGCATGGTGTTGAATTTTGCTGCATTGTCGGCATAAAAATTGAAGAAGAAAGTGCAGATGTAGGGCAGAATGTCAACAAAAAATCCAGAAATCATTCACCATGTCAGCTGCTCAGTTATCTTTACTAGACAACATTTATCTGTTTCCATGCCCATAAACGTGTTTATCTTGTCTCACAGACCAAATATGTATGCATCCCTCATAAAGTTTTATTAATTACAGTCTGACTAAACGCACCTGCACTTTATCATTTGGTCATCTTTGCCTACCAAAATCATAGATGTGAATGCCATTTAATAATATTCCCTTCGTTCAGCCTAAGACATTAACACCAACCGGCCAAATTTCGAGCATATATAAAAGAAATTGAGAGGCGCCTACCCAAGTGCATTAAATTTTTCGAGATATAAATGATCGAAGAGAAACACATAAGAGAAATGATCGACAGATGTAAAGAATGTAAAATTATGTAGATTTAAAAAGTGAGTTACCCTTGTGGTATTGAGAGGGGCTTGTGATGGTAATTAGTCCAAAATTTTTGTTGAAGAATTCCGAATAAATAGAAAGAAAAAAAATATAATATATAATGAATGGTTATAACTTTAATATCAATAAGATTTTTTGTGATAAAATCTATCAGACTATATAGGTGGTACTTGCAAGTTAAGGACAATATCGATGTTGAAGAAAATGAACCGTTAACCCGATTCTATAATCTTAACATAGTATCAAAGCGTCTTTTAAGTGGGCTCAAGATGCCTCTTACACTGAGGCGGCTTCAATTCTTGCATGTGGTGGTGGTGGGTGATGGGAGACAATCGAAAGAGAACAAAATCAAATTGATGTTTGAGCTGCATTTTGGAGGTTGGTGCTGACAAATTTGAAGAATATGCAGCCCTCAAAGCCTGATATTCCAAATGAAGGTCTCAAATCTCAATGTTATTATTAGCAACATCCAAACACACACCAAAAACGTGAATAATATGACCATATGGAGAGATCATCATGCACATTCAACTTGAAGTAAATGGCTTGAACTGGGTGGACTTTTCATATGGGCCACTGATTTGAAATGGGTCATGTAGGCCAAATTTGGTTTTCAGGCGGCTTTGGATCACATGGGCCAAAATGCTCCAGAGTTGGGCTTGCTTTAGGGTGCAAGGCTCCTCTTCAATGGATGTTGTTTAAAGGGAGGTTAAACTCGAATGAAAAAGAACAGATTCCAACGGTCCAGGTTCCAACTGTCAGAGTGCAGTTAGAATGCTGTTTAGTTCACTATTGAGTCCTTGTATATGTGGTTTCATCTCGATAATCAAACAAGATAAATCCCCAGAAAAAAGAAAAAAGCGCTGATTTTTTTTTAAGCTCCTTCTGAATATGGAAATCGGTGCCATTAAGCTCTCCTCTCATTTGTCTTCTTCAGCTCTCAGTCTTCAGGTAACCCCATCCCATCATTCTCCCATTACTGCTTCTTTTCTTTGTGTAAATCTTCTATCAACCCTAATATTCCTCCATTAAAAAAAAATGACTATTTAGAATGATAAAGCATCCAATTTGGGAACTGGGTTTTAAAGTTAAAAAACTGGTTTTGTTGTATAATTTCTTTGCTATGCAAAGCTTGTATCTTTGCTTTTTTTTTTTTGTGCCGTAAAATGAATTTCAATGTGTGGGGGTGTTAGGTAGTGAATTTGAAGTGTTATGAGTTAATTAGTTGATGGATTTGGGTTCGCGTTGCAGGATTTTTCATCACCAGTTGGTAGGAATCATTTAAAAAAAATCTTCACATCCTCAATTGTTGTCATCCCCGCTTCCTACGCCATTTCTTCACCTTAATGACAGACCACACAGCTTTCTTTACCCTCAAACCTCCTTTGATCATCTCTCCAAGGACGTATCGAAGAACCATCTTACCAGCAGAAGCTGGAAAGCAAAATTGGGACTTGATTAGATTTTTGAAAACAATGTTTTTCTTCAACGAACCTCCCTCTCCTGCTAAGGTAACTTTGGACACTACCAAAGCTTTCGGCTTTATCTAAAAGTGAAAACATGATATCATGTCTCAGCTCACAAGAATTTGTTGTGTGTGAAGCTTGTTGAGTCTGTCATTGAGAAACTGTCCAGCCCAGCACCTAGTACACCAGCAAAGAAAATGGAAACTTCCGGCACTGTCCTTGTAGCTGGAGCAACGGGTGGCGTAGGCCGAAGGGTAGTCAACATCTTAAGGAATAAAGGGATTCCAGTCCGAGGATTGGTATTCAGCTCTCACCTTGTTAATGCATGCTAATTTCTTATCTTGGGTTTATTTATTTTTCATGTAAACTTGTCTCAGGTTAGAAATGAAGAAAAAGCAAGACAAATGTTAGGCCCAGATATTGAATTGATGAGCTAGCAAACCAGCGTATCTTCAATTTCCGTGATAGAAATTAGTGATTGGCAAATATGTCCTAGTGACCCTTTTGTTTTAACTGGGAAAATCTCAGATTGTTGGAGACATTACTAAGGAGAGTACTCTGGCTCCCGAGTATTTCAAAGGAGTGAGGAGAGTGATCAATGCCATCTCTGTTATCGTTGGCCCACAGGAAGGTGACACTCCTGAGCGGCAAAAGTACAGCCAGGTATGTTCTAAACAATGTTAAGTTCAAGAAATTTGTTTTTAAAATTCTATGTGCCACGTAGTTAATTTGCAATCCTTTATCTTATACATTTTATGTTTGCCTGCAATACTCCGCAGTTATTTTCTCTGTCTAAGACAGGCACTTGACATTCTCATATGCTTTCTACAGGGAATCAAGTTCTTTGAACCAGAGGTGGCGAACTGATTGCTTGTCTTTTGTATCTAGAGTCTGGATTTTCTAAATAATAAAATTTAATTTGGAAATTGAATTAATTTCCTATTATTTTTGTTAAACAGTGTACAGAACAGTGTACACTTGTCTAAGACAGACCCGTGTACACCTGTTCAAACATCATTGGATATCACAGTTAGACTAGACATCTGTTTAGACCTAGACACCTGTACTCTAGTTAGTTTGTAGCAGTTACTTACTTAGGACATATGTCCTAATCATATTTAGATGGGAGATAACTGTCACATCTTATCTCCCATACTGATGTGTATAAATATGCCTAGTTGGCTTGTAAATGATATCAGAAAATTATATCTTTCTACATGGTATCAGAGCCATCTGTCTGATCACCATAAACCGATCCCTCACAAACCCTATCTATGGCTGCCGATTCCTGTTCCTCTCCTATCTCTTCCCCTAACGTTTCCACCTTGGTTTATGTGAAATTGAGTGAAACCAATTACCTTCTATGGGAAAGTCAAATTAAACCTTTCCTCATTGGCCACAATTACTGGCGTTTTATTGATGGCACTCATCCTCCTCCTCCTCCTACTATTCTGTCTTCCCTGAATCCTGAAACCTCACCCCAATCTGACTCTGAACACTCTGCCCTAACATCAAATCCTGTACCCGTGCCTAATCCTGCCTACCTTCTCTGGTTCCAAATTGACCAGACCTTAATTAGCATGCTTCGGGCCACTCTAACCGAACCTATTCTATCCCAAGTTGTGGGTCTCACCACCTCTCGTGCCATCTGGGATTGTCTCAGGCAAAACTTCTCTCAACAGTCTTTTGCAAATGCCACTAACCTGCGTTTTCAGATCATGTCTCTCACCAAAGGGTCCAGAACCATCTCTGAATACCTTACCCATGCCAAGACCCTTGCTGACTCTCTTGCTGCCATAAATGAACCCTTCTCACCCACAGACTTAGTCACTGCTGTTCTTCGTGGCCTAGGACCAGAATATACCATCTTAGTCACTGCAATGCTCAACTTCCCACCTCTGCCTCCCTTCTCTGATCTTAGAGCCCGTCTTCTATCCTTCGAAGCCCAACAAACATCCAGTTCTGCATATACCACTGCTGCCACTCCCACAGCTCTTTACACCACCTATGCAGGCCCTACTGCCCCTAATGCTCGTGGCCGTCCCTCTTACTACCGTGGCTCCAAACCTGGCCGTAATTACAGACCCTTCACCCGCAGAAATTCTGGCCGATAATGATCTGAGACAGCAGCGAGATGAAGGCCAGCAAAGGCCTGTGAGAGATCATGATCTGCAGATTGAGTGGTCTGTGGGCTCGTGGCCGTCCCCCTAATGATCTCTCACAGGCCTTTGCTGGCCTTCATCTCGCTGCTGTCTCAGACCCCAACTGGTATCCGGATAGTGGAGCAACTAACCATGTTTCCATGAACCCTGCTGCTCCACAGTCCACAGCCCCTACCTCTCAAGACCAGATCATGGTCGGCAATGGCCAAACCATGCCCATATCCCACACTGGTAACATTACATTCTCCTCTGGTCCGTTTCTCTTTAAACTTACAGATGTCCTACATGTTCCCACTATCCGCAAAAACTTCCTCTCTGTTGCTCAATTCACCAAAGATCAAAATGTTAGCCTCACCTTCTTTCCTACACACTTTATTATCCGGGATTTAACCACCAACTCTATTCTTTTTCAGGGCCCCTGTAAGGATGGATTATACCCCATCAAGCCACACAACCCACCACAAGCCTTCCTCACCACGGCTACCCCCACTCTGTGGCATCAAAGGCTAGGCCACCCATCTCACCAAGTCCTACGCAGGCTGGCAAATCAGAACCATCTCAGTTCTTCTGTTTTCTCTACTACTAGTCCCTTTTGTAATCAATGTGTATTAAGCAAATGTACTAGACAGTCCTTTTCTTCTGTTAATCACACCTCTCAACATCCGTTTGATTTAATCCACTCAGATGTATGGATGTCCCCTGTATCTTCAGTTTCTGGTTATAAATATTATGTTCTATTTACGGATGACTACACCCGTTTTACTTGGATTTACCCCCTTCGACTCAAATCTGAAGTTTTTTGCCCACTTCACTAGATTTTTTACTTATGTTCAAACTCAGTTTTCCACCGCCATCAAACAATTTCAGAGTGATGGTGGCAAAGAATTTGCCAACAATTCATTTACCACATTTTGCACTAACCATGGCATCCATCAAAGGTTCTCATGCCCCCATACCCCTCAACAAAATGGCCTGGCCGAAAGAAAGAACCGACACATTTCTGAGGTTGGACGCACCTTCTTAATCACTGCTGGTCTTCCCTATTGCTACTGGGCAGAGGCAATTACCACGGCAGTTTTTCTAATCAACCTTCTACCCACCCCTGTCCTCAAATGGTCATCACCCTATTTTCAGCTACACCAGAAACAGCCTCCCTATCATCTCCTTCGCACCTTTGGCTGCTCCTGCTTCTCATATCTTGGTGATTATACCAAACACAAGTTAGAACCTCGATCTGTTTCTTGTGTATTTCTCGGGTATAGCCCCTCCCATGCTGGTTATCGATGTCTACACGTCTCCACTGGACGTGTTTACATCAGCCGCCATGTCATCTTCAATGAATCTGCCTTCCCATTCATTAAGCACCCAAATCCTACCCCTACTTTCTCCTTCATCCCCATCCAACACAAATTCAATGATCTCAGCCCACAAACTGAACCCACCTTAACATCTGTTCACCCAAATCAGACCCCAGTATCCATTCCTCCCACCTCTGCATCTCACTCTTCAAGTCCTCCTTCCCCACAAACACTATCTCCAATAGTCCCTCCCTCCTCACCACCCTCGACAGTTTCTGCTCCAGCACCACCATCTCCCACCACCACAGAAAACTCGTCCATATCCCCCTTTAGCAATCAAATTCCCCCCAGAAACACCCACCTTATGATCACCCGCAGCAAGGCAGGGATCTCCAAGTCCCGAAACCTATTACATGTCTCCCGCTACCCTCTCCCCCAACTATACACTACTTTTCTTGTCCCCCCCTCAGAACCGACCACCTACAAGCAAGCTTCTAAATCCCCTCATTGGATTCAAGCCATGAACACAGAATACAGTGCTCTGCTCAAACAGCACACCTGGACTCTTGTTCCCCTGCCTCCTACAGCCAATACAGTGGGTTGTAAATGGGTCTACCGCATCAAGCGCAACGCAGACGGCACACTTGAGCGATATAAAGCCCGCCTAGTGGCCAAAGGCTTCCACCAGCAAGAAGGACTTGACTACCAGGAAACCTTCAGTCCTGTGGTCAAACCAGCAACCATCCGAGTTGTTCTTACCATTGCTGTGTCCCTCAACTGGCCCCTCCGTCAAATGGATGTCACTAATGCTTTCCTACATGGCAACCTAACTGAAGAGGTGTATATGCAACAGCCACCTGGCTTTATTGACCCCAACCGGCCCACTCATGTTTTCCGCCTCAACAAAGCCCTCTACCGCCTCAAACAAGCACCCCGTGCCTGGTTTGAACGCTTCAGTTCATTTCTCCTTCAACACGGCTTCATTCAAAGTCGGGCTGACCCATCTATGTTTGTGTTCCACAACAACAGCTCCCTAATGTTCCTCCTCCTCTATGTTGATGACATCATATTGACAGGTAACTCAACCACTACAGTCTCCCACTTCATGCACACCTTAGCCCGTGAATTTGCCATCAAGGACTTAGGTCCTCTCCACTACTTCCTCGGTGTTGAAGCCACCAAAACAGCATTTGGCCTTCATCTCACTCAGAATAAATACACCACCGACATCCTCCAACGTAGTGGGCTCACTGATTGTAAACCAGCCCCCACTCCAGTTGTTGCCAAAACCAGCCTTTCTGCCTATGATGGACAGCTCCTAACCGATGCCACTCTCTACAGACAACTAGTAGGTGCCCTACTCTATTTAACCTTAACTAGACCAGATATTTCCTATGCTGTCCAACAGGTTGCGCAGTTCATGAGTTCCCCCACAGAAATTCATCTCACTGCAGTAAAACGCATCATCCGGTATTTAAAGGGTACATTGGGTACAGGCATACACATCCAACGCAGCCCCCTGCCTCTCCACATCCGTGCCTATTCTGATGTTGATTGGGCAGGTTGTCATGACACCAGACGATCCGTGACTGGCTTTTGCCTATTCTTGGGTCCAAACTTGATCTCTTGGTGTGCAAAGAAACAGAAAACAATCTCCCGTTCTAGTGCAGAAGCAGAGTACCGTGCTCTCGCCTACACCTGTGCAGACACTCTATGGACTCTCAGCCTACTTCGAGTACTCCATCTTCAGCCTCCCCTACCGATTCTACTTCACTGTGACAACATCAGTTCTGCCTACATGACCAGCAACCCAGTGTTTCATGCCAGAACAAAGCACATTGCCTTGGACTATCACTTTCTCCGTGAAAGAGTAGCCTCTGGCACCCACCAAGTCAAGTTTGTCCCTTCTGCCCACCAGCTTGCGGATCTGTTCACCAAAGGTCTACCAGTGGCAAGACATCGCAACCTATCCAACAAACTCGTCACCCAAAGGGTGCCTAGTTTGCGGGGGGATGTTAAACAGTGTACAGAACAGTGTACACTTGTCTAAGACAGACCCGTGTACACCTGTTCAAACATCATTGGATATCACAGTTAGACTAGACATCTGTTTAGACCTAGACACCTGTACTCTAGTTAGTTTGTAGCAGTTACTTACTTAGGACAGATGTCCTAATCATATTTAGATGGGAGATAACTGTCACATCTTATCTCCCATACTGATGTGTATAAATATGCCTAGTTGGCTTGTAAATGATATCAGAAAATTATATCTTTCTACAATTTTGTTTGTGTGGTGTGTGTTATACAAACATGTTCTTCCTAGTATTTCTTAAGCATTGGTTGATTCATGGAAGCAGATCAAGGGGGATTCACCGGAAAAGGTGGAGTACATTGGGATGAAAAATTTGATCAATGCTGTAAAAGGAAGTGTTGGACTTCAAAATGGTAAACTAGTATTTGGATTTGAAGGTACACAGCCTTTTCTACACTCACGCTTACAATCTATTTGGTGGACATATATACCAATTGAGATTCTTGTTTCGTTTCTGATATGCAGATAATAAATATAAGGAAATGGCTTGGGGTGCTTTGGATGATGTTGTGATGGGTGGGGTCAGTGAAAGTACATTCCAAATTGACCCAAACTTGTTGTCCATGTATTTCTTTCTGATGGGTGACTCTATAAGAACTAAAGCGTTTAGTTCTTTCGTATGTCTCCTTCAGGGGTTGTTTCCACTGCAAACAATGGTGGTTTCACTAGCATCAGAACAAAGGTAAAATCCAATATTTTCATCTGACTTTTGCATATCTTGTGCATTTCTTTGCATTTTTGTTGATGGATGTGCTTGTTTCAGAATCTGCCAACTCCTGAGGATCCATCTGCATATGATGGTTTGGAACTGCGCCTTAAAGGTGATGGTCGTCTCTATAAACTAATTGTTCGCACAAGCAGTGATTGGGAAGAGGCCTCAAATGTCTTGCCAGTTGATGGGCCCTACATAAGTTGCATATGGACTTTCTAATGTCTTGCCATTTGAGGTCGTCTCTATATACTGACAACAACAGTTACTGTTCATTGCTGATGGGCCCTACATAAAGGTGGGGTCCGCCTTAAAGATATACTGACTTCTATACACAAAAGAGTAAAGCATTATTATTTTTGAAAATCTTCATCGCAGACCCTAAAATCTGGGGGCCACCCTACATTTGTAGTTGAGAAAGGAAGTGCCGGAAGGAATAGAGCCAAGCTCACTAGGCCCCTTCTCTCTAATCTAAAGGCTGCTCTCCGAGCAGAATTGGTCTTGCACCTATAGTAGATAGAACTTTTCTAGTTGAAAGCGTGGGAAAGAGAGCTAAAGTTCCATTAAAGAGCATTTTCACGGGGTAGAACCTCCTCAGGGAATATAAGGTTTTCATGAGGCTGATCTTGAGCCGCCATCCAAGCACGAATACCTTCGTTTAAGAGAATGTTTTTGGTGTAGAAAGTTTCAAATTCAGGATCTTCCGTTGCACGTATTTCTTGAGAAACGAAGTCATAGGCACGTAGGTTCAGGGCCAGACCAACTACTTTAAGAGCACTCATCGTCATGTACATGTATTCAGTCTAAAATTTTTATGTTCCTGCTCGTGCCTAGAGATAGAATGGGCACGACGCCCAACCCTGGAACTTAGAGCGGCCGACATGCGTGCCCACGCCCAACCCTGGAACTTAGAGCGGCCGACATGCTTTGGACGTTAGCACGCGAGGGGGGGGGGGGGGGGGGGGGGCGTCGTATCCATTCTATCTCCAGGCACGAGCAGGAACATAAAATTTTTTGACTGAATACTTGTACATGACGGAACGATATATTAAAAAATACATGATCTGATTTGATAGACTGCCCGCGAAAAAAGTTTACCGACCTAATAACAAGAAAATCTTGTGCGTAGCGCATGGGGCCATGTCTCCCGAACGATCATAGTACGGCCGCTCATCGAATATCAAATCAATCGGTAGATCTCACTTCCTTTCCTCCATACCATGGCCGGAAAAGATAGCGTATCAACTACAAAAGAGAGAGTGCGGGCCCTTATACCCGTTTAGACGCGGCTCAAATGCCTTAAAAGGTGTTATCGTTGACAAGAGATGAGCTATAGAGGTGGCCAGGCAGTTGACCAGACCCTATCACATACATACAACAAGCAAAAGTTGTGCCCAGGTGGATACTGTTACTTTCTCTTGAACCATAATATATCATTTGATCAAATAATTGAATTATTTATTTCTCTTGAAATTTCTTCGATGTTTATTTTTAGGCATGTCTTTTTTTAGGGAACCTACATCCATTATATGGCATAGGGATTACATCCCGTATGAAACTTAATAGTATACCACTTCTACGAATAGCCCTTAATATCACATCTCTTCCGAGACCCGGTCCCTTTATCATGACTTCTGCTCGTTGCATCCCTTGGCCTGTGGCACTCTGCATCACTCTGGATCATCATGATCATCATTCATATTTGATTTCATATGCACAAATCACATGAGATCTTGAGGATGATGATATTATTCCGTTTGATATTCAATGCAAATATTGCAATTGGACAGGGGACCACTCATTGTAGTCTGAATGAGCTGTGATTTTGGGATTTGTTTCTGACAAGTCTGTCATGTTTGCTTCATGAGCCCACTTCGGAAGTGAATCTAATATAAAAAAGTTTATCGTGAACAAAAAATAAAAATAAAAAATAAAAAACCTACAAGATAGATCGGAGTGGTTAAAGTAAGTTTTTGTTTGTTGTTGTTGCTCCATAGGTTATGAATTTAAATTTTTCCTAAAATAAGGATATAGTTATGGGCTGTTGCACTAGGTTTTCAGAAATTTTACCAGACAATAAGAATGAGTTTAACGGAATTCTACCTTGAAGGGGTTTCCTCGTTAACCATAAAAAAATAATAATAACATAGACATCGTTTTATATGGGGAAGTAATCATTTTTGTATTTTTCTGATTGATAACTTTTTGGGTGTATTTGGATGAGGGAAAATAAAAAGGAATTTTGGTTAAAAATGGTATTTCAACTTTCTTATTGTCAAAATTCCTTATTTAGCAAACATAGTGTGAGAAAAGGTAAATTCCAATTAGAAAATACTTTTTGATTTTTTGTTCAAATTCCCAATTCCAAATTCCATGGGTGGAGGTGAAATTGCACAATTCATGGAAAAGGTAAATTCCAATTGAAAAATAATTTCTAATTTGTTCCCTTATCTGTAATATTTTTTTTGGTGTTTTTTTTTTTGCATTTTTCTTTGCAATAGTTGCTCCCTTTGGCGTTGTCTCTCCCACCCCATCCTTTGCCTTTTTTTTTTTTGTTTTTTTAGATTCCTAGATTAAGGGAAAATTTTGCATTAGTGGTTGCAGTTTTCTGGATTAAGGAGAAAATGCGTCTATTTTTACCAAAAAAAAAACTAACGATATAATATTACAGAAAATCACTTTGTGCTTGGATGCAGCAAACACCATTGATGGGATGGCAAGATATGAGCGGCCAAAAGAAGTGAAAGGGCAATCGAACCCCAACCTGCACAAACTATCCCCTTAACCCAGGATTGTAATAGTCATTGGTGATCTTTATTTATTTATTTTATTTGTGTTCCCGAATTATAAAATTCTTAAATTATCCAAACACTTGAATTTTAAATTTATGTCATTTTTAATTTTTTATATACATAATGTATAAACATGAGAATTTATAATTGAAGAAAATCTAAAGGACGGAATTGTAATTCCATAATTTATTTTTCCCATGGAAATATGAATTCCTTAATCCAAACACACTACTATTATATTTCAAGAATCCATAGCACCATAAAAGAAAAATAAAAACTAAATGTAATCAAACAAAGCATATGCAGATCATAGTTTTTCTCTAAATACCCTTTTCCCTTCTTTGTGGTGGGTTCAAATAACGAACAATGAGCATTTACATGGTAACAGAGGAGAGCTAAAAATGGAGTTCACTGTTTCTTCTTCCTTGTTTGCTTTGAATTTTGTTTCTTCAAGCTCAAGACAAATATATCCATCAAGAACACCAGAATGCCTACAAAACATCAAATATAAACATTCATAAACAAATAAAAACATCCTCAAAACAAATACATAAACAGGTAGCTAGCAACTTACACTGCAACAAGCTTTGTGTCTTGTAGAAGGAGCATCCATTAATCTTGAAAGTCTGTCAAGCATTTCTTGTTCGGTGAATATTTTTCCTCGTGAGCTCAAGAACACGGTACGCGGAATCGGGGGAGACCACAATCCACTCTGCTCATAATCAAAGTCGAACTCCGTGGCATCGAGGAATTTGTGAAGAAGCCGATCGGAGGTCGATTTTGGGACCAGCTGGACTGTTGGAGTTGGTGAAGGAGAGGATGAAGAAGAAGAAGAAGTAGGAGAAAGCCCAGATTCAGAGCCAGACATTTGGAGAGAAGCTGAGAATAAGATATTGAAGTAAACAAATTAAAACCAAAACCAAACAGATTCAGAGCCAGACATTTGGAGAGAAGCTGAGAATAAGATATTGAAGTAAACAAATTTAAACCAAAAGCAAAAATCCAAGTGTTTAAAGAGAGTTGCTTTGATAAGGACGTGTATGGCTGTATGCAATCATATGGGGAGGTCGTGGCTACCATGATACATGATTCTTTTATATGTTCCAATTTCTAGTAGCACTCATTTTCTTAGCCAAACATCCTTTGAAAATCAGAATTAATAGAATTTTTATTAATAACATATCGGTACGTTATATTACGTTAATTCGTATATTTAAAGAATGATATTGACATTACAACTACTTTATATGAGTACGTGATTTAGTAGTTCATACTTGATACAAGAAGAATTAACAAAAATGAAATTGGACATGGTGGCGCACACAAAATCATTTGTGGGTCTAATTAATTGGACATTCAACCAACTCCTTAGCAATGGTATGATTTATGGTTGGTGTGTAAAGATTGTTTGGTTGGTGAGAAAGATTCTTAGGCTAAATGTGAAAAAAGAGAGAGAGTAGATTTTATGTAACATTATATATGCTAACATTCATGGGTTTGTGGTAGCCTCACGGTTGAAAATGTCGCCAATATTGGCGATATATCGCTCGAAATTTCGTTAAAATTGGCCGGCGGCACATAAGGAGCGGGGGAAAAAATTTCGCGAAATTTCGACATTTCGTTTTATTTTAAGCTCACAGATCTCATTATTTTATGAAACCGATTGAGATAAGACCAAAGTTCATGAAAATCGGACGTAAAACATGTGAATTCCAGTCGGGTCATGCCGGCGGGTCAAAAAATCCGAATGGCAGACCCACGGGAGGAAGAAGAGACTCTGAAATTGTATTAGCTCGTTTACTTTATATATTATACCATTGTAAAATTGTCAATCATGTTGGGTTAGTTGGGTTGGCTGGCTTCTTAAAACTTTCCATTTAAATGATAAGGGGTCCTGGGTTCGAATCCAAGATCCCCCCTTTTTTGGTTTTTTTTTAATGTTTTCCTTTCTTTTTAATTCTTTTTTTCAACTGTTTTCCTTTTCTTTTTTTAATTGGTTTTTTCAACTGTTTAAAATTCGTTTTTCAAATGTTTTCCTTTTTTTTTTAAATTTGTTTTTTTCAATGTTTTCCTTTTTTTAATTCGTTTTTTCAAATGTTTTCCTTTTTTTTCAATTTTTGAACAAAGATTGATTCTATTTTTTCATTTATTTTTCCAATTTTAAATATATTTACTCATTTTATAATTTTTCTTCCATTGACATTTTTTTTATGTTTATTGTTATGTTTTTAATTATGTTAACATTCAATTATAGTAATTCATTTCAATTTATGTTTATAATTAAAATTTTATATTATTAGTCATCGGCAGAACCCTATTATATCATATTATTCATCATATATTTATTATATCAACGAATTTTATAGTTTTTATTAGTCATATATAATCATCATTTGGTACTTAAGTTTTTCCCAAAATTTCATTTCAAATTTCCAACTTTTAGATAGAATTTTCGTCATTTTTGTTAACCGTAAGCGATATCGATATCGATATTTGGGACGAGATATCCGTAAATTTGACTAGCGATATATCCGTCGATATCGATATTTCAATCCTTGGGTAGCCTTAAAGAGTTTGCAAGCATGATTTCCAGCTTTTCTGAAACTTTCTGGGAATCTAACGGGCCTTCTATATCCAGTTATCCACTCATGGAAGCCAAGGCAAAAGGTCTCTTATAAGAAAAATGAAAGTCTATCAACTTTTTATTTTTATTTTTTCCCTCCCGAAAATTCGAAAGTTAAATAGTATAAAAATATTTAGAAAAAAATTAAAACAATCATAAATTTTTTTAAATAATAAAAAAATCATAAGTTTTTGTTTAAAAATGGATCTTTATAAAAAAAAATTAATACCAAACTAACACATCTATACGTATTATTCTTATCATTTGAAATAGGCTTTAACTATTCTGAAAACGAGATCAATGAAAAAAATTTGGGGACTTTCTCTCAAAGTGAACCATCATGACAAAAATGTGAATCATAAATCATGATTAAGCAAGGTGGGAGATACACTTTTGTCACTGAGCAAGCTAGATAAAGAACAAAAGAAAGCATTTTTCTCCAAGCTCCAAACCACTTATGGAGAAAGCATTTTTCTCCAAGCCTACGACTAGCCTACCAGCTACCAGAAGGATTCCTATCGAGAACATTGCAATTATTGGAACAATTCGTACCGAAAATATTAGAACATTTCAGTACATTCCTACTAAGCACATTAGACCTACACATATATGAGGAGCTTCTACAGAAGCTTACTACATATATTCGAGGAACTTCCATAGAAGCTGCTACATCTCGCATTTTATGAGAGGAGATTATGATGATTTTATACAACAACAATTTTAAGAGAGGAGATTACATTATATACACTAAATGTCAATTTAGCATTTCACTAGAGTTGAACTCAAGACATTTCACATAATGTGTAGAGAGGAATATCACTAGGTTAATGGTAATTAATGTACTATGGTTGTGTTTAGTAAGTAGGATTAGATTCGATTGGATAATTTTCTATTTTAATATATTTTGAATGTAAAAATGAATACAGTTTCCTCATAAAAATATTAGGTAAAATTCGATTTAGAAAGAAACTTACCTTTTCTTTTTTGATCTAAGGATAATATTCCTAGCATCAACATTAACCCTAAAGCAAACAAAAGGAGAGCTGTCACTGCACTGTTCACTATTCCGCTGCCATCATTGCACTGAAGAAACTAAAAGAACAACGAGCCATGAAGGAAGATCTGTATAGGACGATGTTGGGTAACAAGCTACGTACCAATAGTTTGCAAGCTCATAATGGTCATAAAAAATCTTGAAACAAGCCGAACCGAAAACATAATGGAGATATAAATGGGGGTTAGGAGCTAAGAAGATGGGTGTTTTTAGGACTTTAATTTTTTTGGTGGAAGGATTTCTAGTGGAGGAGACTGGAGGCAAAAAGTAATGGGATGAAACTGTGGGATGATTGAAATGTGAGAAGAGTAGGTGAAGATCTGATCCATCAAGTGAAGGAGATAGGGAAAATAGTGCATGCCAAAGAAGCTGAAAACCCACAAAAAAATGTGGTGAAGAACCCACATCACAGGTAGCAGAGCGAGAAACCCCATGGCTTATGTAGTGGAGATGGAGAGAATTTAGAAAGAAAGAAAAAAAGGGCAAAATAGCCACCACAAAGCGCGGAGCAGTAGCTGAAGGGGATGGGGGTGTGCCTCCCCGAAGGGTAGCGAGGAGAGGAAGAAACAACAGTCAGAAGAACGCAAAGGAGAAGAGTGAGTTTTTGGTAGGAGAGTGGATTAAAATCCTATTATTTTGAGGGGATTCTATTAGAGAAATTGTCTTTTGTATATATCGTCATTTCTAATTTCCTTACCGTAAAATACGTTTATTTATACATTGTCAAATTTGATTAATTATCCAATCAAAATCCGAAATTATGGGTTAACAAAATACATTTGATTTCAATATTTGGTTTGCATTGAAACAAAATAGCATGAGTACCATGATCTTACATTAGAATTCCCCCAACAAACTATTTTTCATTTTGTTCTTGTTTGCAGTCACCTTCTCAAAGCCCATTTTAGCCCAAGCTTCTAAGTCCAGAATCAAGAAAAAACCCAACTCAAGTCATACAATGTCAAAAACACCCTCCAACTTAAGTCCTCAATTCTCAACGAAACGATTACACCGGAAGGACATAAATGTTATTTGAAGTTAACGGAGCCACATCACCATTCTTCTTTGCAGACAGCAGTCTTTGACAGCTTTGACACCCCTACGAAAGCCGAAAGCTCGAAAAAGGAAACAAAGAAACACCTAAAAGCAAGAAAAACGAACGAAAATTTCAGACTAAGGGGAGAGAGATCTAAACGCGAAAGAACGAGATCGCCAACTTTGCTCCTTATTGCAACCCAGAAGAACGAGTCTTTTTAGAAGCACTTGGTAACGATGGCTGGGTACAGAGCTGAAGATGACTACGACTACCTCTTCAAAGTGGTGCTGATCGGCGACTCCGGTGTGGGAAAGTCCAACTTGCTTTCAAGGTTCACCAGGAACGAGTTCAGCCTCGAGTCCAAGTCCACCATCGGGGTCGAGTTTGCCACTCGGAGCTTGGATGTGGATGGCAAGGTCATCAAGGCCCAGATTTGGGACACTGCTGGACAAGAAAGGTTGGTCTGATTTTCTGCTTTTTGTGTTTCCTTATGATCTGGGTCTTTCTCATTTTCTTCAATTTTTATGTTTGCTTGAAGAATGTTGGATTGTGATCGTAACTATGAATGCTAGGCTTTGTTTGAGTGGAGATTGAAGGATTTTTGGGTTGTAAGTAATACAAGATAATAGATTCTACAATTTGGTTGGCGCCTCTGATTTGGTGCTTTAATTGAGTTATTTTAGTAGATCTGAAATTGTTTGAATGGAATAAGATATAAACATAATTGACATAAAAATATGATTTTTTTTTTTTGGCTAACAAGCTAAGTTACAAAGATCAAGCATTAATTCATTTTATGGATAAATTTTACAGTAGCTATTTTCTTGTTATGCGGATTTTGTCTCTCTGAAATTACTGTTATTTATGCTTTCTGGTTGGTATGAACGGGGTTAGTGAAAAAAGCAGTTTTTAGTTGCTATGCCATTAATCTATCTGATACAATGCTTATCAGTATCAAATGTTCAGTAGAAATCTTATCCTTATTGGTGTATACAAGTTGTTAGACTACTTGTGAACACTTTCTGGCTTTGAAAAAGGAAAATTGGCCCTGTTTATTTACAAATGATGATACTTAGTTTTCAGAGGGGTGTTAATGATTGTATAGGGCTGAATTTCTATTTTCTAGAAACCATTACTTGTGAAGCTTCATTGATGGACTCAATTAATTAACATTAGTTTCAATTTATTACTTTCTGGATATTCCATTCCCGCTACTTTGTTGGTAGATTTTGTTAAATATTGTTCTTTACATCTGTTTTAAATTTTTCTATAGGCTTCAAATTCAATATGGTGTTACATCTGTAATGGTCTTATATGGGTGAATGAGGTAGTCGTTTTTGATAGTTTCGATGTGGGATAGATGCACCTCGATTGTAGTGCCGACACGTGACATGTAGATCAAGGCTGAAAATGCTTCTACGTGTCATCCCGTCTTTGACCCATTATCAGGGTTGTGTAGGTTGTGTGGAATTGACCCATATTTTGTGTGTGGGCTCGGCCCATATTTGGTGTGTGGGCTCGGCCCATATTTGGTGTGTGGGCCTGGCCCATAAATGTGTGGGCCTGGCCCATAAATGTGTGGGCCTTAGGTATATGAACCGGTGAGTCTAGTTCGATATGGTATCAACAGTACTGATGAGGAGAGAAGTTACAGTCTGTTGTTAGAAGAAGGCGAATTGGAATCTAGTTTCGTGTTTTGACACAAATCTTAAAACAACTTGATTAGTTCATCTGGACTATCTTGGAATTTTTTAGGAGAATATAGATCTAAGTCATCTAATGGTGAAGCATGTACATAATGAGATTGCAAATATATATACCGCTAGTTTGCATATTGTGTTCCTAAGTGTTGCAATTATTGTGATACTATGTTTTCTTGAACAATGTACTAGTGGGAATTTCTTGTGCAATGCAAGTGTGCTGTATGTTGGCTCTATGTATTCGAGCTTGGTGAACTTTTAGGTTAACAGTGTGATTGTCAAAATTAGTTATGTTGCCTCTGAGGTAATACTTTAACTAATGAAAAAGGATATGTTCCATTGTATTTCATGTTGAGATGGAGCTAAAAAGGGCTGGGAATGAGGATGCCTCACAAGGTTTGTAGATGGAAATCATCCTAGATTGGTTTTGGTTTGGTGTCCTATAATTCCTGTTTTATTTATCACCCTATATTTACCCATAGAAAGGTTGCTTTGGCGATGTGCATTATTGGAAAGAAAGGTTGAGCCACCTTCAAGCTCTTCCCTATAGATTACGCACGCGCATGCAGCTCTATCTTTAAGTACTCTTTCAGTCTGAAAAGCTACGTTAGTTATATTTGGGTTGAAACGGTAAAATATACAAGAAAATTGAAGAATCCGAGTGAAGAAGCTGGCCAAAATTTTCTTTCTGTGTAACCTGACAACTGACCATTAAAATCAGGACTTCCAACTATCAAAATTCCATACTCATCATCGTCATCTGTGGAATTTCATTTCGAACGTTAACCAGAAAGGACTTTTTATATAGCTGTGTTTAGCCAGCATTTTGCCATCCACCATCATGCTTGTTATATTAAAAAATGGAAAATTGTTTGAGTATCGAAAAAATCAGCCCATGAGGATTATGAACTCAACTTGGTATGATTCTTGGTTAAACTTGAGGTATGCAGCGTGTGAATCCTACTTGCCCTACTTTCTTTTATAGCATCAAGAGGAAGAAAGTAATACGTATGTTGTAATATAACGACAAATTCATTTGAAATATTCTGCTTAAAATGACTAGATGCTTGTTGAGTCTCTTTACCATATGCCATGTTTTCTCCTAGTGAGAATTGATGTCACTCCACTTTACATTCTGTATAAAAGAAATACTGCTAATTTCTAGACTATTTTGTGCTTTTAGGTATGCATACAGAAATTCTGAAATTATTATATTCGAAGATTTTGACATCGGTCTAAAAGAAAATGCAAGTGTTTAAGTGTCAAAAACATTTTCGGTAAGCATGTGTATCCCGAAGTACTTTCGTGGCTTATGCGAATGTACTATCCATCATGACATTTCCTTTCCTAAAAAAAAGTAAAAAACAATATATTTTCTATTTTCTTAGCAGCACTAAGGTTTTGATTGACCCATCAAATAAAGGGATGGGTTGGACTTTTTTATATTAACCCGTAGTTGGGTGTGCACAATTGACTGACATAGGGGTCGACTAACTATTCCAACATGCTTCTTATCCCACTACAATTTTACAATTTAACTTGTTGAGATGTGAAATACATGCACAAAACAACCATCCAACTTCAAGTCCATAGCTGAGACTAAGATACCCCAAGCCTCTCACCTCAACCCAAGCATCACTGAGACCATAGGTTGTCCATATACTGAAGGTACCATTATGAATAGAAAATTCATGAATTATTGTCTCTGTCCAGGTGGGCCATATATGGTTGTCTCATATTAGGATTCAAATGTATAATTTAATTCAGTCTGTTTTATGTTACTTTGATTTGTGCAAGTTCGGTATTCACTCTAGTTTGTTGGAAAATTTAACTGGCCGATGGGTATAAGTGTATAACTAGGGTGGTCTGGTTGAAATTTTATCTTTCTATTGAGGCTGTATATGGGATTCCGAATATGCTTACTGGTAGTTTGATGTGTTTGAGAATGTATTGCTCTTGTTATAATCATTATTTAGTATTACCAATTACTGTTACAGTTAGTAATTTGATGTGCAAAAATTGTACATAAATTCCTTTCACAGTTGGTATGTATTTTGCCTTGTGTATTTGTAGGTACAGAGCAATCACCAGTGCTTACTATCGAGGGGCTGTGGGTGCACTGCTTGTGTACGATGTTACTCGGAATTCAACATTTGAAAGTGTGGAAAGGTGGTTAAAGGAGCTGAGAGACCACACTGATCCCAACATTGTTGTCATGCTAGTGGGTAACAAATCAGATCTCCGCCACCTTGTGGCAGTCTCAACCGAGGACGGAAAATCCTTTGCGGAGACAGAATCCCTCTACTTCATGGAAACTTCGGCACTCGAAGCTACCAACGTGGACAATGCATTCGCTGAAGTTCTTACACAGATCTTCCGTGTCGTGAGCAGGAAGGCCATGGAGGCTGGGGACGAAACAGCTGCTTCAGGTGTTCCCCAAGGAGAGAAAATCGACATCAGTAAAGACGTTTCAGCCGTGAAGAAAGGTGGGTGCTGCTCAAGCTAGACCGAGTCTGAATATTCTGCACCGGGTGTCGCTGGTTTGTGTGGCCACATCCGTTTCAATCTCCACCACTCGTGTATATCGGAAATCCTTTCTGCATTAGGAGACAGGCAAGGTTTCGGTCTTTCACTTTGATTGTCGTTGTCATTAATTACCCGAGACGGACATGTTTAGCCGATGAGGAAGAGCTTGTTTAGGAACAAGTAATATTACATATTTTTACTTTCACATAGGTGGGGTGAATCAGCCATAGTCGCACCAGATTTCCTGTTCCTGACATTAATTAAAATTGTTTATTCAATTTCCTCTTCATAAGTTTGTCGTATGTACTTTGACAGGCTGTGTTCCAGGTTGATACCAAGAAAACAAAACAGTTGGTGGACGATGCCAACAGTAAGGCATGTCGTTTTATTAAAAAATATCTAGTTATTTGAGCGTCGTTTTTCAATGGCCTGTCCATAATCATTGGAGGAAGGACGCTGCTATTATTGTACTGCCAAATAATGTCAACCACCTTGTTACCCGCAAGAGCCGCCGGAGTTCCAGTAACCTCGGCAAATTATTACGTGTCAAATTATTTTAGAAAAGAATTTTAAAAACATAGAATCCAGCAAAAGTAGCGGGAAGATATTAATGCGAAGCATGTGTTGCTTACACAGAGACAAAAGCTTGCAGGCAATTCAGGTTAACGCTTAAAAAAAAAAAAAAATCATCTTCTTCTTCTTCTTCAAATCTTCATGGCTAAGCTGACATTTGCCTTAATTTAATTTCTGCCATAATGGATAGGGAAGAGGTAGATACTAGATCCCATCCAATAATCCAAACCACCATCTGATGACCTCATCAGTGACTCTAAATAATGCATGTGACGTAGGCTACTGTGCAGCTGTTAACAAAACGCCGTAATATTTTAGATTAATTCGAGTGCGCTGTAATTAGAAATGTTTCGTTGCACAATACGGCAGTATAAATAAATTGTAAAGTTTGAGCATAATATGATAATTATAAATAAAAAAATTGGATTTTTAATATTATTCTTCAACCACTCTTATATCAAGAACTTTTCCGGAAAATTATAGTTTTTTTTTTCCTTTTTTGACACTCAAGAAGGCTAGAATCCTTCGGATTCACTTTTATTCAGTAATTTAGGATGTCGGTGGAGATTAATTGGAAAAAAATTTAAATCCCTTCAGACTTACTCATAGTCAGGAATCTTAAGTTCTTCATACAAACTCACAGAGAAACTTTTAAATTAGAACTCGACAAATATAAATGAAATTCGAATTCATAATCAACGACTTATTATGCATGATCCATTTCGTCTTTCCACCAATTTGCTTACTATTGAATAAGTAATTTTAGGGTTTTCTAAAAATTAAGCTAAGCAAAGGCTAAGATATTTTAGTGTTTGCCAATTTTTTTTTTAATGGAACCACCGTATGATAGATGATGGAGTCAAAATCCGGCTACAATCACCTAAAAGTCAAGGCTTTTCTGGTTTCTTTGACTTTAGAATCATCCTCCATGAAAGACATTTAAGTTCCACGTCTAAATCATATTCATATCCAAATTATGGGTGATTTGATGCGATTGGATGCATATATTAGAAATATTTAAATTCCTACTTTTAAAATGTTAATAGTTTGATACAGTTTCGATTTTGTCATTTATCCAACGGTTTGATGTTGATCGTATAAAAATTAAACGGTTTAAAAATCTAAACCGTTCCATTACTAATTGTTTAGTTTTATATTTTCATTTTAAAAATCTGTTAAATTCAAACTGGACTGTTACGAAATATATTAATTTTTATTAAATTTCCGATCTACCATACCATTACATTGGATGTGGAGGAATTTTTTTTATGCTTTAGTTTTTTATATTTTTATTTAGAATATATGGATAAATGAACTTTAAGATTGTGAATGTTTAAATAAAATAAAAATATATATTATTTTTTTTTATTATGCCTAAATCGTGTATATTCATCTAAACTAAAACGTTAGTATATAACGGTTTGATTTAAAACAATTTTATTTTCAATTTTACGGTTCGGTACAGATCGACTAATGATTTAACGGATTTATATCCACCCGTAATCCAAATAATTTGAAATTTTTAGAAAGATTTTTTTTTTAATAATAATAATTACATATATGGTTGTATGCATCGAATTTACGCAGCTCCATTTGCTTCCGGCAAACGCGATAGATGAGAAAATTTATTGTGCAGAGATAAGATCCATGGAATTGAAAAGGAGCATGAGCATGAAGCAGAAGAAGAGGAAGAAGCAAATGGCCATGTGATGATCAATGCTTGTTGGATTATTTATTTGATTTTAATTTATGACGAATTAAAAATTGAATTATAGAACAGCCAACTATGCTAGTTTTTTCGGAAAAAAAAAAAAAAAACTATGCTAGTTTAGTTGTTTAATAAAATAATAAAATATTAAAACCCAGCAAACACTCAGAGCGCAAGGCCTAGCTAACACTCAAAATCCATTTCATTTTTAAATCCCTGGATAATTTTTTATTTTACTTAATTTTTTTTATTAATTTATTTTTATTGAAAGGTCTTTTAAGTAATTAAAAATAACATTGTCTTTCTTTTTTTTTTGCCTCCATATGTCCTTTAGTGTTCGACCATTTTGACCTTTTGGATCCTTTATTATATTACTCATAATAAATATTATATATATAATATATTATATAACTACGGTTGATTTTTTTTTTTTATGAAATTTGTATTGTTTGGGGTTCAATGGTAGATATAGAAAGTTTTTGGGAGGGGTGAGGTGATGGTGAAAAAGCATACGACTTAGAATTTAGGATTTAATTCTTGGATTTTGGGTATGAAATTCAAGAATTAAATCTTAAACCATAACCAATAATCAAATTATTTAATATCGGATGATAAATTTTTTTTAAATTTAAATTTTAAAAGTATTCGTACTCTTAATTATCGTGATTTAAGTTGAATTAGATAATTACAATACTCCTTAAAATGAACAAGTGGAAAAAATATTATAAATATGAATAATATTTTCATAATTAGAAAGGAGAAAAAACTATTAAATATGGATTAAAAGTTCTAAATAGGGTGTTTGAGTAATTATTATAAATCAGGGGCTAGAAAGTTCAAAAAATATGATTAATGTGTTTTTTTAATAAGGAAATGAAGAATTTTAGAAATTTTTCATACAATATGTAATCGGAATTCAAATTTGAGACAAATTATATACAAGTTAGCGCTAGAATTAACTAAATTAGACTTCCACTTGATATGATTAGTGAGTTTTGAATAAATATTAATATTATTAAAGACTAATCAATACATAATCCTAATTTAATTAGGTTAATCACTGAACGAAAATTGAATTCTGGGTCTAGGGGATGCACACATTATACTAATGAACCGGCCTAATCTAGAATGCTGACGCATGCATGATATAATATGAACGGGGAATATTAAATTTTGTGATCAACGTGTGATTTGGGTATATTAAATTATCAATAATTGATAGGACCCACTAAGAATATTCTATTTCTGTGTGCGCAAATTGAAAACAGACGGCCAATATGCTAATTACACAAACATCAGGACAGAGCCATGTTTATTCATTAATCACTACGCTAAAAGAAAGGTACCAATTAAATATAAAAATAATTTTTTTTATTACTGAAAAGGAAAAATAATAAATAAAAAGTAAAATCAGAAAAATGTTAAAAAGAAAAAAAGAAAAAAACTTTAGGTATCTTATGGCGCACGATACTCGTTTGAGGATGACACAAAACTCTTGTATATACGAAGGCTGAGAGGAGAGAGTGTGTGAAAGAGACAAATTGTAAATTAGAGTGGAGGAGGCCTTTGAATGGGGACACGTGTCAACAGATCTGAACTTGTGGTCCCACACCTCGGTGCCGAAACACAAGCGAGCACTCCGGCAGCTCGCCAAGATCGGCGAAGAGAGACTCGTCCTCTTCTCCCATGGGGAACACCATCCCCGACACGTCTGCGGAGTCGGATCCACCGGACCCGCCGCTCTCCGCGAAAATTGGGCTCTCGAGAACCGTGGACGACGTGGTTTCCATGTCGGCGAACCAGCCGAACTCGTCGTTTGCGATGAGCGACTCGTCGCCGAGATCCGCGAACCTCGTGTCCTGGTTTTGCTGCTCGGGCTGCTGGGCCTCCGGCGCTTCGGCCTTGATGGCAAGGGGCTTGGTGGTTGCGGCGGCGGAAGCTGAGTTGTTTTGGTGGTGGTGGTGGTGGTGGTTGCGAGAAGCGGGCCAAGGGTGGTTGTGTTCGGAGGAGTAGGTGATGACGAGCATGGTGGGATCCACGCGGCTTCTCTCTACCTGCTTCCTTGCGGGGCAACCCTTTGAGCTACTGCACCTGTAATACCCTCTGTCCAATTGGGCAAAACAAAATTCAACCAAATCCCAAAATTAGTCACTGATCGTCAGCCTCTGTAAAAAAAGAAAATCTGCAAAATTCAAATTCGAATTGGGTTTTATGGATTTATTGGTAATTACCTCGGGTAAGGCGAGCCCTTGATGGGTTTTTGGCCGTACTTTCTCCAAGCCCAAGAATCGGACGGCGGCGGAGCGTTGCTGTTGTCGCCTTTGATTGGTACCGACACCACTCGCTTCTGTATGGCTCGCCGAGTACTGTAACAATAGAAATGGATGTAAATTATAAGCATTGCAAACATGAAATGGGTCAATTTAATTCCTGAATTGGGACGAAAGTACAGACCTTTTCTTTGGGGAGGAGATGGAAGCTGTGATCTTTGAGAAGTCGCTGAAATTGGTAGACGGAGGTGGCGAGTCGGAACTATTTTCCGGCGTGGAGGTGGTCGTATTATCATTCTCTTCTTGGTCGCTCATGAACTGTCTGTTGCTGTTGCTGTCGCCGCTGAAAAACGTGGAGTCCATTGATGGGACTTGAAAGCTCTGAATTTGATGGCTCGGATGATGATGCTTGCAGCAAACACAAAGTGGCTTCTTTAGAGAGAGAGGCAGGAGAAGAGACAGAGAGAAGGAGAATGTCAGATTGGGAGAGTTTTGGTGATGGGGTTTAGAAGAAGAAGAGCAAGCCGAGGGGCAGGGGACTAGAAATTTAGGGGGGGTGGGTCCTTTAAAAATTGGCCGCCACATTGACAAGTGGGTTTTTGGATTTGTTTTTTAAAGGACGTGCAACCAAATGTGAGTTTTCATTTATTTATTTTTTCATAAATTTAATTTAAACCACCAATAATGGATTTATGAATTATATAATCCATTTTCTCCTTTCTTTTTCTTACCCAAGACTAATCACAGTGCAATCAGAAAGCGACCCTTACTTTTTTTTTCCCCCAATTTTGAGGTTGGATTTTTGAGTTTTCAGATTTCTTTGTCACGGACCCCATACCACCCCCAATTTAAGTAAAAAATTATGATATATTGCATCATATGCATGCGTCATCATCGTATTATATAGACGTATACCAAATTATTAAAATATCTATATACATTGATATTTATTGTGAAATTATATTCCAAAATACAAGGGAAAAGAGAATTTTAGAAATTTTTCATACGATATGTCATCGGGGTTCGAATTTGAGACTAATTATTTAAAAGTCGAATACTAGAATCAACTGAACTAAACTCACTTGATAATTGAATAATACTTGGATCCCTAATGATATCTTTAATTAAATAAAAATAAGAACGAATCTCATAATAGGGACAATAAGTATTGTCCATTAAATTTTAGCACTCATAATTTAAATGGCTTTTAGTTTGTCTTGTTATAAATGCTTGTCTATTATTTTGCAAGTTTGCCAAAACCTACTCCTTTTGAATAAATGATAAACAAGTATATTAAATTTTTTCTAATTTGATTTCAAGACATTTTTCACTCGATTATTTACAATAATAAAAAATTAATAATAATGGACCATTTACACAATTCATTATTTTCATTATTTTAATAAAAAACTTAATGAGTCATTATTTAATTAATGTCTATAATCTCTCTTATTAATATCCTTAATCTTGCATCTAAAAATAAACTATTCATTTTTGTTAAAAAAAAAAAGACTTTTCTCCCTAACCAAGGGATGTGTGTGAAAGAGTGGCAAGTAGGGTTTGTAAATTTGATTATACAAAGCAAGGTGATAATGTAATTTATAGGCTAATATTTTTTAAGTTTTATACCAAGATGATCTCACCAATTTTGTTTTTGTCATACTACCACCATTCTCTCTTTCAAGGGATGGGAATTCATATTACCCCTAATCTAATTCAATTATTCAAATCAAGTTTCCCTTAATTATTTAGAAAAGTCAAATACATGACCAATTCTTTATTAATTAAACCCTTAAGAGCTAGCTTAACCAATCTCTAAATTACGTACATTAAATTTTATTTTCATATTTTACTCATCCTACACTTCTCCTTAGTCGAAAGAAAAAACGAAAGAACTTAGTTTTTTTTTTTATGACAATTTTAGAATGCTAATAATAACAAAATTTCATTACTTTTTGAAAGAAAAAAAAATTGATGCTGTTCGAATATTTGTGTTCGAAAATCGGATCAAATATGATGTACATAATTTTCACAACTATTCAAAAAGGCTTAGAGCTTAGTAGGTTGGGGATAAGAGTTAAGACATAGAGTAGCCCCAAAAGGTGATGATAATCAAGATTACTCTTTTAGTTAATCAATTATACATAAGTTAACATTTGGTACATTTTTAAGCTTTCACATTTGGATAATTGGATTCAAATCTTATAAAATGTGGCATATGGCCTAGTTCCAAATTAAAAAATGTTGGCCTCCCCTCTAAGAACTTGACCGAGTCAGTTAATACTAATACTATTGACGTAGTCTTCGTCTTTTCAAATGATAGCATTTAAAAATAAGGCAAATAACATTTTACTATCATATTATTTATACATTTCAACGTATACATATACGACCTTTTAAATGTAGCAAGTATCCTCTATAAACTCTTCAAAACGTGACTCCTTTTCCCCTCTGTTAAACTTTCAATCTCAACTTCTGTTAGATGCTAACGTGGAGTTTGTGGATCCTTTTCTCCAACTGTTATTATCCTCAATTAAAGGCGTACCTATCAATTTGCCCATTTGAAGCTCAATTTGGGTTTTCTTTTTCCGATTTCGTTTCTCGTCTCTTAGTTTTTGGAGTAAAAGAATGAGTATATGAAAATTGATAACATTTGGAAAATGGGTAGTTGGGACGTTGCATTAACCTCTAATGAAAGTTGTGACATAGAAATTAAATGGACTGTCCCCGTTTTGAAGAATTTAGGAAGGTAATTGTAATATTTAAAAGATCATATGTATAAATTTATTACAATATATAACCTACAAAGTAGTGTAATTTGCCCGTATCACATTATAGTCTCATGTCGTTTATATTATTATGTAAATTATATCCTAAACAGACAAAAAATCAATCTTATAGTCAAATATATTATAACAATAAAAAAAAATCGAATGATATTATTGTAATATATCTAATAATTTCTCCCTCGCACAAAGGAAAAAGGGATGAAAAATGCCAATTTGGCCGTATGTTACATCAAAAATATCAAAAACCCTAAATATATACATATAATATCCACAAGTCTTCTAGATCCCATGACCCCATGGATGCCGTGAAGCAATGTATTATGTACAGCAACTTAATTAGGTTATTTAATTATATAAAAATTACTAAGCTAATGTGATTTATTTTAGTAATATTTCACCCACTGCATCCATCAAGTCCACTCTCTCAATTCTCAAACAAATATATTTTTGAAGGATTGGGAAACTTCTTCACTCCTCTCCCAATTCACATTCTTAATTTTAAAATGAACAATACTTATATTCCGCTTTGTTGATATCTACTTGAATAAATATTATTCTTTCGATTTATCGAATTGTTTTTGTATATATATTGTCATCGAAGCCGTTCATATTTTAAATCATGTCAAAAGTATTTTCATAAAAAAATTAACAAGATTGAAGATCGTTTAATCAATCATATATATCAACTAAATGGACGGTTTGCCATGAAGATATTAATTTTTGCTAGCACAGTTGATTTATTTGATACATATGAATAACCAAACAATCTCCAATCTAGTTGATTTTATGATCTTGACATGATAATTCAGATAATAAACGTTATAATTATGGTATATGTATAAAGATAAATTGATAAATTGAAAATATTGTACAAAGAGGTAGCACCAGGGTGGAACACAAGTGTTTTCCTTTAAAAAAATTCTAAATTTTATATTCGACTATTATAAACAGTGACAATACTTACGTCCCACCTCGATGATACTTCCTCATAGAGTCATAGCACAATTTCAATTTATCGAATTATTTTTGTACTTATATCTTAATCGGAACAATTCATTTTCGAAATCATCATGTCAATATCATTTCCGTAAAGAATCAACAACATTAGAAGTCATTTAATCGTTCATATATATCAACTAAATTGATAGTTTGCCATGAGAATCTTAATTTTTAACAAAACTGTTAATTTATTTGATACATATGAATAAGTAAATGATTTCCAATATCATTGATTTTTGTACAGATATGATCTTAACATGATAATTTAGAGAATGAATGGTTCCGATTATAATATATGTACAAAAATAATTTAATAAATTGAACCGGTGGTACAAAAATGTACCACTAACATGAAATACAAATATTGTTTTATAAATAATAATAACGATTTATTTTATATATGACAATTCTTGTATAAAAATCTGTTTTTTCCTACGAGCCAAACAGACACATGCTTTTGAAGGAAGACATGAATGTTGAATGAGAAAGTATCCTACTATATATATATTGGTGAGTTTGTGATATGATATCCCATATTTTTCTGACGCAAAATGAATAACCAATGGGAAATTGGCAACCAATGGAATGTAACCCACATGCTGTCCTGATCCGTGTAACACTGGGGCGGGTCGGAGCTGTGTGCCGTTGTGCATCATTTAGGGTGCGGGTATGAGGTGGATCGATCAATTGCTTTAATTTTGTCTCTTGTTAAAATTGTATCTTATGCTAGAATCAGTCGAGAGTACGTTAATAAGAAAGTATAATGGATTCATCGTGGACTCACCTTCTCGACTTTATTTTGATGTTTAAGGTAAAATTGTCAAAAATAAAATGTAGAATTTTTTTTTTCTGAATTGTCTTATTGAATGTATACCAAGACACGTAGTATGTACTAGTTATTATGAACCTAATGAGGAAAAAGAAATTTTATATTATAATTAAGTTAGATGTGAAATCAGAATATTAAATCGATTTATGATATTAAATCAATTTGGGATTCAATTTCGGATTCAATTTCTAAGACTTCTGGAGAGTGAACATTGTTTAAGTAGTAATTTAACTGATGCTATGTGGTAGGTGTTCGAGTTGTGGTTGTTATTGTCAGGACCCGACCCTCCTCTGTCAGATCCCGACTCATCTAGCACGATATTGTCCACTTTGGGCCTCCTTGCCCTTGCCCTCACGGTTTTGTTTTCGGGAGCTCATGGTGCAACTTCCCAGGGGGTCACCCATCATGGAATTGCACCAGCCTCAACTCGCTTAACTTTGGGGTTCCAATCCCCCCAAAGCCACTGAGCTCCCAAAAGGCCTTATCTAAACCAGAGACGTGCACCTGCACGCTCTATCTAGCATGATATTGTCCTCTTTAGGCGCACCTGCGCCCGCAAGGTTTTGACCCCAAGACCTCACGCCTGGAAGGTAACCACCTTAACCAGCGCAGCCAAGGGAGGCCTCATGCTAGATAGGTGTGTGCCTACACCTTTAAGGCACACCACCATATTCTCCCAGACCATTCCCCCTGGCAGGAATGTGGGATTGTTCACCGTTCACTCCAGGACACGGGTCTTATAATCCACCCCCCTTAGGGCCCAACGTCCTCGTTGGCACACTTCCCGGTCGGGGTCTGGCTCTGATACCAAATTGTCAGGACCCGACCCTCCTCTGTCAGGTCCCGACTCATCTAGCACGATATTGTCCGCTTTGGGCCTCCTTGCCCTTGCCCTTGCCCTCACGGTTTTGTTTTCGGGAGCTCATGGTGCAACTTCCCAGGGGGTCACCCATCATGGAATTGCACCAGCCTCAACTCGCTTAACTTTGGGGTTCCAATCCCCCCAAAGCCACTGAGCTCCCAAAAGGCCTCATCTAAACCAGAGACGTGCACCTGCACGCTCTATCTAGCATGATATTGTCCTCTTTAGGCGCACCTGCGCCCGCAAGGTTTTGACCCCAAGACCTCACGCCTGGAAGGTAACCACCTTAACCAGCGCAGCCAAGGGAGGCCTCATGCTAGATAGGTGCGTGCCTACACCTTTAAGGCACACCACCATCCTCTCCCAGACCATTCCCCCTGGCAGGAATGTGGGTTGTTCACCGTTCACTCCAGGACACGGGTCTTACAGTTATTGCTTTTGTAGGTGTGATTGTTATTGTCGTTGTTTGAAGGTGCAGCTGCTATTACCGTTGTTTGAAAGTGTGATTACTATTGCCGCTGTTCGAAGGTGGTGTAGCTACTATTGTCGCCGTTTGAATGAGCTTCATTGTGTGTCTAGTAGGGCTAATTATGTATTTCATGGATTGTAATTAAGCTAGATATCAAATCAACTCAAATAAGGATTCCATTTCTAAGAGACATAGTTGATATATTAATATGTTTTGACTCCTCAATTAGCTATCATATTTGTAAATTAATTATGTTGTTGATATTCATATTTCTTGTTTGCGTATAATTTGCTTTTGAGCTCAAGCAAACATATAAACGAATCTTATATGAAAGATATCTATGAGGGAAAGAGATATGGTTTAGAGTGTGATTAGTGTGGGTGTGTGAGCGTTTGATAGGTCCTCAAATAAGCGTTATTTTATATTATTTTATACCCTTTATACTTGACTTTTAATATTAAAATAATAAATAATTAGACAAATTAATTTATTTTGTGATATTTTTGTAGAAATAAATAAAGCGTGGAATTTGGAGCATTTTGGTGAAAGAATCGTCCCGATCGGAATTATAACGAAGAAATTATGGACGAAATATGAGAAACCACCGAAAATCGCAAGGAAATTCGGTGGGAAGTTCCCAAAATCAGCATATTTGCCCCAAAATCAGCATCTTTTCCCACCCAATCTCATCATTTCCATCACTTCTTCATGTACTATCTTATTGCTATTTTTATATTTTAATTTTGTACTTTTAATTAAACAATTGTGGCACTCCCTCTATAAATAGGGAGGTCATTTCATGTATTTGGGGGGTCCCCAATTAGTTTCATTCTTCCATTTCTTTCATTTTTCTTAGTTCTAGTTCTTAGTTAGTTCTTTTGTTTCTCTCTTTTGAGAGACATTTTTGGGGACCATTTTAACTTCTTGTAGATTTTCTTATTAATTAGCTTTCTTTTAATTCTTGTTCTTAATTTATGTTATTTTTATTTTTCTTAATTTCATTTCTTCTTTACTTTGTTCTTGTGATATTTCTTTGAGATCTCTTAAACACATTTTTATGCTTTCCTTAAGAAATACCTAGGCCAAGTAATTCTAAGGCAATTCAAGAGTTTTAAGACCGAATTCCTCGTATTTCTTCTTCCATCTTCACAAGTTTCCTGCCGCTGTTCGGTGATTCTTGTGAAAATCCATACTTCTCTACTTAAATTCTTGTTATTGTTATTGGTTTTACTTATAATTCAATATATGTGTTGGTATTTTCTTTCTAACATTTGTAAGTAAGAATGCAATCTCCATGTGTTTTACTTTTTGAGTTTCTTTTACTTCATATGTTTTAGTACTTAAACTTCAATTCGAAACTAAATGTTGATCCGCTGTTCGGGGCATTTAGAATAGAGTTGAAGAGATTTAATGTTTGATCGCTGTTCGGCGCATTAAATCACTTACTTAAGGTGAATCATATTGTAAGTAATAATCCGCTGTTCGGTGCATTTATAATATGAAAAATGTATGCATGTATTTGAGATGATTAAGGTATGATTTCGTGATTGGTTCAATATGAGCATGATGTTAGAGTGTTGGTAAAAATATGTGTTTGAAGAAAATTCACTAGTACAAAGGTTAAAGTAGAAGTAGAATTAAGTATTTAATTATTTTTACTTGTTTTCTTTATTTTATATTTACAACTCTTTTTCAAAACCCCCCTTTTCAATTCTTTATTCTTTATTCTTTTATTCTTTTATTCTTTTATTCTTTTATTCTTTTATTCTTTTATTCTTTTATTCTTTTTTATTCTTTATTCTTTTATTCTTTTATTCTTCTATCCTTTTTATTCTTTATTCTTTTATTCTTTTATTCTTTTATTCTTTTATTCTTCCTTTATACTTTTAGTTTATTATTCTTTGATTCTTTCATCTCTTTATTCTTTTATTCTTTAATACTTTTAGTTTATTATTCTTTGATTAATTAATTCTTTAATTCTTTAATTCATTAATTCTTTAATTTGTTAATTCTTTAATTATTTAATTCATTAATTTATTCATTATTCATTTATTCATTACTCTTTCCCACTAACACATTATTAATGTTCCCTAATTTCCCCGGTTAAGAACGATCCCTATTTACCAATACTACATCTACACAAAAAGGGTTTAAATTGTACAACACTCAAATTACGTGTTTAATTTAATGCGTAGTTTGGGCGTAGTCAATTTTTGGCGCCGTTGCCGGGGAAATTGAAAATCATTTTTAATTTGTTAGTGTATGTATATAAATTGTGCATATTATACTTGTTTATAAATTTTACTTTTGTTAATATTATATTTATCCATCTTATTATTGTTCTTATTATTTTTGTTTATAATGCTCATACTTTACTTATTCTTAATTTCTAATTTATACTTGTTCATAAATGTTCATAATTTTTTTTTTTTGTATTTGTTCATATTAAAATTGACACTTGTTCATAATTTAATTTCATTTGTTTACTTTTACTTTTACTTGTTCATATTAAAATTGATACTTGTCATAAATGTATATTGTACATATTCACTTTTCCTTACTTTTAATTTTTTTTTCTTTACACTTTCTAACTTTTTCTTTAATCCATTAACTTTAATTTTATTCCATAAACTTTTTCTTTATTCCTTTAACTTTAAATTTATTCATTAACTTTTTATTCCACTAACTTTTTATTCCATTAACTTTTTATTCCATTAACCTTTTATTCCACTAACTTTTTATTCCATTAACTTTTTATTCCATTAACTTTTTATTTCATTAACTTTTTATTCCATTAATTTTATTCCATTAACTTTTTATTCCATTAACTTATATTCCTTTAACTTTATTCCATTAACTTTCTTTTCATTAATTTTATCAACTTTATATTCCACTAACTTTATGTTTAGACTTATTTTATTTTTATGTAATTAATTGTTTGTTTATGTCTTTTTAGACTTTAAATTTTTAAATGAAAGAAAAAAAAAATTCGGAATAAAAAAACATAAAATAATAATAATAATAATAAATTTTAAAAAAATTCGAAATAAAAAAAATATTAAAAAAAAAATTCTTATTTTAGCTTTATGTTAGTATTAATTCATACTTGTAAATAAATATTGTATATATGTTACTTGTTACCTTTTATACATGTTCATAACTTTTATGTTTCTTAGTATACATACATACTTGTTCATAATAGTCTTTCATTTATGTTTGTTTATAATTCTCTTACTTGTTATTTTATTCTTGTTCATACTTGTACATAATGTTCATTCTTTTTAATTGTTCATAAATGCTTATAGTAAATATTCACTTTTCCTTATTTTTATTTTTATTTTATTTTTGGTAATTTTTTTTTTAAAAAAAGAGCATAAAATTCTTTAAAAAAAATAAAATAAAAAAATTCTTCATTTATTTAATTTTTAAATTCCGAAAAAAAACAATATAAAAAATTTAAAAAATAATAATAATAATTATAAAAAAAAAATTGTTCATACGTAAATAAATTATTTTCTTTTTCTTCATTTATTTAATTCTTAACTTACATTTCATCTTTCATTCTAACTTGCATTTCATCTTTCATTTAACCTGCATTTTCATTTAACTTGCATTTTCACTTAACTTGCATCTTTCATTCTAACTTGCATTTCATATTTCATTTAACTTGCATTTTTAACTTCACTTGCATATTTAGTTTAACATGCATTGCACTCTTCCTCTAATTTACATCTTTAACTCACATTGCATTCTTAACTTTAATTTTCATATCTAACTTGCATTCTTAATTAACGTACATCTCTGACTAACTAACTTGCATCTCTGTCTAGGCTGGATGGACGTTAAACTTCAAGCGCTTGTTGGGAGGCAACCCAATGTGTTCCCGGGATGTGAAGGAGTCATCAATACAGATTTGCTATCCTCTACCCTTCACTCTCTTTTATTTTGTTTATTTAATGTTTTCCTATTATTTTCGTAAATCATCTTCCTTACTTTGATTCTATGTTTAATTACTTCGTATTTTCCTACATTGAGGACAATGTAGAATTTAAGTGTGGGGGAATGGTTTACAATTTTAATTGTTCAAAAAAAAAAATTGAAAAAATTATTAAAAAAAGGGTGAAAAAAAAATGAAAAAAAAATATTATTGTTTTTTTTTTTGAATCTTTTTGTTTTAACTTAGTGTTTTTATGAGTCTTAAGTTGCCATTTAACTTGTCAATGACATAAATGAACAGAAAGGAATATGTTATGGCCATAAAGATAATCACTACAACTTGAATTTGTTTGTTAATATTTTGTGATTAAGTGTTATAACTTGAAGATAATGCATGTAAATTGGCACATAAACGAGCATGATAAGATAAGTATGAATCATATGAACCTTATGTGAGCTTTAGAACTTTATATACATCTTTGATGAGTGATTCATAAGTTTTTTTGTTTAAATTGATATACATATGCCTCATAACTGCTTGCCATAGCTTTTAATGAACTATAGAGTACTAGAACTTATTTTATGTGATTTTCAAAGCTTTTGAGTCAATAAACTCTCTGATTTTGGAAATGATTAAGGGATTAGGGTTAACACCACAAATTCAAACATCCATGTTCCCTATTTTGTGCGCACAAGTTGCGACCCCCTTAGTTTTAACCCTTTTGAGCCCACATTAAGCCTTTCTTTCATCACCATGATTATCTAAACACTTGAGCTTAGTATAGACATCCTTTACCCTTGTTCCAAGAACTCGGTTAAAGACATAATGATTGTGTAAAGAGAAAATAATGATGTTGGAAAGACTTTTATGTGAATTATTTGGATTTACCGACTCATGCTTTGTTGTATCGTTGACACATGTTATTACCTTGATATAAAAAAAAAAATTCAAAAAAAAAAAATCAAAAAAATAAAAAAAAAAAGAAAAAAAAAAGAAAAAAAAAAGTTGAGTCTCGATCAAGGTAATAAGGTTTGGTTATGTAATGTTTGAGTTAAGTCCCTTACATTTGTAAATCCGACACGAAGAATGATTGTGAGGCCCAACATGATGGAATTAGGCCTATGTTCGAAGGGATGGATTACCAACATCATTGCACTAAGGTTGGGAAGCTATGATACGTTTTGGGAGTCTATTGAGTCTTGGAACGAATTGAGCACCACTTGTCCTATATTTTCCTTGCCTCTAAACTTAGCCCCATTACAACCTTCGTAAAGACCTTATGATCCTTAAGATGGTAAATTTTGATTAGTGGAGTCAATCACTTGAGTAGGCTTATGGTTTTGGTTCATTTGTGCAAGTATATGTTGTTTTTATCTTGAGGTGTTTGTTTGATATTTTTGCAAAAGTACTTCATTTCGATTATGTGAGTATTTCTCACATACTTTGAGTGCAAACACAAACCCTTACAAAATTGAGTGAATTTATGAGTGCATATCCTTGTGAGTTGATTCATACTTGTTTTATTCATGTTGAGATCCATTTCACCATATTTACTCATTATCTTACTTGTTGAAGCATTTTTTTACAAAGTATTAACTTTTAAATTCCATATGCTTAAATGTTTTAAGTGAAAATCTTTTATGCCATGATGATAATAATGAAATATTGAGACAAATGGTTAAAGGTTCACTTGTTTTGATTTTGTAGTTTAATTTTAGTATTTGCTAGGGACTAGCAAAGTTTAAGTGTGGGGGTATTTGATAGGTCCTCAAATAAGCGTTATTTTATATTATTTTATACCCTTTATACTTGACTTTTAATATTAAAATAATAAATAATTAGACAAATTAATTTATTTTGTGATATTTTTGTAGAAATAAATAAATCGTGGAATTTGGAGCATTTTGGTGAAAGAATCGTCCCGATCGGAATTATAACGAAGAAATTATGGACGAAATATGAGAAACCACCGAAAATCGCAAGGAAATTCGGTGGGAAGTTCCCAAAATCAGCATATTTGCCCCAAAATCAGCATCTTTTCCCACCCAATCTCATCATTTCCATCACTTCTTCATGTACTATCTTATTGCTATTTTTATATTTTAATTTTGTACTTTTAATTAAACAATTGTGGCACTCCCTCTATAAATAGGGAGGTCATTTCATGTATTTGGGGGGTCCCCAATTAGTTTCATTCTTCCATTTCTTTCATTTTTCTTAGTTCTAGTTCTTAGTTAGTTCTTTTGTTTCTCTCTTTTGAGAGACATTTTTGGGGACCATTTTAACTTCTTGTAGATTTTCTTATTAATTAGCTTTCTTTTAATTCTTGTTCTTAATTTATGTTATTTTTATTTTTCTTAATTTCATTTCTTCTTTACTTTGTTCTTGTGATATTTCTTTGAGATCTCTTAAACACATTTTTATGCTTTCCTTAAGAAATACCTAGGCCAAGTAATTCTAAGGCAATTCAAGAGTTTTAAGACCGAATTCCTCGTATTTCTTCTTCCATCTTCACAAGTTTCCTGCCGCTGTTCGGTGATTCTTGTGAAAATCCATACTTCTCTACTTAAATTCTTGTTATTGTTATTGGTTTTACTTATAATTCAATATATGTGTTGGTATTTTCTTTCTAACATTTGTAAGTAAGAATGCAATCTCCATGTGTTTTACTTTTTGAGTTTCTTTTACTTCATATGTTTTAGTACTTAAACTTCAATTCGAAACTAAATGTTGATCCGCTGTTCGGGGCATTTAGAATAGAGTTGAAGAGATTTAATGTTTGATCGCTGTTCGGCGCATTAAATCACTTACTTAAGGTGAATCATATTGTAAGTAATAATCCGCTGTTCGGTGCATTTATAATATGAAAAATGTATGCATGTATTTGAGATGATTAAGGTATGATTTCGTGATTGGTTCAATATGAGCATGATGTTAGAGTGTTGGTAAAAATATGTGTTTGAAGAAAGTTCACTAGTACAAAGGTTAAAGTAGAAGTAGAATTAAGTATTTAATTATTTTTACTTGTTTTCTTTATTTTATATTTACAACTCTTTTTCAAAACCCCCCTTTTCAATTCTTTATTCTTTATTCTTTTATTCTTTTATTCTTTTATTCTTTTATTCTTTTATTCTTTTTTATTCTTTATTCTTTTATTCTTTTATTCTTCTATCCTTTTTATTCTTTATTCTTTTATTATTTTATTCTTTTATTCTTCCTTTATACTTTTAGTTTATTATTCTTTGATTCTTTCATCTCTTTATTCTTTTATTCTTTAATACTTTTAGTTTATTATTCTTTGATTAATTAATTCTTTAATTCTTTAATTCATTAATTCTTTAATTTGTTAATTCTTTAATTATTTAATTCATTAATTTATTCATTATTCATTTATTCATTACTCTTTCCCACTAACACATTATTAATGTTCCCTAATTTCCCCGGTTAAGAACGATCCCTATTTACCAATACTACATCTACACAAAAAGGGTTTAAATTGTACAACACTCAAATTACGTGTTTAATTTAATGCGTAGTTTGGGCGTAGTCAGCGTTAACATATCTCTAAATAATTCATTGGTAGATGAGCAATACTTCTTTATAAATATTTTTATTTCGAGATGTGCTATGAATTAAGTTTATAGATTTTTGAATTATTTAGAAAGGCTATTATTTGTTGCACCAAAATAAGAATGTCTAGAGTGGTACAAAATATCGAGGGTTTTAGCTAGCTACTTCCATAAACGATGGAAGGGGCCCTAAATTGGTTGAATTTTAGCCATGATGTTTGGTTTTATGGGAATGTCCTAATGCACTTTTCGGATTACTGGACATTATGTTTTTATTGTATGAAGAAAATATTATTAAGCCATAACATTAAATAGCATGATAAAAATTGTAGGTACACACTATTTTCTTCGATTTCAATACATTTAATGACATGATTGATTAATAATGGTTCGGTTTGGATAGATACGAACATTTTAGGCATAATAAAAAATTTGTAGTATATGTAGACTATTACGAACTCAAAATCACATTCTCAGCTAAAACAATTTAAGGTCCTTCATTTAAACATTCACAATCGGTAGAACCGAACATTCCAACCAAATTTGCTTCAAATATTCCAAACAAAATATAAAAGATACAACAACATTATAAACAAAACCAAGAAAACATGGTAATATTTGAAGTCTTTTAAAACCAACAAAAACACAACAACATTTACCAAATTTGCTTAAACATTCCAACCCAAATATAAAAACACAACAATATTATAAATGAAACCAACAAAACACAACAATTGTGATGTACTTATGTAGGGTAGATTCCTTAACGATTTTGTTCGAATTTAACGGCTTTCCAAAATAAAAATCTAAAATCAAATTGTTACTAATTGAACAATTTGAAATTTCAAACCATTTGATTTTTATCTAACTAAATCTACATTATTAAATAAATAACTATTTGAAACTATTCATCGGATTTATACTTACTCAAGGATTATAATTAAGAATTGAAAAATTATCCTATTTGACTTATTTGGGGTGAAAGGTATGTGTACATCTTGGTGGACAATTTTAAAATTCTTCAGAATATATTGAATGATGTGGGTCACATCGTTCTTATCAATCAACTAATAATTGATGGTCAAGATTCAATAACTCCATTAGTTGATGGTCAAGATTCAATCACTCCATCACCCAAACTGCTTCAATCTGCAGGCCTCCTGTAACTATCTATCAATCAATGTCCAAACCTTCGACATTTACAACACAGAGAGAGAAAGCCCGGAAAGTTATGCGTACGTCTATCGGGTCGGGTCGGGTCGGATCAGGTCGGGTTGAATTGCAATATATAATTTTGAATTCTTATATTTCATATTAAAAATTTTAAAATATGAAATTTAACTTCCAATTTCAAAGTATAATGAACCAAACAAGTAGGTCGATACTACTCAACTTTCAATTGCCTAACTAGTTTTAACTTATGGCTTTCCATGTAGCATCCTATGGACCAAACTTAATTTAGTTAAGCCCATCTACAACTATGTGGACCAAGGATAAGCCATGGACTATAAACCCTAAACTCTAAACCCTAAATCCAAAGCCCATCTAGCCATGAATCATAGTATTAGTACAACCCTCAGCATCTCAATCTCCACTCATAGTTTTTTTTTTTTTTTTTTCTGTTTTAAAAATTTATTTTGCTGACCTTTTCTGTAGTGTGGCCAGTTGAGTTGCTTGGCAAACAATTATATAAAACCTACAATAGATTTTGTCTTTGTGAATTGTGACCCATTTTTCTCCTCCAATCACCATCACTCCAATATCTTTGTTGACACAAAGATATTGAGAAAACTATATACAATAGTCCATCAACTCTATGAGTTTACTGTGTAATTCCCTTTGTGGGTGTAGTTTGATTGGAAATTTAGGTAATCTGCTATGGGAAAGAGACTGTTGTGGTGAAATCTTGGTAGAAATTACTCTTCCTTTAATCGGCTTCTCGATCTCGCGATAAGTCAAAACTCTGTTTAGTTTCTGTCAATTGGTTACGTTTGAGTCTCTTCTTAGACAAGTTGTTGATTGCCAAGTTGATATAATTTGGATTGTAGGAGCTCTTTCTTAGATGAAATCTGTTCCAACTAAAATTGTAATCATTTCTAATTATGTTTAATGAACGTTCCGTTCTTAGTAAAAATAAAATAAAATAAGAAAAACTCCTTAGAGCAATACATTGTTGTTACAAATAGGAATCACGCCTATAAGACTCGCATTTTCCGGCTCAGCATGAGAATTGATCCCTATAAATAGAAATCAAACCCAATTTTTCCAGTCCATTGCTGAAAGCAGCCTACTCTAAATAGACCCAAATATAAATCGTGATAGAAAGTCTGAGTTTATTTCTAGGATCCAAATAAATTGCAACTAATTAAAATTCCTGCAGGTCTTAGTCCAATTATTTTTGAAGTTATCCACACATATAAACCATGAATGCATATTTAGAATTTGGATTTCTGTTTTCGGATTTGGATTTTTGTGTGTGGGTAATTTAGAATATATTAAAGTTCAATATTTAAAAGGAATTATGAAGTTCTAATTTGGACAAAAACAATGAAATTTCAAGGGGATCTTTTCTTCTCTTCTCTCATTTTCAGATTCCATATATCAATCATTGATCTCATCATTTTTAGACATTGGATTTGAGCCAAAGCAAGACATATATATATATATATAATTATTACAATAATTAAATTGATCATCAAATTCAGCAGGGAACTACAAAGCATATTCATCATCATCATGTGTCTCATTGGCATCTTGATTATCTTGATCAATCTTGATTGCCTTAACAAGTGCCTCCCTCACATCTCTCACATCCAGCGGGTGGTGGTCTGGGTTCTGATCAGCTGCAATGGCTTCCATGGAAAAACAATCGTTGCATGAAACCCTAGCATGCAAAACACTAAGCCCCATTTCTTCAAATGCCTCCAAAATGGAGACCAAGGTGTCCTCTCTTTTCTCGCACTTCACTCTCACAACAAACCCTTCCTCAATCTTCTCTACCTTCACTTCCTCCTGCCCATCCAAAGCCCCAGTTAGCTACTTACAAATATTAAACCTAATAATTATATTAAAAAAAAAAATACATGTATCATATTCATATATATGAAATATATAGTTGAAAAAGATGGATACCGACCTTGGGCACTTGATGAACATTTTTTATTAGGTCTATATACTTTGCTTTGAGAGCCATGAGATGTTGGTATACTCTTTGGACAGCTTCAAGCTTGAGTAAAGCATCCATGGCGGTCACAGATTTTGTGTGTCCATGTCCAAGGGTCCTTTGGATTTGAAGCTTTCGGTGAAATGATACTCTCTTTGATTGCAGCCCAGAAACCATAGCTAATTAAGTAGCTTTGTGTTTCTCACTTTCTTTTTCTAACTTTGAAATGCACGTACACTAGTGGGGGAGAGGATTTGAATTGAGTTTGGAGCATGCATGGGGTTTAATATATATATATATATATAGTGTGGGTGAGCCTGGCTTTTATGGCTTGGGAAGAGCAACTAGGGATCTTTGATTAATTATTAGAAGGTATATATGTCTTGGACAATTTTGAATTTCCTAGCTATTCTGGTCTTGACTATTCGATGAGAATGTCAGAGAGATTATATTTTAATTATATCACTTTCATATATAGTACATGTAATAATTTGTTATTCTTACATAAAATATCAATCAAATTTTAGATTTAGAATGAAATTTTATATTATTATAAAATATTAATCATTTATCGTAATGATATAAGGAATTGTGAATTAATTTCTAATTTATTTATTTTTCATTTATAAAAATAATATCTAAATGAAAATTTTAGAGTTATTATGTTGAAGTGTGAGGCAATGTCCAACACTGAAAAAGCATAACTCGAATTTGTGTCTTAAATATGTTTGGATTACTTCTCCTGTTGTCAATTGACTTTGAGGTCGAACCTCGATTTCTATGTGATGTCAGAGTGAGTTATTCCACGTGTAAGAGTTAATAGCCACAGGGCCACACGTTCTCCATCTACATCGCCATGTGTGAGATAATGCCTCACACACGTAAGGGAGCAAATATATTTGAGTGTAAGATGTCTCACATACGTAAGAAGGCGGGTTGGAGTAGTGTGAGGCAATGTTCCATTTTCAAGTGAAAACTCAATTTTTACAATTACATAATCAAGGCTAATCAATATCCCAAACAATTGGATAAGAGCATAATTATAATGTCATAAATAATACCCATTTCTATGTATGTAATATGGCATTGGGGGAGAGAGGATATAGTAATAGGCACTTTATTCATTGTGAAAAGTGGGAAGGAAATAATAAAATGTAGCCTGACCAAGAAGTCCATGACATGAAGATTAAGACAGATTTGATGACTGTTGGGATTGAATAAAGAGTTAAGCAGCAAGCACAGAAGCCACAGGTATACCATAACCAAATGCCAACATTCAATTTTGTATTCATATCCTTGTCCCATTCACCGACTTATTTTCCTTCCGATCAACTCCTCAATTACACAGCTTAATTATCGCGAGATAGATATAATACCGATTTCATTTTCATGACGCAACTTGATCAACTTCTTAATTACGTACAAAACTTAATTGTCGCGTGATGAGATAGATATAATACCGGTTTCATTTTTGTGACCCACTTCATCATCGCATAATGAGTAGATTATAAAACTGATTTCATTTCACTTATATACCCAACCAAAAAAAAAAACCAATTTCATTTTCGTTGCACCGCTTTATTATCAATCGACGATGAGAGAGATACGATGGGTTTGATCACAAATTCTTTCTGGTGTAATTGGATGAGGGAGAAAGACAGAGATGACACATCATGAGACACTGAGGCAGTCAATAATGAAGAGTTTGGAGACATATATATATATATATATATATATATATATATATAAGACATGCATGCACAAACAGTAGTGGTAGTAGTACTATATAGGCAGTCCATCTTCACGGCCTCACGGGTGTCCATGTCTCGTTTGGTTTCGTTTTGTCTCCCTTGGCCCTGGGTCTCAGCTGCCCTACTGCGTGCTGCGTCCCCTAATAATATATAGGTTTTTTTTTACGGTAGATGCACTAGGAATCCGTCAGCGTGTCTCAAAATGCACCATGAATGGAAATTCATTCCACTTTGCGCCAGGAATTGGTGCAACGTTATGTCTGTTGCATCATTTAGCAGATTTCGTCTTTAACACTGTTAAATCTACTGTTTGTTAGTTTAAATGCCCTTAATATTGTCATCTTCTTCCTCTCTCCTCTAAAACTCCCAACTCAAACCCCACAAAATCCTCCACACTTCCATGACTTCTCCACCAAGTTCTCCCCTTCCCAAGTCCAAAAATTCTCAAGCCCAAAAATTCTAAAGCCCAGAAAATTCTCTATTTTTCACTTGCTATTTCTTTCTCCTACATTTAAAAGTTATAAAGATCAAAGCCACAACATTTACCGACGTTGCTTTATACCTATTAAATCTTATTGTTCAAATAGGTTAAATACGTCGTAGGTTAACTAAGTTTTAAACCAATATATCCACCCATTTACCTACGTTGTTTTATACCTATTAAATCTTATTGTTCAAAAAAGTTAAATACGTTGTAGGTTAATTAAGTTCTAAACCAAACATGTTTATCAAATGAGTTGCACAAGTTATCTAATTCATTAACAAGTAAGATTCATATTAGATATTCTTGACACAATTACTAATGAATCAATTCAAGTTAAACATACTTAGATAAAACAAAGTTCATTATCCAAATCAGCCCGACCCATTGCTAGCCCTGCCCTACTCCTAGCTTTGTTTAGTTTGCAAAACAATAACAAGCCCATACAGCTAGTAAACTCCAAGGGTATATATATATATATATACATTTCATAGTGCATGCTTGTAAAGTCCAAGCATATAGCTAGCAGTGGCACCACTGTACTCCTTTACCTATACCGTGAAGAGACATGCCCATGCACTTCTAGCTCTTATAATCTTAGTTTGTTTCTTGTATGAGCAAGTAGTGCATGCAGACTGCAGAGAGTCACAGGTGGAGTGTACAGTAATGTGGAGTGTAGTGTGTCGTAATTTGGCTCTGCTTTTTTAGTGGAAGTCTGGCTGCTAGCTACCCTAGCTAGCTCCTTCATCCTCATTAAGAGGTCGTTTTCGATTGTGTCTCAGTGTCTTCTTATTTGTGTAATATTGGCCATATTGTTATTTCCATCTAATTTGCTTGTCCATTTCTGCTTGACATATCTCTTTCACCACTTTCTAGCTTTATGCCTTTAACTTCAATTACTTCTAGGGTTTCTTGTGAAACATATTTTGCTTTTTATCTCTTCGTCCATATATGGAATCTGGACTCACATGATCACGTACGGAAGCGAGCTACATTACCGTCAAAAGTAGCAGTGGATAAATATTCAATGTCTCATAGACTACTTATATTGCCTAGCAAACTACAGGGTTGGCCCAAATTCAAAGCGAGTAAGGCGTACGACTTGACATTTATTACAAAAGAATTTCAAATTTTAGGTTTAATCCATGTATTAAATTATTTTAAATAATAATTAATTAAAACTATTTGAGGCCTCAAAACGTAATTTAAATCAGATATTATGACTCAAATGCTAATTTTTTTAAGGCCAAATGCTTAATCAAGTTTTTTTTTTTTTTTATTTACAAAGAATGTACATATATATTATTTAGGCTTTTAAAATTATATGCAAGGCCACGTTTTTTTTTAAAATTATATTAATAGTAAATTTGTTTTATTGTTAACAGATAAATTAAATTGGATTAAAATACAAAAAACTAAATATTCTCTCTTGTTTTATGGAGTGATATTAATTTCTTTATGGTATCATAGCAGGAGCCTGAGAATGTGAAGGAACAAAAGTTCTCACGCCTACGTGGTAGACTTGAAAATTTTTCATACATAAGGGTTATGTGAGAGTGAAAATTCGCAACATGCGAGAGCATAAGAATGTGAACGAACAAAAACCATACGTAACCTTGTAAGTACTTATAAAAAAAATTGACTCTTTTCCTCTATTGTCAATTGATTTCGGGATGTAATCTTAACTTTCTCGAGTTTTGTTGTAGCTTTACTAAAATAGCATAATATCATCTCAACAATTGAACACGATCAAAGTGATGATGAACTTGACAAGAACTACATGGACCAAATAGTGAGAATGATAACAAACTCTGCACGTAGTTGGGCTTGCGGCATTGTATTGAAGCTGAAAACTTGAGATTGGACAAAGCCCAATTTAAAAGTGCAAAGCTCAATGAATACTGAGACTGGTTAAAATAAGAATATTAATCTGCTTTTAGTGGCGGATTAATGAAGCATTAATCAAGTTTACTTGCATTGCATCTCTAATCAACTTACACAAAGGCATGTTGAAGCAATGGCATACCGCATACAGATGGATGGAACAAATTGTGCAGTCTCAAGCTTCCGCGTACTGTAATTTTACATCATTTTCTACTTTTGCGGGTTCTCCATGTCTTCCTTGAAAAAGAATAAGCTATGTACATCAATCATATTGGAATTTGAGAGTTGAAAAAAAAAAATTCAAGAATATATATATTTATGAGATAGGTTATAATGGAAGTCCAAGTCCAATTGATCATGGTAGCATTTGGTGTAAATGTTACACAAGGAATTGGTTAAAGGGGGGACAAAATAAAGGAAGCCTTTCAATTTATCCGTCAAGCCCCCAAGAGTATCGTCTTCAAGGATAATAGGATATACTTCACCTACGGCATATCCTGCCGAGTCTCAAAAAATCACTCATCATATATTTATCGTGATTTCTGAAATCGAGCTGTAAAATTTTTCGCTAATCCCTTTTTCCAAGCTTAACTAATGAAGTGTGTTCTTGATGATCGGTTATAGCTAGACGCCAATTAAAAAATTGCATGTAATTTCATTATCAATACCATTTTTTTTGGGTAAGTCTCGTGGGTGAGAGAGAGATTTTATTTAAAAGGAAAAATAAAAGGTTACATCTAGTTAAGATGGTATAAACCCTACCCGGCCACAAAGATCAAAATGTAAAAAATAAAATCACTTATTATAAGGCGAAACAAACTCATAAATTTGGGGGAGTATATGCCTATTAATAAATGTTGTTAACGGAATAATTCTAAAAGGAGGGACATCTTACCAGATTACAAACACACTAGGGCTAATATTGGGTCGTGTCATGTCTGATTTGTATCGTGTTATGAACTCTATTTTATCTAAATATTCCCAACCCGAATCCGACTCGTTTAATAATCGTGTAATGATGTCCAACCCGATCCCGACCTGTTAATGACCTAGGTAACTTGTGTAATTCATTTAATAAACAGGTCGTACTCGAAAACCAATTAATATATGACCCAATTAACATGTTTAACCTATTTAAACTATAAGATTTAATAGGTATGTAGGCAGTTCAATGAGTTAGTAATTGACATGTTTATTAAAAGGGTTAATATATAGATTATTATACGAGTTAATATGTATATCTGAAATTTATTCGTTGATTAAATGGGGTAATTGATCATTATACGGGTTAAGAGGTTAACCCGAACCCCATCCGTTTATTAAACGTGTCATAATGGGCTGAGCTGAAAATGACATTAAATTTTAATCGTGCGGATTGATCGGAGAGGTTAACCCGAAACCCATCCGTTTATTAAACGTGTCATAATGGGCTGAGCTGAAAATGACATTAAATTTTAATCTTGCGGATTGATCCAAATCCGATAAATTTTATGCGGGTTTCGAGTCGTGTATCGAGACTGTCAAAAATTGCCACCCTTAAAAAACACAATGTCAAAAATTGCCACTCTAAATTAATTGACTAGTTTGTCAATTGCATTTCCTTTCCGGAAAATATGAGAACAATGAAAAATCAACAATATCATTAATTACCATATGAACTACGTCCTGATACATACACACACATATATATATATATCTGTTCACAATTTCATGATAAATCATAATAAAGGAATAAGCATATTTCACCTATATAGCTGCGAAAAAATAAATTAACAGAACGATAATATATATATATATATATATATATATGTGTGTGTATGTATGCTGGGTCATTGATCACATGAGTTGAATTGATGAACGCAGCCCCGAGTTTTTTCTCCAAGAAATTGGACTGACTTTGTTTATAGCTAGCTAGCTAGGTCCATTTGGCTGGTCCTGAAAGCAACGAAGGTGACAGTACGTACAAGTAGGAGAAAAAGATCGATTGAGAACATGCGCTCTGAATCTTCCTTCTTATATTGAAAACCTTTCCAAAAATATTTTCAAGATTTTCAAATATAAAGTTAGAGGTTTGATTTTTTTTTTTGATGAATAATTTTAATATACACCATGTTGAAAATAAGTAACTAAGAGCTGAGGCAAAAATTTAAGAGTACGAATATATTAATTGTTAATATATATTTTTTGGCTAGGTTTTTAAAAATAAATAAATAAATAACATCACAGCAACAATATTTGTAAACTATAAAACAAAAAAACAAAAAAAAAACAAAATAGTGGGCTTTTAATTTGTGGAGTTTGCAGTTTTGAAGAGGCAGATAAATATTGGAGGGCGCGCATTGTTCCATAGGTTCCATAGGATATGCTTGGTGGGGATTGGCATAAATAAGGGCCCCTGGTGCATTTGAGTCTGCAACTTTCTTTCAAGTTTGAAGGGTAATTAAGTAATTGGTCGTGCATTTGCATGAATTGCAGGGCAAAGTCTCCTCTGGCATGTACCCACTTACAATTAGTAATGCAGATGCATGTAACGCTATCTTCTGGGTAGCTAGCTAGCTTGCATGTTATAATTATAGTGTACATGGTGTATGCCAAAGGAGATTTGCTCGGCAATTCTGCTGCACTAGTACAAGCCGACGTCTCTTCTATAGCTAGCTGCTTCCTCGATCAAGGCCGATTTCTCTCCCTTTCATTTATTGTCTTTCGTTTAATATAAAAACATTGCTCGTGAGTGAACAGTGACAAAACACAGCCCTTTTAGTACATAATCGTATGTTTAATACTATTAGGGTTTCTATAAGTAAACTATGATCTACAGTCCTAGTTAATTTTTGTTTTGTTACCAAAATATAAATAGGGTTTGCTTATTAATTAATCCATCTATAATATGCAGGCATGCACGATTTGATGCTTGGCTCTCTGTGCCCTTAATCATTGGATCATTTTGCAGGTACTAATAATATTAATTTGTTCTCATCGCCTTCAGCCTCGAGGGTTCATACGAAGATGAGCACTAGCAATCGTATTTCATGGCGATCATCATTCATCGATCGATCGAGAGTTTGTTGAATCTCATCATCTCCTTTCAAAGGTGGAAAAACTTAATCAGGACACTAAATATTCACTACAAACGTATGGAAACCATATGAATTTTCTAGCAGTACTATCCATATGTACTAGCTAGAATTTGTACTTCACCATTGTGACTGTACGTACGTACGATCGATTCCTTGTGCATATAACAATATAAATTATCACTATTTTGTTCATATATATATATGTTTTATTTTAGTCAATTCATATGCAAGAAAGAATCTAATTGCAACATATTTTCTCTATTTATTTTTATATACCTACGTACCCTTGTGGGATAAAAACTAATAATTAATGAGAGTTTTTACGTCCTTATTTGATCACATAAAATGATAATTAATGTGCTACATTCATCTTGATTTTCTGGAAATCTTGCCGATACACGTGCGAAACATTTTATAATGGTCCATATTATATAGCCATTATGTATAATATCCAATGGTAGCTTTGCACTCGCGAATGTACGTGGATCGGAACTTTGTTCACATTGCTGCTGGTCCTAACAGATATGGATTCTAACAAATGTTGTAAATGAGTTTTCTTCGAGATTTAGCACCAAAATTGCGCCCCAATGAAAGTTCACCGTGTCTCCGTTGGATTGAGTTGCATTTTTTACTCTCTATACATAGCACAACCCCTAACCTAATTACAATCTATAAGTCTTTTTTTTTATCAACTAATAATAATTTGTACGTCAAATCTTTGTGAGAATGTGAAGGTACAAATCTTTACAATGACTTATAAGGAGTTGGGTCTCTCACCACATAGCCAATTGATTTTGAGGTGAAACCTCGACTTCCTTCAACCTCAAGGGTATTAATTTGAATAAATAACTATAAAATACCAAAGAGTTTATGGGACTATGCTCAAGGGTATCTTTGGATAAGCAACTATAAAGTACGTCCCAAAGAGTTTAAGAGACAGATGGTGTCTTGATCTTGTGCATTTGTTATCCTCACTTAGACATGCACTATATGAACATAACAAAATCATGAAATAAAGAATGAATTAGTTTACAAAATAACGCATATTAATAATGTGTTACTTACAAATCCTTCTAAATACATTACATCTAATCATTTGAAATTCCTTATTAGTAATTTGAAGTTTTTCATTTTAACCCAAAATATTAGTGCTCGTATCAAAACCCACTTGCCACTTAAATTTTGAAATAATGCATGGTTTGCACGTATGCGATAGCTAAAGGCATATGCGGAAGAAAAAACAGCTGGTAGATGCTAATCGAGAATCATAAACAGCTGGTAGATGCTAATCGAGAATCATTCTTTTAAAAATTTCTTTTATATGCATTTACATAGGACATTTTATCTTCGCATCCTCACACAAATGATAACCATAAAAAATATAAGATGCATATTCCCTTCTTGAACTATAGAGCTCAATTGTACTCTTAAATGATTTTTTTGTTATTCACATTGTGTTGTTCACATGTTGATAGAATGACCACATAAATATTCTGATCGATATGTATCCTAGTTTTTACAAATTAATTAATGAATAAGGATATTAAATTATATACATATATATATATATCAAAGTTATTTATTTAAGTAAAACTCTAAATTTTAGTACTTTGAAGTTACTCATCTAAACATATAACTCAAAGTATTAGTGCTAGTATCAAAACCCACTTGCTACTTAAATTTTGAAATGATGCATGGTTTGCACGTTTGCAATAGCTAAAGGCATATGAGGAAGTATAAACAACTAGTAGATGCTGATCGAGGATCATTTTTTTTAGAAATTCCTTCACATGTATTTACGTAGCATATTTTATCTTCGCATTCTAACACAAATGATAAACATAAAAAATATAAGATGAATATTCCTTTTTTGAGCTATATTGTACTCCTAAATGATTCTTTTTTATTCACATTAAGTTGTTCACATGTTAGTAGAATGACCAATTAATATTCTGATCAATATGTGTTTGAGTTTTTACAAATTAATTCAGGAATAAGGATGTATATATGTGTGTATATATATGTACACACACTTGAAATTCCTAATCAGTACTTTGAAGTTCTTCATTTTAAATAAAATCCTAAATTTTAGTATTTTGAAGTTACTCATCCAAACATATAGCCCAAAATATTAGTACTCGTATCAAAACCCAATTGCTACTTAATTTTCGAAATGATGCATGGTTTGCACATTTGCGATAGCTAAAGCATATGAGGAAGAAGAAACAACTGGTAGATGTTGATTAAGGGTCCTTCTTTTATAAATTCCTTCACATATATAGGATGGATATTCCTTTTTTGAGCTATATAGCTCAATTGTAATCCTAAATGATCTTCTTTTCTCCACACTGTGTTGTTCACATGTTAATATAATGACCGCATAAATATTTTGATTGATATATATATATATATATGTAACAACCCGTCCCGAGAGTCGGGATTAGTAGCGTGATTAAGGTGGGATTAGCGAGGCTAATCGGTGGTTAGTTGGTCCCGATAGGTCCGTAAGTGTAGAATGACGATTTTGCCCCTGGTTCGGGCAAAATGTTGACTTTAGTTCGGGTAGTCAAATGGGTGTTGACCAGTGACCAGGACGTGGTTTAGGACATCACGAATCCATAGGCAAGTGGTACGCCCGATTCCGACATCCGAGGAGGAAGTTGTGATGTTCGGAAGGTCGAGGGCATAATTGTAATTTAGGTAAATTAAGGGGAAAAGTTGACTTTTTGAATAATCGAGTTTTGGTAGGTTGACCTAGGATGGTTAGATAGATTTCGTCGTCCTGAGTTCGATGACAGGCGGCACGTCTTCATCGGACTTACGGGGCGAGAGTTACGGGTCTAGGAAGTTTTGGTTAAATCGTAAATATGAGTTAAAAGAAGGGTATTTTGGTCATTGTGGCACATTGGGATTTGTGCACAGAAGGAAAGGAATTGATGGCTGGGATTAGGCCATGTGGGAGTGTGTGGAGTGGATTGTGACGCGTGGTGGGTGTGTAGTGGTTTCTACACAAATGTGCACGGGTATTTTAAAATGTGCAGCCGTGTTCTTCGAAGAGGAAAAAACAGAGAGTGAGCTGGGGGGTGAAATCGATCGACAGCCGGGCAAGTGTGAGCTTGTGAGTAGGGGAGTGTGATCAGAGGGAGGTTCAGAGTGCAGGGTGGTGTTGGGGAGATTGGGTGATGCAGTGCTCATGTGTGTGTGTGAAGTGAGAACTCACGGGGGAAAACCAGAGAAACAGAGAGGAGTTGGGGTGGAGGTGCGGTAGTGCGGTCGTGTACTTAATCAAGGGAAGCGGCAGGTGGTGCGCGGAGGACGGAGGAGGTGTGTGGATACCTAGGGACGCGGCGGAGTCCACGGCGGTGAGCGGCAGGAGAGGTAATTTCCAATTCCTCTGTTTTCCTGTTTTGTTTCAATTTGAAAGTCGTGAGTTTTAAGTACGAGTCGGGGTTTTTGGTGAGTTGTGTGAGACTTAGTGGGGTCCTAGAAGTGTTCTGGTGTCGCCACCGTGACGGGGGAGGACCTGGGTGGCCGGAGTGTGGAACAGGGGATTACGGGCCGTCTGGTTTCGAGCTTGAGTCGACAAGTATGGGGCCGTGTTGAGGTGATTGAAGGATGGGGATGGATAGAGTAGGTCTGGACGTTGAGAATGGTGAAGAAAGGGAGGAGAACGGTGGCCGGACGGCGGAGAAGGATTCTCGCCGGTTCAGCCTGCGATGGCCGGTTCAGCCCAAGTTGAAGATGGCACTGTAGCTGGCGCGTGAGGCCCACGCGCAGCCACTTTGGGCGGCGCGTGGGGGCGCGTGCAGCGGTTTCCGGTGAAGCGTCCAACTACGTTTTTGTTCTAAATGTTATAACGAATCCAATGGTTTAAGTTTCGGGTTCTTCGGACGTCGTTTCGGAGTAGTTCTGCGGGGTTAAAGGTCTAGGGTCCCGTTTTAAGTACGTTAGAAATTCGGGAAAGCTATGGGGTTTTAGTATGAGTAGCGTGAAGTAGTTAGTAACCTCGTTATGGAATTTGGACAGGTTTGGGAAAGCCGAGGATAGCAAACTGGCCGGGGACAGCGTAAGTGCGCGCGTATCGAGGCGACGCTGAAATGGTCTGTGAGTGGACTTTGCTTTCTAACTCTTGATGCATGCATATATGTTTTTATATGATTTCTATACGAGCTTCTATGATTTGATTTATAGTTGTGATGGTTTGTGGTTTGTGCACGTTTTTCGAGGAAAATGACGGTTTTCACGTTTTACGAGGTTTTGATAACTATTGTAATTTGAACCTGGTTTTAATGGCCGATTTCGGGATTTGAAATACGGTTGGATTTCAAGGAAAGTAAAAGGATTTTGAAAAGTATTTTCGGGCCTGAGGCCCAGTTCAAAGGTTTTCGGAAATGAGATTTCGGGTTTCGGAATCGGAATTCCGGGTGACGATTCGGGATTCGATTCGGGACTTGAAGCGGATTTCGGGTTTGGGTTCGGAATGGTTATTCCGGATGCTAGCTTACGGAATGATGGTTGCGGACTCGGACCGGAAAGTGAGAAGGAAATGAGTTCTGGGTCTGGATTCGGAATGACGGTTATGGATGCCGGAAGGGCATCAGACCAGTGGTTTCGGATTCGGGTTTGGATATGGAAATGGAAAATGATTTTAAATGGTTTTGGATTGGATTTGCTGGATCTGGATATTGGGTTTAAAGACCCGGATATATGTGACGGGGGACCGGCCGGATTGGGTTTAAAGACCCGGATTGAGTTTAAAGACTCGGGAGTTTAAAGACTCGGATATATAGTGATTTCCCCCGTAGGCCTTGAGTTTAAAGACTCGGGAGTTTAAAGACTCGGATATGATTAAGGCCTGGATTGAGTTTAAAGACTCGGGAGTTTAAAGACTCGGATAGATCCAGCAGGTTCGATGAATGAGAATGTGGTTTTAAATGTGTTTTGGGTTTTCACTGAGACTTGATGATGATGTTTTGGGCAGTAGCCCGGATGAAATGGTTTTTATTGGTTATAAGGGCTTCTAGTGATATTGGGGCTGAGGCCCGGGTTGTGGAAAAAGGTAAAATGTGCTTTGGTTTTCGTACATGGTTTTATGATATGAAATTGATATGCATGCATTGGTTTTCAAAATGGAGGGTATAAATGTATGTGTTTTCTGATAACTGTTTTGAACTTGACTTTTATTTTTGTCCACTCACAGTCTTTTCGTGTTTTCGATACCCTCCAGGTTGCTGTGGTGCGGGCTGTCGGTTGAGAGAGATGGAGACATCACATGCCAAATCCACAGTAGGCTCTGCGCACTCTGGGAAGTTTGAGGTTGTTGAGGTGGTTGGTCTGGAACACCCTTGTCCGACTTACGCGTCACACGGAGGTTAGGCGGTTGTTTAGCCCTTGTGTCATGCGTACGTTAGACGGGAGCGGGGTTTAGCCCTTAATCCCGGGGGATTAGGGGTGGGCCCTGACAATATATATATTCGAATTTTTACAAATTAATTAAGGAATAATGATGTATATATGTATATATATATATACACACACACTTGAAATTCCTAATTAGTACTTTGAAGTTTGTCATTTTAAGTAAAATCCTAAATTTTAGTATTTTGGTATTAACCATCCAAACATATAGCCCAAAATATTAGTGCTTGTATCAAAACTCGCTACTTAAATTTTGAAATGATGCATGATTTGCACCTTTGTGATAGCTAAAAGCATATGACGAAGAAGAAACAGCCAGTAGATGCTAATTAAGGGTCATTCTTTTGGAGATTCCTTCACATGTATTTACGTACGTAGGACATTTTATCTTCACATCCTCACACATATATGATCATAAACAATATAAGATGGATATTCCTTTTTTTGAGCCATACAACTCAATTGTACTCCTAAATGATCTTCTTTTATCCACATTGTGTTGTTCACATGTTAACAGCATGACCACATAAATATTCTGATCAATATGTGTTCGAGTTTTTACAAATTAATGAAGGAATAAGGATGTATGTGTATATATATGTGTGTATATATACTTGAAATTCCTAATTAGTACTTTGAAGTCGTCATTTTAAATAAAATCCTAAATTTTAGTATTTTGAAGCTACTTATCCAAACATGCACAAAATATTAGAGCTCATATCAAAACCCATTTACTACTTAAATTTAGAAATCATGATTTACACATTTGTGATAGCTAAAGGTACACGAGAAAGAAGAAACAGCTGATAGATGCTAATCGTGGATCATTCTTTTGGAAATTCCTTCACATACATTTATATAGGACATTTTATCTTCAAACCCTCACATAGATGATAACCATAAAAATACAAGATGGACAACTCAATTGTACCCCTAAATGATTTTATTTATTTATTCAAGTTGTGTTGTTCACAGGTTAATAGAATGACCACATAAATATTTTGAGTGATATGTATTTGAGTTTTTACAAATTAATTAAGGACAAGGATATATGTGTGTGTAGATATATATATATATATATATATATATATATTTGAAATTCCTAACTATTACATCGAAGTTCTTCATTTTAAATTCTAAATTTTAGTATTTTGAAGTTACTCATCTAAACATATAGCCCAAAATATTACCACTCGTATCAAAGCCCACTTGCTACTAAATTTCGAAATGATGCATGGTTTGCATATTTGCGATAGCTAAAGGCGCATGAGGAACAACAAATAGCTACTAAATGCCGATCGAGGATCATTCTTTTAGAAATTCCTTCACATATATTTACGTGGGACTTTTTATCTTCATATTCTCACACAAATGAGAAGCATAAAAAATATATATAAGATGAACTTTCCTTTTTTTAGCTATACTATACTTCTAGCTGATTTTTTTATTCACATCGTGTTGTTCACATGTTAATAGAATGACCACATACATCTTCAAATCTACGTGTGTTCGGATTTTTACAAATTAATAAAGGAATAAGGATGTATATATATGTATATATTTGAAATTCCTAATAATTAGCACTTTGAAGTTCTCATTTTAAGTAAAATCCTAAATTTAGTATTTTGAAATTACTCATCCAAACATATAGCCCAAAATTATTAGTGCTCGTATCAAAACCCACTTGCTACTTAAATTTCGAAATGATGCATGGTTTGCACGTTTGCGAGCAAAGGCATACGAGGAAGAATAAATAGCTAGTAGATGTTGATTGAGGGTCATTCATTTAGAAATTCCTTCACATATACTTACGTAGAACATGTTATCTTCACTCTTCACATCCTCGCACATATGATGAAAATAAAAAATATAAGATGGATATTCCTTTTTTGAGCTATACAACTTAATTGTACACCTCAATGATCATCTTTTATCCATATTGTGATGTTCACATGTTAATAGAATGACCACATAAATATTCTTATCGATATATGTTCAAGTTTTTACAATTTAATTAAGGAATATATATATATATATATATATATATATATGTGGATGACCTCTGTCTCAGATTATATTTCGATCATTTTTAATGGAATGGACATAGCATTGGTGCACTGCAGGGTGAATTACTGCGTAGTCTCCTATTGGAAAATTGTACCCACATGTATATAATTATGTATAAACGCAGCAGTCTGCCAAAGGAGATCTGCTCAGCAATTCTACTGCAGTATACATGAACACAAGCCAGTCGACACATCTAGATAATGATAACGCCCATATTACGCATTAAATTAAACACGTAATTCGGGTGTTATGCAATTTAAACCCTTTTTGTGTAGTTGTAGTATTGGTAAATAGGGATCGTTCTTAACCGGGGAAATTAGGGAACATTAATAATATGTTAGTTAAAAAGAATAATGAATAATCAAAGAATAAAGAATTAAAGAATTAAATAATTAAACAAATAAATAATAAAGAATTAAAGAATAAATGAATTAAAAAATTAAAGAATTAATGAATTAATGAATTAATGAAATAAAGAATAAAAGAATAAAGAATTAAATAATAAAAGAATAAAGAATTAGATGGGGGGTTTGAAAGATTGTAATCATAAAATAAAGAAAGTAAGTAAAAATAATTAAGAACTTAATTCTACTTCTACTTTAACTTTTATGCAAGTGAACTTTCTTCAAACACATATTTTTACCAACACTCTAACATCATGCTCATAGTGAACCAATCACGAAATTCTACCTTAATCATCTCAAATACATGCATACATTTTTCAATATTATAAATGCACCGAACAGCGGTCATAAACACTTATAATACGATTCACCTTAAGTTTGTGATTTCAATGTGTGTCAAACATCTAAATCTCTTCAATCCTATTCTAAGTGCACCGAACAGCGGTCATAAACACTTAGTGTTAAATTGAAGGTTAAGCACTAAAACATATAAAGCAGATGAAATTCAAAAAGTAAAACACATGGAGATTGTATTCACATTTACAAATGTTAGAAAGAAAATACCAACACATATATTGAATTATAAGTAAAACCAAAACAATAACAAGAATTTAAGTAAATGGAGAAAAGTTACACTTTCGGAACCCAAGAACAGCTTGTGATTCCGAAAGTGGATGGAAACAATGGAATGTTATTCATAAAGAACACCGAACAGCGGCGAGAACCTTATGAAGATGGAGGATAAAACATAAGAATACGAACTTAAATTCTAGAATTATTTCGGAAATACTTGGCCTAGGTATTTCTTAAGGAAAGCATAAAAATGTATTTAAGAGATCTCAAAGAAAAATCACAAGAACAAAGTAAAGAAGAAATGAAATTAAGAATTAATATAAATTAAGAACAAGAATTAAAGAAATCTAATTAAATAAATAATCTAAAAGAAGCTAAAATGGTCCCCAAAATTAAAGAAAGAATGAACTAATAGAAGAGAAACTAGAGAGAAAATAATAAAACCTAAACTAAAGAGACAAACAAAATGGAAAAATGGGGACTCCCTACAAGTGAATTTTGCCTCCCTATTTATAGAGGGAGGCCTAAAATATTCAAAATAAAAATACAAAATAAAATAAAATAAGTGAAATGATGAATTATGATGATTTTAGGCATGGGTTAGGGTTGAAAAATCAGAAAAACTGCACAAAGTGGGAGCAGTTTTGGCAAGTGGGTTGTACGGGCTGCTGGGTAGGTGGGCTGGTTGCTGAAAAATCAGAGCAGCAGAAGGGAAATGGGCTGATGGAGCAGGTGGGCTGCGCAGTGGTTCTCTGGCGTGATGGACTGGGCGGGTTGGTGATGGCGCAGTGGACTGTGCTGCACGGATGGATTGGACCAGTGAAGGCGGGTTGGTGCTGTTGTGCAGGAACATGCGCGGGCCTAGGTTGGTGACTCCTGCATGGGCTTACGTGGATCAGACAGTGGTTCGCGCGGGCTTGACGCACATGGGCAGTGGATTGGGCTTCTAATTCACGCGGGCCAGCAGGTGCAGGCTTGCGGATCGCGGGCTGGAGCGAGCAGGGTAACGTGATGGACTAGTGCAGTGGATTGGGCCAGGCGCGTGGGCTGATGCGGGTTGTGGGCTGCGAGTTAAGGCTGGGACGCAAGGGAGCTGGGTTTCTCGCGAGGCCTTGATAGGTCCTCAAATAAGCGTTATTTTATATTATTTTATACCCATTATACTTGACTTTTAATATTAAAATAATAAATAATTAGACAAATTAATTTATTTTGTGATATTTTTGTAGAAATAAATAAAGCTTGGAATTTGGAGCATTTTGGTGAAAGAATCGTCCCGATCGGAATTATAACGAAGAAATTATGGACGAAATATGAGAAACCACCGAAAATCGCAAGAAAATTCGGTGGGAAGCTGCTGAAATCCAGCAGCCCAAGCCAAAAATCCAGCAGCCCCCCAATAGTTCCCAAAATCAGCATATTTGCCCCAAAATCAGCAACTTTTCCCCAAAATCAGCCACTTTTCCCCAAAATCAGCATATTTGCCCCAAAATCAGCATCTTTTCCCACCCAATCTCATCATTTCCATCACTTCTTCATGTACTATTTTATTGTTATTTTTATATTTTAATTTTGTACTTTTAATTAAACAATTGTGGCACTCCTTCTATAAATAGGGAGGTCATTTCATGTATTTGGGGAGTCCCCAATTAGTTCCATTTCTTTCATTTTTCTTAGTTCTAATTCTTAGTTAGTTCTTTTGTTTCTCTCTTTTGAGAGACATTTTTGGGGACCATTTTAACTTCTTGTAGATTTTCTTATTAATTAGCTTTCTTTTAATTCTTGTTCTTAATTTATGTTATTTTTATTTTTCTTAATTTCATTTCTTCTTTACTTTGTTCTTGTGATATTTCTTTGAGATCTCTTAAACACATTTTTATGCTTTCCTTAAGAAATACCTAGGCCAAGTAATTCTAAGACAATTCAAGAGTTTTAAGACCGAATTCCTCGTATTTCTTCTTCCATCTTCACAAGTTTCCTGCCGCTGTTCGGTGATTCTTGTGAAAATCCATACTTCTCTACTTAAATTCTTGTTGTTGTTATTGGTTTTACTTATAATTCAATATATGTGTTGGTATTTTCTTTCTAACATTTGTAAGTAAGAATGCAATCTCCATGTGTTTTACTTTTTGAGTTTCTTTTACTTCATATGTTTTAGTACTTAAACTTCATTTCGAAACTAAATGTTGATCCGCTGTTCGGGGCATTTAGAATAGAGTTGAAGAGATTTAATGTTTGATCGCTGTTCGGCGCATTAAATCACTTACTTAAGGTGAATCATATTGTAAGTAATAATCCGCTGTTCGGTGCATTTATAATATGAAAAATGTATGCATGTATTTGAGATGATTAAGGTATGATTTCGTGATTGGTTCAATATGAGCATGATGTTAGAGTGTTGGTAAAAATATGTGTTTGAAGAAAATTCACTAGTACAAAGGTTAAAGTAGAAATAAAATTAAGTATTTAATTATTTTTACTTTTTTTATTTATTTTATATTTACAACTCTTTTCAAAACCCCCATTTTCAATTCTTTATTCTTTATTCTTTAATTCTTTAATTCTTTTATTCTTTAATTCTTTTTTTCTTTTATTCTTCTTTTATACTTTTAGTTTATTATTCTTTGATTCTTTCATCTTTTTATTCTTTTATTCTTTTATTCTTCTTTAATACTTTTAGTTTATTATTCTTTGATTAATTAATTCTTTAATTCTTTAATTCTTTAATTCATTAATTCTTTAATTTGTTAATTCTTTAATTATTTAATTCATTAATTTATTCATTATTCATTTATTCATTACTCTTTCCCACTAACACATTATTAATGTTCCCTAATTTCCCCGGTTAAGAACGATCCATATTTACCAATACTACATCTACACAAAAAGGGTTTAAATTGCACAACACTCAAATTACGTGTTTAATTTAATGCGTAGTTTGGGCGTAGTCAGGCCTGGGCCGGAAAAGAAGAGAAATGGGCTGCACCATTTATTTGGGCTGCAAATTAAATAAGAAATTGGGCTTACAAAATTAATGATAATTAATAATATAATTCAATCAAATTTCGTCCATAATTTCTTCGTTATAATTCCGATCGGGACGATTGTTTCGCCAAAACGCTCCAAATTACAAACTTTATTTATTTAAACAAAAATATCACAAAATAAATTATTTTATCTAATTATTTATTATTTTAATATTAAAAGTCAAGTATAAAGGGTATAAAATAATATAAAATAATGCTTATTTGAGGACCTATCAGATAACTAACTCACAATCACTTCTTTTTAATTGTTTGATCCAATTTAATGAACTCATTATTATACCTATGTAATTGTTTGCATATTACGCGCCTATAACAAATTCATTCTCCAAGTTGTTGATACCATATCAATGGACCACCAGAAGGAAGACCAACAAGGCCATAAACATGTTAGGGTTGATACGATCCACTATTGTTTATACACGCATGATGACGAATCCTTAGTTAGCTCCCTGTTCAGCCATAACGGTCCAATGTCTACTCAGTCGGCACTTTCCTGATTGGTATCCCTGTCAAATTGCACTAGCTGCACCTGACACACCAAGGGGGCCACTGCCACTCATTCTTCATCCTGAGTTTTCGGGATACATGTCAAGATCTCAAGGTAATAACTTGATCCTCACATCATTAGAGTTGCAATTACCATGTACATTCATTGCTACTATAGAGACAAGAAGGAGTCCCTCACACAGGTAACTACACTCTGCCTCCAACCTGTTTAATTTATGATAGATCTTCCCCTTGCTTACTAACTTAAGCATCAGAGTATATTCGTTGACACCCCATCGATGTCAAACGCTCTTCTTATTATCTCGCAGATCTCCCTAGTAAATCAGAAGAAGACACACCAGCGCCCAGAAGAGCATATCTCGTTGATCCATTTTCGGGTCAAACGGAATGAAATTACTTTATTAGAACTTTCATTTATATTCTTTAAGAAACGCAATGTAAGCTAACTTAATATATAGCTATGCAGGTACAATATATATATATATATATATATATTATTTCCGATTTTCATGTTAAAAATAAGATATGGAAGAATAAGTTCTCAATTATATTATTAAATATACAATGACACATATTATATACTAACAATAAGCCTGTTGACGTAACATCTGACCAAGTAACGAGACTGTCAAAATACTACACTGGATCACAGAGTAAGCCCATCAGAAGACCTCAAAGATCACACAAGGCCCATGCCTCAAAGCCCATCACTATTCCCCTAACCTAAATCCTAGACAAATTCTATAAATAGGGAGCCACTCTCCCATTAAAAGGGATCTCTCTCTCCCTTCTCTTTACTTTCTCTCTAAAGGTTCTAAACCTCTTATACTTGTACAAACAACAACATCATATTATTAATGAGAGTGAGGCAACACCGTGGACGTAGCCCGATTTGGGTGAACCACGTACTTTCTTGTGTCTTGGTGTGCATGTTTGTCTTTATAGTCTCGTTGGTACAATTTTTACATCGACAAAGCCTAACTAAGAAAGAAAAATAGTATATTATAATTAGCCTATATATCAAATTAGAATATCAAATCAATCTCTAATATTAAGCAAATCTAAGATACTAAATCGATCTAAGATATTAAACTGATCTAAGATACTAATAAATCAATCTAGGAATTATCAAGATTTTATTTCTAACACTCCCTTAGAGAGTGAACATTGTGAAGTCCCAAACTATCTTTTGCGTTGCTTCAAATCATTCCACAATTATAGCAACTTCATGAAGGAAAATGATAATTTTGGGTGCAGTAAAACACATGATGATGACAAGGTAAAAATTGTGGCATAAAGACCAAATACAGTGACATAGAGGCCAAATATAGTGGCACAAAGGCCAAGCATGTGGCACGAAGGCTAAAATACGGTGACATAAATTAAGGTCAAGTAGAGTGTCACATGTCACATAAGGTCATAAGGCCACGTGGTACAAAGGCCAAATAAGATGACAAAAAAAAAAAGCAAAATCTAGCACACAAGCTAAGTAATTAACACAAAAAGCCGAATAAAGTGACACAAAAGACCATATAAGGTGACACAAAATACCGAATAAGGTGGCACAAAATGTCAAATAAGGTGACACATGTTTTATCCCTATGTTGTTCGATCTTCCAATAACATGAAAGGCTTATAGTACAGATTTATTGTAAGGCATAAATCAATGTACGTGTCACCATTATTCATACATAAATCAATATCTTGTTTAGAGCTCAATTCAAACCAGCTGAACAAAAACCTAGCTTTATATTCCTTAATATTAATTAGCATAAGGGGAAGGGATTGTCCGTACAGATGCAAAACTTTCAACTTATTATTTAGTGGTTTCTTCAGCTGTCTTGTCTTGCTTGGTGCACCATCATCATCATCATGCACATGTACGATTTCTCGCCAAAAAAAAAAACTGACAAATTTAGTGTACATGCATATTAGAGATTTTTTACACATCGCGGACGTGACCTGCATGTAACATATTAATATTTGTTGTGATGTGATGTGATCATATATGCTGTGTGTGCTTCCTCGATCCAGTTAATTTCTGCGCACAAATTAATAACAACTTTTGGGTCCATCGAGTGGGTGTTGATGACAGCCATAAAAGATAAAGAGATCGATTTGGAGAAGATGCCTATATATGGAATATGGATCTTAATCATGCACTTTCATAATATCAAAGCATCCTTCTAAATCTTTTCAAGCTTTTTCTGTTTATTTTTCCATCTTTATTTCCCCCATTTCTCGATAACCTTATCAAGGCAAAGGCATTCTTCTTGTATATATATTGAAACCAGCTGAAAGTTTCAAAGTTGATGCTCTTTGTGAAAGCTACCTTTCAGTATATGACCTTACAGCTTCAGGTAGAGTCATATGTAATAGTTAGGGCAAATATCATTTTACGCCCTAAGCTTTAGGGATTAACATCATAATGAATTATTCAGTTTCGATTTTATCATTTCACTTCATGTAGTTTTGAGATTGATCACATCAATTTACTCTATTTGCATATTTCAATACTTCAATTTATCGATTAATAAGTTAAAACATTACAAGAAAAAAGACTTTACGGACAACAATAAAATTTGTCGGGTAACATTAAAATTCGTCGGGTTAGATGTTTGGGCAACAATCAAATCACCCGAAAAGACGTGAGATTCATCGGGCAAGGTACAAATTCGTCGGGCAAGATTATTTTTCGTTGGGTAAAGTGAGCTTTGACGGGTATTTCCTCCGTCGGGAAAAATTTTGTCGGGCAACTGAACTTTTCTTGTAGTAAAAGCATTCTTGGTATTAATTAAAAATTCTAACTCATATTATTTTTCATTAAATAACTAATTATTTTGATTTAGCTATTCTTTTAAATTAGTATATTTAAACAAGCTATAAGAACTCTGAATGTAAATGTAAATGTAATGCTCTTATAATTTGTTAAGTGAATTAATTTGAAAAAAAAATAATTAAATCAAAATAATTAGTCACTGAATAAAAAATAAAATAGGTAAGAATTTGTAATAAACACAAAAAATGCCCTTGACGTAATTCATGATTTACCAGTGAAATAAACAGATGAAGTAATGAGAACAACGCCAAGTTAAGGAGATAATTTGCCCAGCAATTCTCTTGCAGCTATTGTTCGCATCGATCCAAACAAGAATATAAGCTGTGTAGTTATTTTTCGTTATCGATCGGTGGATTTACGTGTGTCTCTTCTTCATAGATCATGAGTCATTCAATTTTCCTAGTTAAGAAGAACTAATGTCATGGTAGTTAGTTTGTATCTGTAAGCAAGCCTTTAGCTACACAGATATATGATCAAACGGTGCGTATCATTCTCTGTGTACGTTGTCGCATTGGACTATATAATAAGCAACTTAATGTAATCAGCATTACTCATTTTAATTTTTCTTGAATCGATGTAGAAAAAGTAACAGATAGAAATTAAAACAGAGAAAGAATATACATATCGTCCACAATTATATATATGACTAAAAAGTTTCTTTCTTAATTTGTGAATAACCCTAATTAATATATATATATATATATATATATATGATCAACAGTACTTGAGTTTGTCTGTGGAAATAGCATCCCCTATTTCCTATGAGTTCTTGACACAGAACTAATGGAAATTGTAGAACATAATACAAGTAAATAATATTGAATAAAAAATTTGCTACTTTAAAAAATTCACTTACAGATAAAAATACGTGAATTACTTGTCATCCAATGAATTAATTCACTAAAGAGATAAGAGAAGATAGTTTATACGAACACTCATCATTAAGAAAATGTTTATTGAATAATCCTAAGATCATTTACTCCAAATGAGGTGCGAGTATTTATAGACTAGTCATTGATCATCCCGGCCCAATGAATAAGTTGGAGTCCTATTAAATAAGACACGTATGTATGACTCATGAAAATTCATACATATGCATAACCCATGTAAACCATATATATGACTCATGAATGAACCATGTGTTGTCATGACCCGACTTCCCTAATACAACATTGTCCGCTTTGGACTTACGCCCTTAGGACTTTATTTCTTGGAACTCACGCGTGATTTCTCAGTGAATCACCTAAATTAACCACATGCCCTAGAGATTAATTCTCTCCCCCAAACTCTGTGTCATACAGTTCTGATTGTTGCTTTGAACCGTCAGCTGGTAATATTCTTCAACATTCGTAGGACTAGGAAGCTAGTTCATATAGCTAGCTAGCCGCAATATAATAATGCTGTCAAACAAAAGAAAAAGGTTATTATAGACAAGAAGAAGCAAGGTTAAAATAGAGAGAACAATATAACACAAATTAAGACGCTCAGTATACAAATGGAATGGCCGGTAGATCGAAGTGGTAGAGCATGAATTGCGGGGCAATTCTCCTTTGGCAGAGAACATGTACCTACTATTATGATCGAGTACGTACGTAGAACTTAAGTATAATAATAAGTACTAATTCAAATATCAAACGAACGGATAATATATATACGGCAATTAGAATTAATAATATTTCTGCCAAAGGAGAATTGCACTGTTATTCATCTCTACCCTTGAACGATGGAGCACGTACGAATTAACTGCTTGCTGCCATGGAAATATTAGTGGTGGAAGCTGAATTGCATGGCATGGTTTTTATTTGGGTTTTGATTCGCACATTAGGTATGGATATTCCATGTAGACTCGTGTTGCCTCATCGGTATATGCAAAGCATCTCCTCATCTTTGCTATCATGCATGCATGTTCCCCTCCTCCTTCCCTTAACAAGCTAGGTTAAGTTTCCCCGACATCGATGATCTTTCATTATCTTCTAGCTTATTCAGACATACCGGCCACCTGCAACTGCAGTATGTATGCCTCTACTAATATTGTTGATCTAGCTACTCCAAAAGCTCGCGGGATCGATCATCTAAAGCCAATTAATTATATACATACCATTTATTATTATATTAGATTGACCGCAGGGCCATATATTAATCACTAATTGACTTTGAATTGAAATTAATCTCAACTTTTCTTTATCTTATGTAGATATGCTTGCTAATTAAACATAAAAAATGGATGCCCTAGCTAATTAATTGAAAGAAGTACGAGATTATATGTCTCAAAACCAATTGAGAGGTTCAATTTCCCTTTTCAATGTGGAACCTTTCTTTATTTACATTTTCACATGTCTTTTTACCTGTAACGAATTTTTAAGTCTAACATGTGGACAATTCATATTGGGAGACGTGGAACATGTGTGGTAGGTTAACCTCATATGTGGACTAACTGACTTTGATACCATGAAGGAAATCCACTCTAAAACTAATTGGCAATGAGGGGAGAGGCTTAACTTCATTTTCCAATGTGGGACTTTTGTTTCTTCACATTCTCTCACACGTCCTCTTCACGCGTGCGAACTTTCAAACTTAGTACATGTACAACTCATATTTGATGGCATTGAGCATGCGTAACTGTTAAGCCTTACAAATAACATAACTCGCTCTGATACCATGAAAAAAATAAAGATTTCATTCAAAGCTAATTGGAAATTAAATGAAGAGGCTTAACTCCACTTTTCAATGTGGGACTTTTGCTCCTTATTCTCACATCAATTTCATGTCCAAAACACTCCCCAACGCTACTGGACAAACATTATAATGGATTCAGCTTAACCTAATTATTCTCAGAATTCTCAATCAATGTATAACAGACCGATCATCGATGGATTTAATGAAAATTATCTAATTAAGATGGAAGAAGCAAGAAAAGTAGAAATTGGATATGCTGAAGTAAACAGTAGCATATGCGGGGTCAATATATTCCTCCTCGAGCTTTCCTAGCTAGCTCTCACTGTGTTCGTATCTTATACACATATATTGCATTCCCTTTCTTTCTCCATCATATGATGCATGGTGGTCCAAACTAATTTCCTCTGCTGTGTCTTTTCAAACTCGATCAATATATATTTTCCTCTAAAGGCACTTTGATCAATGGGCTCTGAGATTCGATGGCATAACGATAGGGTTGCTGGGGCTCCCGCGTCCAACCAGACAACCAGTCAAGCTTTGATTTGACACCAGCTGAAAAATTAAGTCTGGCTTTGGCTTATCAACGATAGGGGTGGGTATATGCATCATGATGTGCACATTTGGATACACATTACACGATGTCTAGAATTATCATTCTCAATATCCGTATATATGGAGGCACAAATTCAAAAATTAAAAATAAGGTGGGTTAAATTATAACGCGAATTTTTTAATATCAAATATTGACGGTATTATATAAATTTTATTATTAAAATACATACATTGTACAAAGAAATAATTAATAATCAAGCACGGACCCAGATGGTTTTAGGGTGGGCTAGCCCACCTCAAATGTGAAAAAATATGAAAAAATCAAAGGAATTTTTTACTGAATTTCTAGTAAATGCTATTTTACTAGGCTAATTGGCTATAAATCAGTCATTTTCTATTCTTAATTATGGATTCAGCCCACCTCTATTTTCAATCCTGGTTTCGTGCCTGCTAATAATCATGCAATATAAAATATTTTAATTATAACAAGCTTGTCTTTTACATGGACAAAATATTACATAATCTCCAAAAAAATTCTTCTTTCTCTTTGTTTAAGTGTGAATAAACTAATGAGTTGGACTATAAAGTAAATATTATATAAAAAAATTTCTTTGAACTTTTAATTTCGGGTGGACTAGAGCACACCCCAACTATTATTGGTGGTCTCTATATATACCTGCATGGATGCCAACACACATACATATGAAAGTCGATATATATATTACATCGCTAGATCTGTATACTTTTAATGATTCATATTAATTCATTGACGTACAATCTAAAATTTTAATCAGATTAATTAATCTTCCTACCTAGCCTAGCTATGTTTCTTTGGTTGGCGTCGGAAAAATCAACTTTTTGTATCTTCCTAGTTGTTTCATCTGGATTCAAACACAAAAACAACGCATATATATCTTCAAGATTATTCACTGTACTAATGTAATGGTGAAAGTACGCAAATTATTGGATCCTGATGACTTGCATACATAAATCTGATTAAAGATTCATATATAAAAACTTCTCATCATAGCTCTCTCCGTCTTCTCGTCCGATCTAGCTACTAATTAAAAACTTCTCGTAAGCTTCCTTACTCTTCCTGCATAACGGAGGCGATCGATCTTCTTCTTCCTCATAAATTGATCACTAATTAAAAAACCCTAGAAATTTATCACTAATTAAAAAATCCTAGAAATTTATCACTAAAAAGCTCCAAAACTTTTTCCTTGCTTAATTTCCAGTGAATTCCCCTTCAACTCTAATACCGAAAAACACTACATTTTTTAAATTGTATTGGCGTGGCAGACTGGCAGTAACATGGTCGAAGAAGAAGAGATTTTTTTTTTGGTTGGGGGTTAGAAATAGAGCTTCTACAAAGGAAGAAGATAAGTAAAAAAAAAATTGTTACATAATTAATGGAAGAAAAATCTTAATTAGGAATGTAAGATTTTTTTTGTTCAATGTGATATAATTAATTACTTGAATACAAAAGATTAATCTTACAAATTCGATTGCATCTCAACCATCCCATCTATATATGGTAACGTGAATTAATCTAGTTGTTGAAAATTGTATCAAAATTTTGGTACCACCGATCGACCCCTTATATATATATATATGTGTTGATTAATGAGGATTCACTGGTTTCGTCGAAGTTTTTAGAAATAAATTCTAAATTAATTATATTTATAAAATGATTGATTTGGAATATGACTTGGGAGAATTCATTTTTTGCTAAATGAAATGTTGAAGGAGAACAGATCTCCAACTGTACACAAGCACTAGCATATATTGTCCTTGTATTCATATGCATTTAGGATTTGCTCCACGCTCTCTCAAGTTTTAGAGCCATTCCCACTCAGACTCCCACCACCGAAGCTGCTAGACGGCCGCTGCCTGAGCTGATCACTGAACTCCACCGGCCGCCACAGGCCATCTGATGTGCACGTCACCGTCAAACATTTCTCCAATACATATTAGTTTTTGGTTGTCGAGCAATAAAATGGGAGACCGTATCAACCCAATAATAAAATGATGACAGACAAAATTGATTATTTAATTAATTAGTAGATAGATAAGTAATTAGAGATGGAATTGAAGATAACTAATCTCATTATATATCTGTACGTGGAGTGAATGGCAGGGCAATTCTCCTTTGGCAAAGCAAAAAAGCACGTAATATATATTACGGATTGTACGTGCATGCAATTATATATGCAATTGCACTTGCAATATTTCTCCTTGCCATAGGAGGACTGCACTGTTATTGAACAACCACGAAACTTAATTATATATGTGCGATTGACATGGTCGTCGTCCACGATAAATCATATCGTGGATTATTTATAAGTAATATTGAGAGTATTGAGTGATGAGTAGTGATGGATATATGAGCACATATGTTCACATTTTGTTGCCCTTTTATACCACAGATGTGGATTCGCACCTGTTTCTGAATATGCCGTGTACAAGCTCGTAATATATACATAATGAAATGGATATGCCCCGTACAATTCTTCCACAAAGATTATCTATCTCTTTCATGCTTTCTTGGTCCCCGCCGCCCCAATTCTCTCTCTAGCTAGCTAGCTCTCTCTTTCTTGGTAATGTGTATATGTATTCAACCCTAGCTAGCCTTTACAACTCTTTCTTTCGTACTATTTTACGTATTAATACTGAATTCATTCGTATAAGTCAAACTACGTACGTACAATTCATTCGTAGATGCATTCTTATTCATTGCATTTCTACGAAGACTAGGAAAGAAAGAATTCGTTTTCGGGAAATAAAATTCGCCAAGGGAGAAACGGCTAGAGTTCCAATTCAGATTCCAAAATTTGCTCACCACCGCTCCTTGGTTACTTGTGACGCTCGCTATCAACCGTAGAGCAATGGCAGAATTTTTTTCGAAATGGGCTATAATTTTTTGTTGTTGGAATCTAAATCTATTATGTGTGGGTAAAGAAAGTGAGTTTATTTGGACTTTATTAACTTGTATTGGGCTAATTTTAGTTAAATAGGATGTGTCCCCTTCCAAAAAATTAGTAATTTATTATTAAATTGAACACTAAAACATGTATTTTTTTAAATTAATATATAATGTCCTAATTAATGATAACAAATTTGTTCTCTGGGCGAGTATATTGCATATAAATATTACAATTAAGATCATAATGGCACTGATACAATTATGCATATAAATAGTTAAATAATCTTCGATTTCTTTAACATTTAGAAAGAAAAAAAATATATTATAGGCGAAAGGGAGATTTTTTGGGAATTATTCATACCACAAGTTCGAATTTGAGACTAAATGTCTATAAGTCGACTCTATCTTCCGTAGTATGCATTCCCATCTGTGTCGCAACTTGATTCGATAAGCTACGTGTCCAGTGCATAGAGAACTGCCTTCGGTCCCCTAAACTGACTTATTCGTGGCAACCTTCCGGCCGCCCAACGACCTATAACTAGACTCACTTGTCATTTAGAAATTAAATGGCCTCAATTAATAGCTTAATTATGATACATATAACGATAATTAAATAAATTCAAATAATACAAGGAGATAAATATTACAAAACTAATATAAAAGTATTTTTTTTTTTATAAATACCAATTTTGGATAATAGTCAATTGCGCAGATTAATTATTTAATCAATTCTTTTTCTTGAAAATTATAAGTACGGCTGATCTAATTTCTTCTTTATGGGGCCAAAGTTAAAAATAGGACCACGATATTTGTTTAAATTTGTTTAGATATTTTTAAAAATATTTAAACATTATCTCTTTTTTTTTCCATAGAAATAATTAAGTCAAATTTAAAAATTATAAGCACCCTTTGTTTATGAGCCCACGGATCACATCACCCTTGTAGCCTTAGGACATGGCCGGCCCTAGAGTCATATATATTTTATTTGGCTATTGTTGATGCACGAAATGTGCAAACTTGGTGCCAACTTGGGGAGCAAATGCTGCTCTGCCACGTGCCCTGTGTGAACCTGAAAGAGGAAGGAAACTGATCGGTCGGTGAGAGTATAGGCACCGGTGTGGTACCGGCCCAAAGGTACTCCGACGCCCAAGTCAGTGGTCGGTATAAGGCTTAGGGGGTAGCAGAAAGTATACTGTAAGAGTAATAGTAAACAGTAAATTGCTTAGTTACCTTTGTATGACAAGTGAACCCCTTTTGTATGGGTGCGGCGAATATAATATTTGTATTTTTCCGATGTGGGACAAATATCAATTCGCTGTGGGACGGACACGTGGAGGTACCATCCAGACCGAGTGGGACTTGTCCGTGTGAGTGTGCCTGGTCCCCTTGGGCTTGTGGTAGGTGGTGGCACTGGGCCGACCGGTCAGTCTGGGTCGACGCACCGACCGACAGGAGCTGGTCTTCTGGAGTCGGCTGGTGACATGGTGTCTGGAAGAGGGCTGGGCCTCTAGGTCGGTCTGGGCCGACGTGCGGAGCCAGGTAGAGGGCTGGGCCTCCAAGATTGGTCCGAACTTGTGTTATTTCATCGATTGGCTGGGCCCGTAGTCAATGTGGGCTTCGAGCTCGGTCTGGGCCGATATGATATGAACAACTATCATATAAATACGTTGTATTACATATACACGTATATATGTATATACTATTATGTATATATAATTATAATTATAAATGAATGAGGATTACTTTTGGAATGAATAGGACGCAGATTCTTCAGTCTCCATTACTGCATGCGTGCCGGTACTCAACAAGTTTGGGTAGGGTACACTGAAATGAATGTGCCTAGAATATCCTATTTTGCATGGGCGGTTTCAGACATTTATTTATATATAGAGCCTAGGGCAACCCCAATCTGCAGTTCAATATTGCCAAATCAAATTAAGTACTCAACTTATATCGATTGTAATGTATATATCGGAAAGATTGAAAGAGAATTGTTCATCATGGCGGTCAAAGCAAGTACTGCAGAAATGCATTGCTGGGCAATACTCCTTTGGTAGTTGATTAGAGGCTAATTAGATAGCTCTTAGTTAAGTACTGCCAAAGGAGATTTGCCCCGTAATTCATATGTGTATAGGTATTATGTTTTTCCATCCAGCACCTACAAGACAGTAAGGAATCTCACACCACTAGTACCTATATTCACATATATAAAAATGCTTAATTAAGGATCACATAATAAACAATTTTACTTAAGAGATCATTTTTTTTTGAAACAAATGCATTAGATGGGTAAATTATGCATATTGCAGTGGTGAAAAAAAAAAGTATGTGGCCTCATTAAAATTTTATCGAGACTTACAATTTGATCGAAAGAAAAAGAATGTCATGCACCAACATAATTTAAATTTGCAAGTAAAACAACTTGTAAAATATCCGATGGCTCCTCAAACCACACAAAATCAGCTTTAGAACGAAATCCCTATCGGACTAACTTATGCACCACTATGTAAAAATTATGTGGTCTCATTAAAATCTTGTCAGACTTACAATTCGGTCGAAAGAAAAAGAATGTCACGCACCAACCTAATCTAAATTTGCAAGTAAAACAACTTGTACAATATCCGATGGCTCCTCAAACCGCACAAAATCAGCTTTAGAACGAAATCCCTATCTGACTAACTTATGCACCACTATGTTTGTTGTGTGTGAGGCATAAAGGAATTTCACGCCATCTACCTACTGAGCAAGAGGTAGTGAATGTCATTGAGAATAAGGCCCACCTTAGAAACATCCTCCCGTAAGTGTGACAAAGCTGCAATTGCTAGAAGACAATCGCCTTCAATCTCGACTTGCCGCAAGTCCAGATCCTTCACTAACTGTATTGCCCTGTGAGCTGCCACCGTTTCTGAATGCACCGCCGACGACAAACCGTCCAAATAACCCGCTCCACCGCATGTTGGGAGTGGGTACGTAGTCGTTTCTTTATAAGAAAGAATTAAATTTGATTTGGAACCAGTACTTATTTGTTGAGGAGGAAGAAGACAGACAGTACACACGTGGAAATTAATTAACTGAGGATTAATTATTCGAAATGTGAATATGATGTGGGCTTGTAGTTTGTTGACTGCCTCCAGACCCTAAGACTCTCCAGAGAACAAAAGACCCGGTCAGCAGCCAGCTGGAAGCTGGGTTTATTCATCGAACTATCAGAATTAATTTCTTCTAAAATAAATCTGGCCAGTGTAATTTTATATAGTATCTACTTAAGTTGACTATTATTTTTTTTTCTTTTTATAATTGTGATTAACATTTTCTAATCCACTCGTCAAGAGGTAGGAAGCAGTCTAAGAACGAGTCGAGAAACTCGAACTTTATTAATTAATGCACTAAAATCATCAAATTACTCATAAACTCAAAGTTGACGAAGCTGAAAGTTGATGAAGCTGAAAGTTGAATGGGCTAAAATCATCAAATTATTGAGAAATTCGGGGTGGGATGGATTTAAATATTTAATAGAAATAATTATAAATTAGTTTAATTTTTAAATGTAACATATAATTAAAATAATCCATTTAATGTATTATTAAAACTATTACTGTATTTTTTACTGTATTATTTTTTTAAAAATTTTCTTTACAGTTTATATCATTTTCATATATGGATGAATAGCTTTCAAAATTTAGATATTAATATTTTATTTTTATTTTTAAAAATTATTTGATAAGATAATTTTAACTAAATTTCCTATTTTCAAATTTGTCTTAGGAATGAAAATTATTCTAATTCGCAAAACTTCTCGGATATTATCTGATACTTTTGAATAATTAAAAGGCTCAAAACTACTTTATTTATTTTATAAAGTGTTTTAGTTTTATTTATTCGTAAGTAAATTATTAATTACCTGATTGTTTTATTAAATTAATAATTATATGTGTATTTCTTATTTTTCTATTCTATTTGAGAGAATTATATTACATATAATATACCTTTATTATACAATTAAAATTCTCATAGGTAAATTACATTTTTATATACAATTAAAATTTTATAAGTAAATTACATAAAAATAAAACTAATACTAATAAAAGAACTAAAACTAATACTGCATTTTGACTAACAATAAAAATAAAACTTATTTTTCATTTACAATTCTTATTTATTATAGTAGATTAACTTATAATTTAAACTCTAAAAAATGACCTATTTATAATTACTTCTTAAATTAATAATGTTTTATTTAAATATTAATTGAAAAAAATGAAAAAAAATAAGATTATATTAAAAAAAAATAAAGCTGCTAGCCAGAGGCTCAATTTTGTTCAATGGAGTTTTATTTAAATATTGCTATTTCAGAACCAGTGAGATCTCATGTTGTAGCTGCTTGAATGCCACGTGCAGTCTATATATATATTTATGTATAGACCCACTAGTTAGATTGCAAGTGCATGTCATGGACCCAAGTTTTATCAAATTTGAGATGTAATTCAGAAGCAATCTATTATTATTATTATTATTATTGCCACGTGGTCCCCTACTGTGCACTGCACATTTCACTCACCCCACATGATAGACATGTCACCAACATATCTCGTTAATGTTTTTGTGGGGAACATTTTCAAAGCGGACGAAAGACACACAATCACGTTTTGCACAACGTTGTCAATATCTAGGGCTTCACCTGGTAACTTCCACACGATCACAAAACGCAAAGCTTAACCACACGCATCCCTAATCCTTCTTCACACGTTCATATCGCGGTTTTCCTTCTCTTGAAAAATGACCACTTTACGTGGAATAATTCAGGTTGAATTTTTTTCGGTAATACGAGGGCAACAGCGAGGGCAATTTCGTAATAAACAAGGGAGAGTCTCCCCAGTATTTATATAGAGCTTTTGAAAGCAAATTGTTTTGCACCACAAACGCAAAACAAACTAGCTCTTGTTTCTCTTACGCCGTCGCGCCATTGATGGAAGTTAACGAAGTGATTGAGCTCTTTGATTCTCATTGGTTCGAGCTCCCAATGTTCAATAAACGACGCAATCCATCAAATCCAGCAAGGAGTTGGATTTACCAACAAGAACCAGATCAAGAAATTGAACAAAAAAAACAAGAAGCTCAACCATCAAAGCCAGAGTTCTTACTAATCCCAAGCCTCGGTTCACGGTCCATGAGCGACGATTTGAGCTCCAAAACAAGCTTCTATGTAAGCTCCCTCTCGCCGGACTCGGTCCTCTTCAAACCGAAGCTCTCGACCATTTTTTCCGGCAAGGAAGCCAAGGAAATGGAAGCTCCGAAACAGAGGGTCGCTGAAGAATCGCCGAAGAAAATTTCAAGAACGCGAAGGAAGAAGAAGGGCGAGAGCAAGAGCTTGACAGACCTTCAATTTGAGGAGCTAAAAGGGTTTATGGATATGGGTTTTGTTTTCTCAGAGGAAGATAAAGATTCGAACTTGGCTTCAATAATTCCTGGGTTGCAGAGATTGGGGAAAAAGAATGATGACCCAGATGAGGGCTTTGATGCGTCTGCAATTCATAGGCCTTACCTTTCTGAAGCATGGGAGGTGAGGGAGCGAAGAAAGAGAGGGAAGCCATTGATGAATTGGAGGTTTCCTTCCATGGGTAATGAAATTGACATGAAACATAATCTCAAATGGTGGGCTCATACCGTTGCTTCTTCCGTTAGATAATGAACGAAGGTTCTGGTTTTGCTTGGATTTTTGCTTCAATTTCTCTTTTTGTTCTTTTACACAGTAAATTCAACCCAATCGATATGTCCTGTTCTACAAATAGTAAATGTAAATAAAAGGTAGACAATGTTCATGATTTTTTTTTTGTACAGTTCTGATTCATTAATAAAAGATCATCTTGAAGAAGAATTAAAAATCGAAACTTCTTGGCCATTTGCGAAGAAAAATTAAAAAGGCATTGAAAATTCTGCCCCATTAAATTCTCATGAAACATCCATATCTACTGGATAAATTCAATACATATCTTCGCCATAGCTAATATCGTCATCATTCATTATTCAATACGATAATCAATCAATCGCAGTCACAAATATAAACATCCACTCTCAATCAATCAATAAACTAATCTTATATTGTACGTTGACAATTCACGTGGGATAAATTGCTAATTTCTTGTTCCAATATTGGAAGATAAATTTGTACGAAGTTCAAATTCTCCAATTCTCATGCCTTTTTATGGTAATGAAGAAATTTTAGTATTAATTTTAGCTAATAATAGGAAATCAATGTTCAATTTATCGTGCCTATTTCGTGACCGCGCTTGCGCCTTAACGATTCCGTATCATGCTTGTGTCAAGTATAATGGCTAAAATCTTAGGCCCAAACCAACCGATATATTTCATTGCTTCTATCCAATGATGAAAATATCGACAATATCGCCGATATATCGGTCGATATGTCGGAAATTTTGGCCCGCGGCAGGTAAGAGGGGGGGGGGGGGGAAAAAAAAAAAAATTGAGCGAAATATCGACATTTTTCCTTGTTTTAAGCCCATCGATCTCTTTATTTCATTAAAACGATCGAGATAGGAACAAATTTCATGAAAATCGGACGTAAAACGATAGAGTTACAGCCGGGTCATGCCGCGCTGGTCAAAAAACCCGAATTGCAGACCCGCGCGAGGAGGAAGAAGACTGTTTTGAATCCTGTACGTATGCTTTATATATTAGTTGCTTTCTTAAATTTACAACTTGGCTGGTTAGTTGAGTTGGTGTGACTGCTTTTCATTAAAAGCACTCATACGCCTCCTCTCGTGTTCGAACCTGCTGGTGCCCTTTTGTTTGTCTGTTTTTTTTTTTATTTATTTATTTATTATTTTTTCCAATTTTGAACTATATTTATCATTTTTCCAATTTTAAATATATCAATCATTTCCAATTTTAAATATATCAACCCTTTCCAATTTTAAATCATTTATTCTTTATTAATTTGAACTATATTTTTTATTTATGCCTTATTTTAAACTATAATTTTCATTTATTTCTTATTTTGAACTATATTTATCATTTTCCTTATTTTGAACTATATTTATCATTTTTTCCAATTTTAAATATATCAATCCTTTCCAATTTTAAATATATCAATCATTTTTAATTTTTGAACAAAGATGGACTCTATTTTTTTTTTATCCTTTTTCCAATTTTAAATATATTTACTAATTTTATAATTTTCTTCCATTCAAATTTTTTTATGCTTATTGTTATGTTTTTAATTATATTAACATTCAATTATAATAATTCACTTCAATTTATATTTATGTTTATATTTTTATATTACTAGTCATCGGCAGAACCCTATTGTATCATATTATTCATCATATATTTATTATATTAAAGTCATTTTATAATTTTTATTAGTCCTTTATAACCATAATTGGGTACTTAAGTTTTTTTTAAAGTTTCATTCAAAATTTGCAACTTTTAGATCGAATTTCCGTCATTTTTCTTGACCGTAAACGATATCGATATCGATATCGATATTTGGGGGCGAGATATCCGTAAATTTGACTAGCGATATATCCGTCGATATCGATATTTCAATCCTTGCTTCTATCACATTTGTCCATGTTTAATTTTTATTGTGTTATATATGGTATCGTCTCGTTTTATTTGACATATGTGGAATCTAAAATCACTCAAAAATTATACAGTTGTCACGTGATTCAAAATTTTTAAATGTCTAAATTGTTCCTAATAATAATATTAATGACTTAGAGACACTTGTACATTAAATAATGTATTTACTAGTTGAATACGTTATTTAATCGAGTTAAAAGCCTCTGTAATATTAATATTATTCTCGTTAATTGTCATTATTATTATAATGAACAATTAATAGTAATATTAAATTGCTATAATTATCAACATAATAAACAATTATTATAATTATTAAATAATATATTATTTATTAATTACAAAATCAACCGACCAATTAGAACGCTCTGCGGCTCCCAAGAATTCTCTATAAATAGAGACGATCATTTCACTTTCAAGGTAATATAATTCAACGCTACTTAAACTCTTATGATTTTTCTCTCAAAGCTAACAAAAACATTGAAGCGTTTTTGGTCGAATAACCCCACATAGCCTCGATCAGAGCGAACGATAACTTACTATTTGCTGTTTACGAGGACCACGAAAACTTTTGCGAGTACAAACGAATTTTGCTTCAACAACATCTCTACTTTTAAGCTCAATCTGGTTCACATATTATTTATAATTAATGATATTGTAAACGAGAGAACGAATGTTGCATAATCATATCTTAACGAATAAGAATCGAATATGAATTGAGAAATTAAAATGTTTGTTGATGAAAATGAAATTATTAAATTATTAAACTAACCCGAATCCATCAACTTGGAAACAACCACCACATTTGTGGGCTACCATATTACTTATTTGTTTAGGGGATTGCCGGTTTGGTACATTGTGAAAGCTCAAAGGACAATGGTCAATCAATACAAGAGAAAGAAAAAAAATCCTAAAAGTTTTCATCTTTTTACCCAAAAAGAAAATCGTGAAAATAAAAAAATTATTAAAGCATTCATATCGTTTGCCACGTTATTTTCGACCGTTGGGTACCTAATTAACGGCGCCAGGTGAAGTCGCACAACGTAAACTCGCCGACCACCGTTTATTCTTCACAGAATAGTCTCGAAACTAGAAGGTCCGTTTGGTAAAATAATAACGAAGAATTACGAAGAACGAGAGAATATTGCGGATTTAAGAGGGCCCGTCCAAACAGAAGCTGGGAAAGCTCTGCCTGCAGTCCTCTCCTTCCTTGTTCCTCATGGACGGGTCACGGGTTATGGATCAGACCATGGACTCTCTCTGGTTCTTTGGCAATGTCTTTTCTTCATCCTCTACGATTTTAGGTCCAATCAAGCATGTCCATGAGCCTGTGGAGGAAGAATGGTCCAAACCCATGTCTGCAACTGTTCAAAATCAGCAAATTGAGCCGCCGAAGCTGCCGATTGAGGCTGAAATTTCAATTCCAGTGTGCCCCAAATTTGATGAACCAGAAAGTTTGAAGCTTGAATGGGAAAAAGTGGCGGTGAAGGTGGAGTATTATAATTCTCCGAGCCCAAGTCCGGAGAAGGAGAGGGGCAGGAGGCGGAGCCGCAGGAGGAGCAGGAGGGGGCTGCAGAGGCAGAGGAGAAAGATACTTGAAGAGCTTGATGTGATGGATTTTGATGATCATGTGAAGGAGATGGTTTCTTGGGGTTGGTCATCTAATTGGATGGCTGGGATCGAAGGAGGAAATTGTGGGTATGATCAGAGGTTTGGAGATCAACAGCAGCAGATGAATACAATGCCTTCCATCAGTGATGATATGGCTATGAAAGAGCATCTGAAATCATGGGCTTATGCTGTTGCTTGCACTGTCAGATAAAATTTGATTTCATTACCTACTGTGTTTCTAGGGCTCTCTAATGGCAGAATTGATTAAGTTGTGGCTAATGTAGTTGTTTACATCTGATTAAGAATTGGTCTTGTTTTCTCTTTCATTTCTTTTGGGTCAGCTTTTCCTCTCAGATTTATGCCTAGTCTGAGTCTATGCTTCTGATTTGTACCATGTTAAATGCTGAATGCAAAAACATTTCTGGGAAAAATCAGTACAAAGATCCGAAACAACTATTCACTGGGAACTTATTTTATAAAGGACTTGTCAATTTTATGCAAGTACTTAGCGTGTTCACATGCCATTGAAAAAGGAAGGTTCACATGCATATCTTCTGCTGTATTAATAGACTCAATTACCTATAAGGGAATGTGACATTTCTATCTCAAAATGATTGAAAGCGATTTGTTTACTTATATTATTTGTAGGTAAATGTAATATAAAATTTGATACAAAATTTAGTACGCGGATTATTATGTTTGATTATGGGAGTTAAATTGAGACAGATTTCATAATCGCTGATATAGATGTGTTACATGATAACGTGGTAAATAAGAAAATATATTTACTAGAACTGAAATTCATTGATACATTAATTTCAATTTTGAAATCTAACATAATTCATAATCTGGCCAAATGCAGGTTCGAGCTCAAACTTTTTTTGTAACGACCCGTCCCGAATATCGGGATTTAATAATATTTAATTGTAATTTACTAATCTGGGATTAGTTGGGCGATTTCGGACGAATTGTGCAAAATGGCCGTTTTGTCCCTGGGTGTGGGCAAAACGTTGACTTTTAATTCGGATGGTCAAATGGACTTTGACCGATGACCGTGACGTAATTCGGGACGTCACGAGTTCATAGACAGGTGGCACGTTCGATTCCGACGTTCGTGGTGAAAGTTATGATGTACGGAAGTCCAGGGGCATTTTCGTAATTTGGACGATATATGGGCAAATGTTGACTTTTTGACCAGGATGTCCGATGGCCGAGGGCCAAGGACCGTTACGTAGGTTTCGTCGATGCGAATCCAACGACAGGCGGCACGCCGAAATCGGAGATTCGACGACGAAGTTATGGGTCACGGAAGTTTGGTTTCGTTATGCACGCATTACGAGGCGTGGACACGTGGCGTTCTCTGATTGGTCTGAATTTCTGAGTGGGACACGTGGACCACTAACCTTTAATTATTGGGATCAGATCTGGATTGGTCAGATTGATTAAATTATTGGATTAAAAAAATATAAAGAAATCCCACTTAGTGCATCTTTTGATCTGGACCCTTAATCTCATTGGTGAGATTTAATCTGGGCCGTTCATTCTTTTTCCCTCTCTCTTTAATTGGATCAGCCTACATCCTCCCACTCTCATTTCTCTCAAACCCGTGAGCATGTACACGGCTCACACTGCACACCACCACCATATCTGTATCCATGGGTTTGTGCGGAGGGTTGTGGGATGACTGCTGAGAGCTGGGCACGATGGGAGACGGCGGGAGCCGGCGGGGATGACGGCGGAAGGAAAAACGGGGGAGGCCGAAAAACTCAAAATTGGGAATGTCGTTGTAGACTGTTTTTGATCGTGCTGATGGGTGGTGGAGGTTCCTGTGATCAGTCCAGGCATTTTGGGTGGCCACGGTGGTGACCACGACGGCGATATGGCCCTAAACCCGTGAGTCCGATTCTCGGGTCTAAAATGGCAGGATGGGCCTTACTGTCTTTCGGTCGATCTAGTAACCAGGAGGATGACTCAGAGGATGAGACGAGTCTATAGGGACCGTTTTCATCGAGAATGGTGGTCGGAGCTGAGAGCAGTCGACGGTGGAGGTTGGCCGTGAACTTCTCGATCGGGGAGGTGAGGATCTTGACGTTGTTCATTGTTTTTGTTTCCACAGAACTCCTAATTTAACCCAGACGATCATGTAGGTGGAAACCCCGTCCAAAATGATCCTGTATCGACGGAGAACCGATCGGGTTGGCCCGCGGGTCACGGCGACCCGTTTACCAGTCGTTCGGGTTGAACGACGGTGAACAGTACCCGGCGCGTGGGTTTCACGCGCAGGGAGTTCAACCGGCGCGTGGGGGCGCGTGTGAGGTAATTTTGGGAAACTTCCAACATGACTTTTGTCCTATACAATGTAACGAACATTTTAGCGTTGGTTTCGTGTCGATCGGATCCCGTTTCGTTATTGTTCGGGATGTCCGAAGGTTTTAAATCCAGTTTAAAAATTCTTAAAAATTCGGGAAAATTACGGGACTTGAATAGGATGTTAATGATGAGGTTAGTGATCCTCTAAATTGATTTGAACAGGATTGGGAGTCCCGGTGATAGTGATGTGGCCCAGGAAGGCCTATGGCACGTGTATCGAGGCGCTCGGTTAAACGGTCTGTGAGTGGACATTGGTTTCATAAATTTGATGCATGCATAACTGTTTTATGATTGTTATAATTATGATTAAATGATTTACTTTGGATATCGGTGAATTTAAAATGATTTCACGCATTTCGAGGTGAATTACGTATTTGCACGTAAATCGAGATTTTCTGGATTTTCACCGATTTCCATAGATGTGGTTGGATATGATTTCATGAAACGGTTACGAACTTGAATAATGTAAAATCGGGCCAGGGGCCCAGTTGAACTATGAAATCGGGCCAGGGGCCCAGTTAACATGTGGATCGGGCCAGGGGCCCAGTTAACTTGTGGAATCGGGCCAGGGGCCCAGTTGATTTCTACACGTGATTGCGGGTCGGGGACCCTAAAATGGAATTGAATAAATGTTTCCTGGTTTACATTTTATATATGTTCACATGCTGGAATCTATAAATGGTTTTGATGATATTTCGGTTATGGCACGTTTCACGGTATTTGGGCATGAGACCCGTTTGATGAAACGCAACGAATGGTTCGGATTTTATCTATGTATACCTATATGTTTTGCATGTGGATATCTATAAAATGTATTTGGTACTGCACTGTATAGATCCTTCCATATTATATTGTCTCCTCCGGATGAGGTACCCCGGAGAGGTCACGGACGTCTAGTACGTCCAGCGTCTATGACGCTAAGCATCGGGGATGCTGTACCCGAACGGGGTTCGGGGATTGAACTCGGAAATTGAGACCCGAGTGGCACGCGTAGCCTTGTGATTGTGACCTTATTTGACGTCAAGGACGTCAGACATCAGAGATGTCGGATTGGAGTGTATAGTGCAGTGGCTAAAATAATGGTTATGGTTTATATTATATGCCTTATGGTTCATATTACTGGATTTATGAAATAACTCTTGGATTTACTTTTGGAAATTGAAACTAGGCTTTGGTTTCCGGGCTAAGGCCCTAATGGTTATTCCTAAATAAATATGGGATTATTGGTTTTGGTGCATGCATATGATTTTACTGAGGGGCATAAATGTCTTATAAATGTTTTAAACAGACTTGTTTATTTTCGTCCACTCACAGCTTTTGTTTTCAATGCCCTTCAGGTTGATTCCGGATACGACTGCAGCAGAGACTTGAGCATCGCACACCTCCTCCATCGATCCTTACGCACTCTGGAAGCCCGTCTGGGCAATGGCAATCGGTTATCCCTTGTCTGACGCCTCTTGTCAGACGGGAGCATGATACATTCCATGGTAATCCCGGGGGGATTGGGATGGGTCGTGTCAAGTGGTATCAGAGCAGGTTTTGCTCTTTTGTGCGCGAAGGACGAGGGTGTGATGTCTCTTTGGGCTGCAGTTCCGTTGTCAACCTGATAGATAGTTTTGGGTTTGTATGGTGAATTGGGTGTGTTTGGCCCGATACGCCGTGCATTGTTGCGATTCAACCCAGGTGGGGTTGTATACGATTAACTGGTAATGTGGGACCGTCGGTTCGGTCATGTGATTATGGATTGTTGTGCCACTGGGCACAGCCGGGTTCAAGGAACCCCATTGGAGTAATGTTATGGAAATGCGAAACTCAGTTGAGTATTGGTCTAAGTTTTGGACCCTGGTAGTGTTGGCTAGTGTATGGGGTGTTGGTGCATCGGAGTTAGCCGATGACCTTCGCGATGGAACCCACGTTGAGTTGACGATTGGATTAGACGTCTATACGATGTCAGGACCGCGGGGTCGGTCAGGTTGTGGATTTTACTGCAGAGGGCAGTTGGGTTCGGTGGAACCCTAGGGTGTGATTTTGGAACCCTAACTTGTAATTGATGGACCGAAGGGTGAACCTTAAGTGAGAACTTGTGCTGCGACGAGCGGCTGAGGTCATGGATGACCATGTGGATGACTCTAGTGAGTCTTATGGGTTTCGATCTACGGATACGGTTATGAGGAAATATGGAATCCTGTTTTGGATCGAATGTTAGTATGATGTGTGGATACGGATCTTGACAACGATGACTGTTGGTCGACAGTTGTGTCAAGATAATTGGCTATCGAGGGTATTTAATGTGGCTTTCACACTTGGGGATCAGGGGATGTTCAGGGAACGTCCATTATCCTGATGTGGCGATGGCGAAAATTGGAGGTACCCATAGTCCTGGGGTACGAGTGCTGTTACGGGATCGTCGTTCGTAATGAACGGAGATCCAGGGTGACAACTTTGCACATTGTGTGCTAGCATGGATGTTCGTGTGCTATGTATGGATGTTGGTATGTTGGTGCCTTTATGCCAATACTAGTATGGATGCCTGTGTGCTGATACTAGTGTTGATGAGGGTGCGTTGGTGCTGGTGACAGTAATTGTGATGACGATGAGCCACCAGTTGGGGTGTGACTCTGTCATGATGAACAGATGATTGGTATCTGCGACTCAGTGGTGGTTGAGTCTTGGACTGGATGGGATCCAGTGGAGGTTGTGTCGTGTTGGGATAAGTCCTAACAGATATATGATGACAAGTGATGAATGGATCAAAAGGTATGATTGAAAATTTGGGGGAATCTTGGGATGCTGTCCCCTCGGTCATGTGTATTGGTGGACTTGGGGAGTTTTGTCAACTCCGAGATTGGTAAGATTGTTTATTTCTTATATCCCCAGAGAGTACAAGGAAATTATTGAAATTGGAAAAAGTCGGGGAAAACCATTCGTGGTATTGATGTGGGATTTTGTGATTGTGAATCACTTGGAACCTGAGGATTGAACCTGTTAAGGTTGAGATGTGAGACGGAAGCAGTATGGTATGCACATCCAGGCAGAGTTGAGGAAATTTCCGTTCGGAATCGGGGTGTGTGCATACATGATTATTGGCGGACGTGAGGTCCGAGTAATGAATTGATTTTGGACACGTGGTGGTCCAAGTGAGGTATGGACGTGGGCAGTCCAGTGGTTGGACTTGACATCTCATTGGGAGCATGTCTGTTTCCAACATGGTTGGAACTCTCGATCCGGGGAGAGTTGTGATTGGGAGACGAGAGGAGTGCTCGTTTCCGCATCGGTGATTGGTGTTCCGAAGTCATTGGGGTTGACTTCATATTTTCTGCCGTGGCAGATGATGATTGTTGCTACCAGTACGTTGAGCGTGTATTGGTTGGTGGACCCATGTTTGGCTTGGGGTCATTGGACACAAGCAGTTGTGTATGATTTTGGATTTGGTGGTGAAATGCGAGGTCATCTTTCCACCAAGGGAAATTTGAGGAATGATTCAACTGAGGGTGTAAGACCCTACGATCAGCTTTCAGATGGATTGTTAGCTATGTGGACACGTGTGGATCCTAGGAGATCTGATTTGTGATGTTGTTAACTATGGACGATGTGGCGATCTTGGATCGTGATGTTACTTGTCGGGTGACGTAGCGATGGATATGGATTGTGATCTTGATGATCCAGATGGGTGGAGAGTTTATCACTCTTACCTTGGTATGCGAGTCGTAAATGACGGGACTGAACTTCTTTTCGGAGTGAAGTCCATATGGTTTGTGACTTGGTTGAGTAGGTTTCCGATGTGGTCGGATTTTGTCAAACTCTGACGTGTGGATATTGGGATTGGCTTCCCTATGAAGTCAATCGAGTGTTTCGGACAGGCAACCGATAGGTTCGGTTTTGTTACGTCTTGGTGGACGTAAACGAGATTTTGGGTTTTGGAATCGAATTTCTGGGTGACGATTCAGGATTCGATTGCGAAGCTCGAAAATGGATTACTGGATTTGGGTGCGGAATGATTATTCCAATGCTAGCTTACGGAATAATGATTTCGGATTCGGATTTGGAAATGGATTAAAAATATGATGTTGGGTTCGGATTCGGGATTTCTTACGAAATTGCGGATTCGGATTCGGAATTGGAACTAGATGACGGGTGGAGTTCGTTTTGTCTCATGTTGGTTTGGGGCAAAGGTACTTCATTTTTGGAACGTGTTTGGCTATGACCTGGGTGGCTATAGTCAGATTGATGGATTGAGGTACGTACAGGGTACGAGGATTGATACTGGTTAGGCTGAGTGGTGCCTAATGGCGGTACATGGGATGTACCAGTGGTGTGTAACTAATGTGTTGGTAATCGGATTGGTTCAGATATCATTTGTTTGGCTGTATTGTGGACTGGACATTGGATACTGTGCGCTGGGCAGATTGAGCTTGTCGGGTTCAGTGATCTTAAGAGCAGGTGCTCTTAGCCATGGTTGGCTAGTGGAACCCCGGTATTGATATGTGTGATCACTGCTGGGCTGGTATTCAATGTGTTCCAGTTGCGCCACTTGATTGGGTTAATTGACGGTATACGTACACTCAGGATGAGTGAATTGGTGGTCTGAGTAACCACGAGTAGCCTTGTGTGACTTGATCACACCGTGATTTCCCAGCGTCTTGGTTCGTTGAGGGAGTCGGCGATTATGGACATTGAGAGTATTTTGTGTCGCAGGATTGGGCTTGCCCTGCGAATGGTGATCATGTGGTTGATCTTGCGCTACATCGAGAGTGCTGTAGTACGTGGTGTTGTCACCGACGGACAGATGGTTGGGGCTTTACTAGGGTGGTAAAGCTTAGTGGTGACAGTTTGACTGATGGTGTCAGCATGGACTGACAAATGAGATTTGGTGACTCCCAACGGGAGCAAATGTAAGGATTTATTGATAATGGAAAGGAACCATCTAGCTGAAGGAGTCAGCTAAATGGTTAGGCGATTTTATCGCGGATCAGGTGATCATTTCCACTCGAGGTGGTCGAGTGTTGTTGCTATTATGACGTATGACTGAGATGGTATGTCTGGGTACAGCCGAGGCTGGTGTTGACCCAGTGTGTGGGTGTACAAGTGTACACAGATGTGAGGTCGAATTGTTTTCCACAAGGTGGTTGTGGAATAAGGTTATTGGTAATTTCGAGGACGAAATTCTTAAGGAGGGAAGATTGTAACGACCCGTCCCGAATATCGGGATTTAATAATATTTAATTGTAATTTACTAATCTGGGATTAGTTGGGCGATTTCGGACGAATTGTGCAAAATGACCGTTTTGCCACTAGGTGTGGGCAAAACGTTGACTTTTAATTCGGATGGTCAAATGGACTTTGACCGATGACCGTGACGTAGTTCGGGACGTCACGAGTTCATAGACAGGTGGCACGTTCGATTCCGACGTTCGTGGTGAAAGTTATGATGTACGGAAGTCCAGGGGCATTTTCGTAATTTGGACGATATATGGGCAAATGTTGACTTTTTGACCAGGATGTCCGATGGCCGAGGGCCAAGGACCGTTACGTAGGTTTCGTCGATGCGAATCCAACGACAGGCGGCACGCCGAAATCGGAGATTCGACGACGAAGTTATGGGTCACGGAAGTTTGGTTTCGTTATGCACGCATTACGAGGCGTGGACACGTGGCGTTCTCTGATTGGTCTGAATTTCTGAGTGGGACACGTGGACCACTAACCTTTAATTATTGGGATCAGATCTGGATTGGTCAGATTGATTAAATTATTGGATTAAAAAAATATAAAGAAATCCCACTTAGTGCATCTTTTGATTTGGACCCTTAATCTCATTGGTGAGATTTAATCTGGGCTGTTCATTCTTTTTCCCTCTCTCTTTAATTGGATCAGCCTACATCCTCCCACTCTCATTTCTCTCAAACCCGTGAGCATGTACACGGCTCACACTGCACACCACCACCATATCTGTATCCATGGGTTTGTGCGGAGGGTTGTGGGATGACTGCTGAGAGCTGGGCACGATGGGAGACGGCGGGAGCCGGCGGGGATGACGGCGGAAGGAAAAACAGGGGAGGCCGAAAAACTCAAAATTGGGAATGTCGTTGTAGACTGTTTTTGATCGTGCTGATGGGTGGTGGAGGTTCCTGTGATCAGTCCAGGCATTTTGGGTGGCCACGGTGGTGACCATGACGGCGATATGGCCCTAAACCCGTGAGTCCGATTCTCGGGTCTAAAATGGCAGGATGGGCCTTACTGTCTTTCGGTCGATCTAGTAACCAGGAGGATGACTCAGAGGATGAGACGAGTCTATAGGGACCGTTTTCATCGAGAATGGTGGTCGGAGCTGAGAGCAGTCGACGGTGGAGGTTGGCAGTGAACTTCTCGATCGGGGAGGTGAGGATCTTGACGTTGTTCATTGTTTTTGTTTCCACAGAACTCCTAATTTAACCCAGACGATCATGTAGGTGGAAACCCCGTCCAAAATGATCCTGTATCGACGGAGAACCGATCGGGTTGGCCCGCGGGTCACGGCGACCCGTTTACCAGTCGTTCGGGTTGAACGACGGTGAACAGTACCCGGCGCGTGGGTTTCACGCGCATGGAGTTCAACCGGCGCGTGGGGGCGCGTGTGAGGTAATTTTGGGAAACTTCCAACATGACTTTTGTCCTATACAATGTAACGAACATTTTAGCGTTGGTTTCGTGTCGATCGGATCCCGTTTCGTTATTGTTCGGGATGTCCGAAGGTTTTAAATCCAGTTTAAAAATACTTAAAAATTCGGAAAAATTACGGGACTTGAATAGGATGTTAATGATGAGGTTAGTGATCCTCTAAATTGATTTGAACAGGATTGGGAGTCCCGGTGATAGTGATGTGGCCCAGGAAGGCCTATGGCACGCGTATCGAGGCGCTCGGTTAAACGGTCTGTGAGTGAACATTGGTTTCATAAATTCGATGCATGCATAACTGTTTTATGATTGTTATAATTATGATTAAATGATTTACTTTGGATATCGGTGAATTTAAAATGATTTCACGCATTTCGAGGTGAATTACGTATTTGCACGTAAACCGAGATTTTCTGGATTTTCACCGATTTCCATAGATGTGGTTGGATATGATTTCATGAAACGGTTACGAACTTGAATAATGTAAAATCGGGCCAGGGGCCCAGTTAACTTGTGGAATCGGGCCAGGGGCCCAGTTGATTTCTACACGTGATTGCGGGTCGGGGACCCTAAAATGGAATTGAATAAATGTTTCCTGGTTTACATTTTATATATGTTCGCATGCTGGAATCTATAAATGGTTTTGATGATATTTCGGTTATGGCACGTTTCACGGTATTTTGTCAGGGCCCACCCCTAATCCCCCGGGATTAAGGGCTAAACCCCGCTCCCGTCTAACGTACGCATGACACGGGGCTAAACAACCGCCTAACCTCCGTGTGACACGTAAGTCGGACAAGGGAGTTCCAGACCAACCACCTCAACAACCTCAAACTTCTCAGAGTGCGCAGAGTCTACTATGGATGGTGCATGTGATGTCTCCATCCCTCTCAACCGACAGCCCGCACTGCAGCAACCTGGAGGGTATCGAAAACACGAAAAGACTGTGAGTGGACAAAAATAAAGTTTAAATTCAAAACAGTTATCAGAAAACACAAACAGTTATACCCTCCGTATTAAAAACCAATGCATGCATATCAATTACGTCATAAAACAATATACGAAAACCAAACACATTTTCCTTTTTCCAATCCCGGGCCTCAGCCCAAAATCACCGAAAACCATCAAATCCGGGCCACTGCCCAAAACATCATCATCAAAGCTAGTGAAACCCAAAACACATTTAAAGCCACGTTCTCATCCATCGAACCTGCTGGATCTATCCGAGTCTTTAAACTCCCGAGTCTTTAAACTCAATCCAGGCCTTAATCATATCCGAGTCTTTAAACTCCCGAGTCTTTAAACTCAAGGCCTACGGGGGAAAATCAATATATCCGAGTCTTTAAACTCCCGAGTCTTTAAACTCAATCCGGGTCTTTAAACCCAATCCGGCCGGTCCCCCGTCACATATATCCGGGTCTTTAAACCCAATATCCAGATCCAGCAAATCCAATCCAAAACCAGTTAAAATCATTTTCCATTTCCATATCCAAACCCGAATCCGAAACCACTGGTCTGATGCCCTTCCGGCATCCATAACCGTCATTCCGAATCCAGACCCAGAACTCATTTCCTTCTCATTTCCCGGTCCGAGTCCGCAACCATCATTCCGTAAGCTAGCATCCGGAATAACCATTCCGAACCCAAACCCGAAATCCGCTTCAAGTCCCGAATCGAATCCCGAATCGTCACCCGGAATTTCGATTCCGAAACCCGAGATCTCATTTCTGAAAACACCTTTGAACTGGGCCTCAGGCCCGAAAATACTTTTCAAAATCCTTTTACTTTCCTTGAAATCCAACCGTATTTCAAATCCCGAAATCAACCATTAAAACCAGGTTCAAATTACAATAGTTATCAAAACCTCGTAAAACGTGAAAACCGTCATTTTTCTCGAAAAACGTGCACAAACCACAAACCATCACAACTATAAATCAAATCATAGAAGCTAGTATAGAAATCATATAAAAACATATATGCATGCATCAAGAGTTAGAAAGCAAAGTCCACTCACAGACCATTTCGACGTCGCCTCGATACGCGCGCACCCATGTCATTCCCTGCCAAACCATTATCCTCAGCTGTCCCAAACCTGTCCAAATCCCATAAAGAGATCACTACCTACTTCATAAAGGTCATACTAAAGCCCCATAATTTTCCCGGATTTTTAACTATTTTTAACCCAGCCCTAAAACCTTCGGACAGTCCGAAACATATCGAGACGATGTCCGATCGACTCGAAACCAACGCCAACATGTTCGTTACATCAAATAATTTAAAAGTCATGTTGACTAATTTCCCAAATTACCCCTCACGCGCCCCCACGCGCGTCCAGAAGGTTCTGCGCATGAAATCCACGCGCGTGAACAGTGTCACCAGCAACCTCAGGTGAACCCGGTTCACCTGGTTTGAACCGGTCCGGTCCAGCCGTGAACCGGCGTTCACGGTTTTCATCCCATTTTCATCCATTTTTAATCCCGTTGAATCCCTTAGTTTCGTCCTAACCTCCTTAATCCATTCCCCACCAGAAAACCCAACATCGAAGTCCTTAGCTCGTCGACTTCGAATTTGAAAACATTTACCCGAAACCCCTGTTTCGGTTCCCAGCTAATCCAACATTCCCCCCATCGCGGCAACAACTTATTCGACTCCTAGGGACCTCCTGAGTCTCATAACACCCACCAAAAGCCTCGACTCGTACCCAAAACCCACAACTATTGAATTGAACCAAACTGGGAAAACAGAGGACCGTGGACAATTACCTGTGTTCTGGCCTCCGCCGTGCACGCCGCTATGCTCCTCTCGGTTCACAAAGCTCCGCTCAGGTCCCTGAACACTTCCACCCGTCCAATTTTGGAGATTGATCGATCGGGGTGCACAACCGTGCACAAAACCCCTGCCCTGTTCTCTGGTTTTTCCTCACTTCTCACACACCTCACATACTCATCGTCACGCCCAAATCCTCACAGATACAATCACTCCCTCTCCTAGCTCTCCTTTGAACATCACAGAGCCTCACAACACTCACCCGGTTCGATCAATTCCTCCCTCAGCTCACCTCTGTTTTTTTCCCCCCTTCGGCTAAGCTCAACACACACACACGACACAATTTTAAACACCCTCATGCACGGCCTAGAACCCACTAGAGCCCTGCCACATGTCATAATCTTCTCCCTTCTCACACAAAATCTCCTCTCTGCCTTGGACAAGTGTCCCAATCCGATTGCACCATGCCCCCCAGCCAAAAGACCAAAATACCCTTCTTAACTTCAAAATTACCATTTTACCCTTACCGTTTTAGACCCGTAACTTGCCCGTCCTAACTCCGATAAACACGTGCCGCCTGTCGTTGAATTCAGGACGACGAGATCTACCCAACGGTCCAAGGTCAACATGTCAAAACTCGGTCGTAGGAAAAGTCAACTCTTTCCCCCCTAATTTAGTCAAATTACGGTTATGCCCTCAACCTTCCGAACATCATAACTTTTCCTCCGGTTGTCCGAATCGAACCTGCCACCTGTCTACGGACTCGTGACGTCCTAAAATACGTCACAGTCAAGGGCTAACACTCATCCAATCGATAGTACAAAAAGTCAACTTTTTGTCTACTATTCACAAGGGCAAAATCGTCCATTTACACAAAATTTTACAAAATTACCTTTTTACCCTTCCCGAAAGTACGGGTTGTTACATATTTGGGCATGAGACCCGTTTGATGAAACGTAACGAATGGTTCGGATTTTATCTATGTATACCTATATGTTTTGCATGTGGATATCTATAAAATGTATTTGGTACTGCACTGTATAGATCCTTCCATATTATATTGTCTCCTCCGGATGAGGTACCCTGGAGAGGTCGCAGACGTCTAGTACGTCCAGCGTCTATGACGCTAAGCATCGAGGATGCTGTACCCGAACGGGGTTCGGGGATTGAACTCGGAAATTGAGACCCGAGTGGCACGCGTAGCCTTGTGATTGTGACCTTATTTGACGTCAGGGACGTCAGACATCAGGGATGTCGGATTGGAGTGTATAGTGTAGTGGCTAAAATAATGGTTATGGTTTATATTATATGCCTTATGGTTCATATTACTGGATTTATGAAATAACTCTTGGATTTACTTTTGGAAATTGAAACTAGGCTTTGGTTTCCGGGCTAAGGCCCTAATGGTTATTCCTAAATAAATATGGGATTATTGGTTTTGGTGCATGCATATGATTTTACTGAGGGGCATAAATGTCTTATAAATGTTTTAAACAGACTTGTTTATTTTCGTCCACTCACAGCTTTTGTTTTCAATGCCCTTCAGGTTGATTCCGGATACGACTGCAGCAGAGACTTGAGCATCGCACACCTCCTCCATCGATCCTTACGCACTCTGGAAGCCCGTCTGGGCAATGGCAATCGGTTATCCCTTGTCTGACGCCTCTTGTCAGACGGGAGCATGATACATTCCATGGTAATCCCGGGGGGATTGGGATGGGTCGTGTCATTTTTGCTCACTAAGAAATGTCATAAATAATAGCTAGACTTACTATATTCGACCATAATAACTTACCACATTTAATGTATAACTTAATATGTTATGACATGTCAATAATTTGTTTTTAAATTTGTTTTTTCCTTTTAGTAAAGAAAATGTCACATGAAGTGGATTAAATAAAATGATCAATTAAACGTGTTCAAATAAAAATATTCTAAATGATAATTTGTAGCCGTTAAATTAACTTATTCCTATTAATCGACTTTGCTAATTTTTTTTCTTTTAGAGAATGATTCTCATCATCTAATACTCTTATGTTCACATGTAAATAGGTAATCAATAAATGCATGAAGCTCATTTAAAATAGGTAATCTCATTATCTATCTTGAGGTAATACGATTAACTAAGAGGGGGATATTAATGATTTCCATTATCTCATTTTATGATATTTTTTTAACTAAAATATCCTACAAACTAAAAATAATTATAAATCAAGCAAAACAATAATTTTAAAAATTAAAAACATAGTTTATAAGCATTAATTATAATAGTTTTATGCAATAATTGTATAATGTGAATCAATCCTTATTTTCTCAGTCACCTCATCAACAATTAAAAATACGATTTACAATATTTATCAACGAGCATTTTGTACTACTTCAAAAAAGATATTATACATATTTTCTCCGATTTGATTAATAAATAATCATGAAAAAGATATATGATATTTTAGATTTGTTATTAATGGCTATATAATTTTTTTGAATGATGCCAAGTAATAATTATGTGCACCATTCTTTTGAATCTTGTTTGTTAAATAAGTATATTTGATAATAGTTGCCCAAAGAAAATATGTTTAGTATTAAAAATTCGGTCATTCGATCTATGATGAAACTATTGTGTTGAGTGATACTAGTGTCTACATAATGGGGGTCTTTAGTAGCTTTTTCAGTAGTAGAATACATATTAATAATAATGTTATTCTTTTATTTTTGTATAAGGGTAATATAGTAATTAAATTCATTTTTATTCTAATTCATAGTAATTAGTGAATAATAACAAGGAAAATCAAACTCATCAATATCTTAATTCTATATAATTGATAATTACTTCAATGAGAATAATTACCCACTTTTCTAATTTCATTTTTATCTAATTATCTATTTCTTTTATTATCCACGATTCGCATTTGTCGGAAGCAAACGTGCCTCAGTATGATCGTATATCAGACGTTGATTATTAATTTGTTATTAAGTTAAAATGGGCCGAGATGCTAAAATCCTTATATCCGCCTACAGCCCAAACTTAGACCCGAACCGGCTTTGAAGGATTGAGTCGACTGTTGAGGTTTGAAAGCGGCAAATCCTAGCGTATACTACTCCTCGTGACTTCATCCCTCCCTCTCTCCCTCTCTTATCGTCGTCCTCGCGATTTCGCCGGCGTCAAATTCACCTGCAGCCGCGTAGGGCGTAGGTTTCTCCGGTTCATCTGATCGCTTTCTCTTCTCAGCTGTCAGGGTTTTCATCTTACCCATTTTTTTAAATGTCTTTGACTGTTAATTTCTTTAGCTTATCGGTGTAATTACCTCAAAGGTGGAGAGCAGAGGCAGTGGGCAAGCAGAAGTCAGCGCAAAAGCAAGGGGGAATTAGAGGGGACACGCAGGTAAGCAATTACTTATTGAAGCACTTAGAGGGCAAGATGTTAGATGCTTTACGCTTGAAGATAAAGCTTTACTGGAGGTTTTCAGGAGTTGGGGTGGTCAATTGACCACCCTTTCCCCTTAATAGATCCGCCTCTGCTAGTTGGGCGTGGGGGTGTTTTCTTTTGTTTGTGGGTAATGACTCGAATGTTTAAAGGATAATTTGAGATAATTGCTTGTGTTCATAGTTCATGGGGGGTTCAGAAACATCGGTTTTGTTGCCCTTCGGTCTGCTTCTGGGCGGTTGTTCGGTGACAGAATCTGAGGTGGTCAATTATTGCAGGACGTTAGTCTTGCTTGTGTGAAAGGCATAAAGTGGTTAATAATGGAAAATGAAAGCAAAAATTGTGATAGGGCTGCTGTGTGCTAGCAGTTAATTTTGTAATTTGGTTGGAGAGGAAGAAGAGGATCTTTTTAGAATTATAGTACGGTGGAGGTAGAGGTGGGGTTGCTATGGAATAGTGTTAGATTCTGATCCACTTCAGGCTTCGGTGTTGTAGTGGAATGCAGCATTTTTGTAAGATCCTATTTTTTGATGGAGTTCTGTAGCTTTTGATTATTGTGGTCTTTTTATAGTTTATATTCAGTTCTTTTGTTTTCTAAATTGCTTTTCCAGCCTCATTTTCAGACAATCTCTACTATATCACTGAAATGGAGCTTTACTCTATTATACTTCTCCTTCTGTTCCCTATAATCAATCATCATATTTTTGCATGCATGGGTTTGAGATCTCTCAAGGGACTACTCAAGATAGTGAAGGAGTAATTCTGATCACTCCGTATTACAGTTTTTATGGATTTATAAATATAATTGCATTAATTAAGTAATTATATATTACTGTTATAGTCTCTCTTTCTTTTAACTTTGTGTGGTCTTTTCTTTTTGGAATTAAAGCTGCCTGTTTTACAAAAGGAAAGGCAGGGATGTTTATTGTGATCCTATAGTTGAGACCAAGAACTCTTTTGTCACCCCCCTCCTCCCCCCTCTTGAACGCACTGTAGACTTATCCTTATGAGTTTTACAATGGGTAGCTACTTGTGCGTATTATTATGGTATCTCTGAATTATCATCTGTTGCTTAAATTGGAAGTTCCAGAATAGGGTTTTTTTCTTTTATATTTTGATGTTGGTTTATGATGTTATGTAAGATAACTCTCTTCTGTTGCGCAAATTGTCGTAACCAGGCTTTGGGGCGGACACCCATGTTGCATATTTGTTGCAATTATTGACCACTCACCAGATCCCGTTTCTGCCTGAAATTTCCATTAAGGCAACTTAGCACACAAACTCCAGAAGAGAAATGGCGATTTTGGTTGCAATGCCTAGGATGAGAATGAAAATACGAGTTTTCCCAGATTCTTTTCCTTCACTTTTGTACCAATCTTACAGGCCCAACAAAGTCCCAGTCTCCCATGGAAGGAGGAGGTTCTCAGTCTCTGCATCTTCAACAAAGCAAACGCAAGACCAAGTTCGTGTTCGCTTTGCTCCTTCTCCAACTGGGAATCTCCACGTTGGTGGAGCTAGAACTGCACTCTTCAATTATTTATTTGCCAGGTTCATTCGTATTCTTTGTTTTTTTCCATGGTTTGAGCCCGAAACGCTTAGTATTGTTCTTTATTGGGTGGCTGTTTATGAGTATGACTATATCTGTATTGGTCAGGTCCAATGGAGGGAAGTTTGTTTTGAGAATTGAAGATACTGATTTAGAGAGGTCTACCAAGGAATCCGAGGAGGCTGTGTTACATGATCTCTCTTGGCTTGGTCTTCATTGGGATGAAGGTACTGCTAGTCCACAATTACTTTTTCTTAGTTTTAATTTTTTTTTCCTCGAAAACTGATCCAAAATCCCATTCCATGTTCCTCCAGACATGTGAATGCATTTCACTATTGCTTGAATTATGATTTTATATTTATTGACTGAGGTGGTAGGAGAGATAAATTTCTCACTTCAGTGTATATTTCATTCTCCTTTGCTCTTAAGTGTAGTGGTTTGATCTCGTTAACTGTCCAACTGGTTCATTTCATTTTTGGTGAACTTTTCAGGACCTGGTGTTGATGGGGATTATGGTCCTTACCGGCAATCAGAAAGAAATTCTTTGTACAAGCAATATGCTGAGAAGCTTTTGGAATCTGGTCACGTGTATCGATGCTTTTGCTCTACTGAGGTGATTCTTGTCAATTTCTGAGGATTGAAACTATGTCTTTACTTCTCAGATTTAGGATTGGAAACTGCCTATAAACAAATGAATTTTAGTAGAAGTATATGACTTTATGACTGGTCCTTGCTTTTAATTTTTTTCCCTACTTTTTAGTTGGTTTTGTATGCCTTGTCTCCATGGCTAAACGAGTGCCACATTGTTGTTCATGTTCATTGAAACCTACTGGATTTTTTCTGAAAGCGAAGTTTAAATTAAAATTTGATTCATATATCGTTGGGTCTTTTTTTGGTAATATGAGTCTTGTTATGTGTTCATTCTTGTCCATACTAAACCACAATACTATTGCACTACTATATTCTTAATCCTATTCTCTCCAGGAACTAGAAAAAATGAAGGAGATCGCAAAACTACAACAGCTACCTCCAGTATATAGAGGGAAATGGGCCAACGCAACAGACAAAGAAATACAAGAAGAGCTAGAAAGGGGAACTCCTTACACATATCGATTTCGTGTGCCTAAGGAAGGAAGTTTGAAAATCAATGACCTTATTCGAGGCGAGGTATGTTCATTGTTTATTTTTGGTTATTGGGTTGGGGATGGTGACTTAATAACTCCTAGTATGATGCTAAACTGTGCTGCTTACTAAATTTTAGTAATTCATCAATTAACTTCTACCATCATCAAATTTTTAATGAAGTTTTATAAGTTTTTAACTTTGTCAAGTCTCATGAAGGTCAGTTGGAATTTGGACACTCTTGGAGATTTTGTAATTATGAGAAGCAATGGTCAACCAGTGTACAATTTTTGCGTTACGGTTGATGATGCGACCATGGCTATCTCTCATGTTATTAGGTAATAAGAGCAACCTCTTTAACCTGGGTGAGAGTGGGCTATTTTCCAATCTTTGTTTTCACCAGTTCATCCCTGTTTGTTGGATTTTGGTTCATCTTTCGGTTCATCTTTTTTCTTTTTAATTATTTTTCTATGTCGTGCTTCTAACTCAACACTTGTATTCAGAGCAGAGGAGCATTTACCAAATACTCTAAGACAAGCTTTAATATATAAGGTAACCTTTAAATTCTTCTCCTGGTTTTATTTTCTGTTTGGGTTGCTAATATATTCAAAAAATTACAGTTTAAATGTTTTTTTTATTATATACCATTCTAACACAGGCTCTAGGATTCCAAATGCCTTACTTTGCACATGTTTCCTTAATTCTTGCACCGGACCGGAGTAAGCTGTCAAAGAGGCATGGTGCAACTTCAGTGGGCCAGGTAGTCATCTGTTAATATACTTATCATTACTTGCTAAAAAATGCTTGGCTACAGGATTCTGTGGTTTCCTTGAGGTCCAACCCTGTCTTTTTCTGTATTGAGTTCATTCAAGAGTTTCTTTGTAATGCTGATAGAAAGTCTTGATATCTAATAACTAAAACATAACAGTACAGGGAGATGGGCTATTTACCACAGGCACTGGTGAACTACTTGGCAATGTTAGGTTGGGGTGATGGCACGGAAAACGAGTTTTTCACCCTGGAGCAACTTGGTTAGTAACCTTTAAAATGTTTCCTTATCAATTTTGCTCACTAAACCTGCTGCTCACTTGTTCACACTATCTAGATTCCAAGAATATTTTCTTACTTGAATATTTCCATGCAATTCATAGTTGAGAAATTTTCAATTGGACGCGTCAACAAAAGTGGTGCCATTTTTGACTCTACCAAGTTAAGGTAATTATGGCTTTTGATCTGCTCTATGTGGAGAATGGTTTCTAATATATCTTTTGCCTAGTATTCCCCTCTCCTGAAGCAGGTTGAATGATCAGTTGCATGGTTGTTTTGTGCAGTATCCCAAGTCTAGATTTAGAGTTTTATGATTTACTTTGGCTCATGTCCTTGATAAATTAGGTTGCTTAGTGAATTCTTCAATAATTGCATTTCTGGGGTATTGAACCTAGTTATATTTTCCTTCAACATATTCTTACAAACTTAAGGTGGATGAATGGTCAACACCTGAGAGCACTTCCATCAGAGGAGTTGACAAAACTTATCAGCGAGCATTGGAAAAGTACTGGCTTCCTTACAGAAACAGAGAGTTCATTTGTTGAAGTAAGACTCATCTCTTCCATATTTTCATTTTGAAGTTGATTTAAGGGCCCGTTTGGGAGTGATTATAGGAAGGCATAGTTTCATTTTGAAGTTGATTTAAGGGCCCGTTTGTGAAGCATGTGCGTACTGTTTATTTTGTAGGAAGCGGTGGAGTTGCTCAAGGATGGGATCGATTTGACACCGGATTCAGATAAAGCGCTCTCAAACTTGTTCTCTTATCCTTTACATGAAACTCTATCTAGGTGATCCTGATTCTTTTTTGGCACTTCAACACTGGTTTGTTTATATCATTTATTTTTTGTTTCTGAAAATCAATTTTTTACTTGTCACTCGGAGAGGTCCATAAGCATTTTAGAGAGATTGATAACAAGTGTTTCTAATTGAATATAAAAACAATGCTGGCCAATTCAGGAGTTTGATATGCCTTTCCTGACTATTTTGTATGACCATTACTTGGGGTTCATTATGATAAGTTTTGAGAATTATATTCCTCTAGTTTAATTCCCTTGTAATTGGCTTTGGGGCTTTTGCCTTTTTGTTCCTGGTTTCCCAGGTTGTTTTCTTGGAATATAATTACTTACTTATCCCAAAAAAAAAAAAGAAGGTTTTGAGAATTATAAGTCCTGAATTGGATGAAAGTGACATTGATTGCTTTATTTGAAGCAAAACCATGCAAGCAACAGCTTGAGAGTTTTACCTTTGGGCTTGATGGATAGTTGATGTCTTGTCACTTATTGGTATCTAGTTGAATTGTAAATTGAAAGAGGAGTGTGTTAAAACTTATCGTACCTGTACTAAGATAGTGCTCTTATGGGAAAATAAAATATGGATTCATTTCAATGGAAGGATGGGATACTCTTGAATAGTTGTTGCATTTAGGTTTGTGTCCATGACATAGAAGTCCCTGTTCATCATATTTGGATTACTTGTAGCTTGGTAGTGTTATGTTGCTCGCAGACATGGTTGTTGGCTGTTAAATGTACATGGAACTAGAATTTAAATATCTGCTTCTCTGTCCTGGCTGCAGTCTTGAAGCCAAACCAATCTTAGAAGACCACCTGTCGGAATTTGCAGCCAATTTCGTAGCTGCTTATGACAGCGGTGAACTCCTTGTTGCACTTGAACAAGGCCATGCTGGTTGGCAGAAGTGGGTGAAGAGCTTTGGTAAATCGCTAAAGCGGAAGGTTCTCTCTCTCTCTCTCTCTCACGCACTGCTATCCTTGTTTACTTGAACCTTGTAATAAACTTATCCATTTCTGGAAAATGAAATGATGGCAGGGAAAATCGCTCTTCATGCCCCTTCGAGTGCTGTTAACAGGGAAGTTTCATGGCCCAGATATGGGTGCTAGTGTGATTTTACTACATAAAGCTGGAAAATCTGGTATTGTTCCTCCTCAAGCTGGATTTGTGACATTGGATGAGAGGTTCAAAATATTGAGAGAAGTTGACTGGGATGCATTAACCAAGGATCAACCTCTTCTGGAGACGACCTCTGCTGTATCAAATTGAGAACCTGCTATTTTTCTTTGTTGCTTACACATGAAGGTACCCCAACATTCTTTTATTACATAAACCCCACCCTCATGTGATTGTTGTGATTGTTGAATATATGTTATGACAAGTACTTTGTTGAGTAAAAATGAATTTTGACAAGTCACAGAGATCACCAAGAGAAGAAAATAGCTTGCCCACAAGTTGTGAATTTAGGGTTTAGGTTTTAAGGTTTAGTGTATGAAGCGATTATATTATACTGGCGTATGGTTAAATTACATGGACATTTTCAACTGTTATAAATTACCAGGTATGAGCTATATAATTAAGATGAACCATGTAAAATATCCAGTGGCTATTTAGTACATAGAGGCTACGTTTGATTTGATGTATAAGAGATTAGATAAGATAATATAGTATGAAACCAGTGTTTGTTATCACTTATATTAATTAGCTATCATATAAGTTAATACGAATGAGTTCCATTATACATTTTATACACGTTAAAATATTACTTTAGAAATTGTTCATATTAAATAGTCGAATATTAGTAATATTAAAAAAATGCAATAATAATAATAATTTAATAAATAGTAATAATAATAATACACAAATAACTAAAAAATAAATAATGATAATAATAATATACATAATTAATATTCATGATCTAAATATTTCTTATCAATTACTATAATATAATCTGGCCAGTATAATATAATCAGTATTTTGATCCGGTAGAGTATCAAAAGTCCGACTAAATAGTCCGTCTATTTGATGGATAGATTAATCTGCCTGATTGAAATAATCAGTATAATATGGTGTACTAAACGATGTCTTTATACCAAGAGTCTGTCTAATTCGAAGAAATAAAAAAAGCTCTGTTAGACATCTTGTTATAAATAAATTGTCAAGCAAGGTTAAATATATCAAAAGCATAGCATTTTTTAATTTTCTTGCATTACTTGAGTAAGGAAATTACTTATCAAATTAAATAAAAATAGTTGATAATTGCCAATATGAAGCTCATATCAAATGATAAGAACCTAAATAAACTCAAATTAAAAGTGCTATAATCCAATGGTATTAAAAACACAATTTTTTTTTTTTCTTTCTGGCGAATGGTAATATGAAAAACATTAGATTTCAAGGAGTAAAATACTAAGAACATCAAGTTATGCAGACTTACAAGTAAGCCTGTTAGGACACCACAAATCTCTCGGTTGTTATCAGTGTTTGACTTAGCCAGCTTCATGAACTGCTCCATCTTTGTTGCTTACTGCAAAGACAACCAAATGATCAAGCAAAAGGAACTTCTACGTACTTTTTTCTATGTAAAATATTTCACATACGTAAGAGAGCGTATTAAGAGCTTTTATCATTAGTAAGATTTCAATACTCCAAATTCCCAGTTTTCTATTCCTGGCATACACCAAATTACCCCCAAAAAAAAAATTACAATAAACTCTAGAACTGGTCATATTGAATATCACAATGAGTAATGCAGGGGAGAAACAGCATGATTCACTTGAGAGTCTCAAGTCCACATTATCATATAGATATCATAATAATCATCGTCAATTGCATGAAAATTTTAACACTAGGACCTGTCATCGTGCCATTTTCAATTTTTTTTCAGTAACCTATTCACTTCTATTGTGTTATAACCACAAGATGCATGAACTTTCAAAACTACGAAGTGTTTCAACAACCAAACGGAGCAAAGGAGCAGGTCATATGACTCCCAACATTCCCTTGTGACTCCTAACATTCCGCCAAAGAACAGCGCAAACTATTTGCCCATTAACCTCACAAGCACTTGACTATAAAAAAGTTTCTTATGCTGTAAATATGATCAATTTTTAACTGTCTAGTAGCAGTTTCTACAAGTATCACTCCTACTTTGAAAGCAATTAAGGCTCATTTGCTTCATAATTAGCCCATCTAAGGAAAGACCGTAGCTCAAAGGCACTTCATGCCGTTGCCTTCAAACCACCCACTTACATAGTCCATACAACACATTACTAAGAGGCCCACGAGAAGCCCACTCCTTATCTCCGCAATCAAGTTCCACGCAGAGGTCCATTAAATGTGACCTTGTGCCCGCTGTCACAAAATACCTTTGGGCACCACAGAGCTATTAAGGTAGTGATTCCGATTTCTGCAGTAATGAACAGATAGGTGATGGCGATGGATTTCTTGAGAGAACATTCACGAGGCCACTTGCTGTGAAGACAAGAAACATATTATCCAATAACGAATGGAAAATGCGGGTTTGCTAACGTAAACTTTTGTCTTTTTGCATCCGAACATTGTTTCAGAAATTCTAGCCTCATGTTTTGCGTTGATTTCCAGGCGGGTTGATTCCATGGGAAATTTTCATGGACGAGTTAGAGGGAAAGAATGCCGCTTCTGAGGCTCTGTTGATGGGTTCTCATTTGGTAAATGTTACTTTCCCCATTATCTCTGACAAAGTTAACACATCGCTTAATGTTGTTCGATGCCGATAATTAGTAGTTCCACGCATCTCCTTTTCTCATAGCTGGACACCGTTGTTGATGGGTCATTAGGCATCATTTCTGTGTTATCTGATTTAAATGTTTTGAAAATCAATGGGAAGTGGGGAGTACTAAAGCGGCCAGTTGAGGTCAGTGAACATTCAACAATTGAGGTTTTATTGGAAACATATCATTATAATTAGGGGACATACATACTTGACAAGTTTCCTGTGAAACTTTTTTCCTTCTGCTCTGTTTGTGTTGGTTGAATAGAGGATTCTGTGAAACGAATCAAACATATTACTTTCCTCATTTGAACATACCTTGATTTTTTGGGTGATTTTTCACTAATTAAAATCTTTAGTTGATGGCTCCGTGTGAACAGTGCAATCCACCCTTGATAAATATGCTAAAACTGTACGCAAAAATTTCATGAAAATTGTGTTTTCCAATAATATTGCAGGTAATAGTATTTAGTAATGAAGTGGGAGTTAGATTTCAGTCTACATTCTTAGGCAGTGCTGATATTTTCCAATTTCAGCACTGAGAATAACCGTTAAATAAAAGGTTACCTTCAATATATCCCATGATCGATCTTCTTGCAACAATATCCATTATCAACGTACGTGCCTATGTGCAATCCTTGTCTAGTGATGTAACTACTCAAGATGCTTTTAAGAAGGAGTCCATAAAAATCACAGCTGGGCACTTGTTGCAGCTCAAATATGACCCAAAGTCGGACTGGGGTTATGTTTGAGGTAAGTATGACCCCCTATGCCGGTTATATCTTGACATCACTTCTTTGAAATCATCAAATTGTAAGAACCAAAATTAATCCACATCTGCAGATTCATTTTAAACAAGGACTTCTACAAGAATCAGTTAGCTTTCCTCTCGCAATTGTTAAAGGCATAGCTGGACAAACAAGACTAAAGGTATGTGGACATTTGATTTGGAAAAAGGAAGAAATTGTTTCATATTTCTGAATTTCATAGTTTTATTATTGGATGATAGGTGCTCAGGGGCATGCCAGGACGGTTCCAATGTCTACGCGTCATGACACTGTGGTGGCTGCTGCTGAAGCAATTGTCCTATTAGATAGTTGTGCAAACATCCTCAAGAATTTCTGTCTTTTGATGATGGTAACTGCAAAAGTTTCTCAATGGAATCACTCTCAACCTCACTTGTTTGTATGGTTGGAGAGATATCGACTTGGCCAAGCGCAAGCAATGTCAATCCAGGCCAGGCAAGAACTTAATTTCCTGACACTACCAAGCGTGATATATTTATTGCCATTAGATCAATTGTTAACATTTGTGAAGAAAATGAACTTCTTCGTTTCAGGTGACATCACTATAGATTTGCACACAATAGATGACACAACAAGGCATGAAGCTGCTGTTTATGAATTTTCTAACTGAACTACAAAACATATTGCACATGTATAGACATTGTGTTTTGTTCCAATCAAGTTCAGCTCAATATTGTAGGTAGTCCCAACAAAGGATCAGATTAATGACCGTATACAATACTTATTATAAATTTAAAATAAAAAAGACTAAGAAAAGAGAAGAACAAAATCAAGTCACCATAAAGGTGATGATCTTGATTTCCTTTATTTAATTCCATATTATATTTTACAATAGTAACAACTTTTCAATTTCTTCCCCATTTCCTTCTCCAACGCGCCAGTGTGAGGGCAATTGCTAGTGCAGCTTTGTCTTTGATGTTGTCAACGAATTGGAAATAGGCATACCTCCATGACTTTTTGAGAACTAAAGTCCCACAAACACCCCAGAAACCCAGAATGAAGCCGAGTATGATACTGCTCAAGTAGAACCAAAACATTTCCTGATCTTTCTCATCTTTGTTGTCTTCTGCTGGTGTCGTTGTTGGTGTGTCATCTCCCGGGCAAACATTAAGAGGAACGCCACACAATGACGGATTGCCCTTATAAATTGCTGGATCTTCGAGTGTTTGAAGTTGGTTGCCCGTAGGAATCCTTCCGTTCAAGTTGTTGTAGGACAAATTGAGGTGATTCAGAGAGGTTAAAGACCCAAGACTATGAGGAATTTGTCCAGAAAGGTGGTTGCTTGAGAGATCAAGAGTTTCCAGCCAACGAAGATTTCCAATCTTGGAAGGAATTTGACCAGTTAAGTGGTTCATGGACAAATTCAATGTACCCAATGCAACAAGGCTGCATATTTGTTGTGGAACTTCACCTTGTAAATTGTTTGAGGAAAGATCAATGTCCTTCAACAATTCCACATTTGAGCCATAGTATTCAAGTTCTCTTCCCTTTGAGGTAATCATTGTTTCCACACGATAACTAGGAAGGTTATAACTCTTATTTCCATAGATGAGGGAAGTAATGTTACTCAAGCACTTGGGAATGGTCCCGGAAAGTTTGTTATGGCTAAGGTCTAGAACATTCAGGTCCTGAAGATTGCACAATTGTTGGGGAATATGTCCGGTGAAAAGGTTGGACCTCAATTGCAGCATCTGAATTGTATCCACCTTTGAGCCTATCCATGAAGGTAGCTTTCCAGTAAGCCTATTGCCTCCAAGATCAATAATCTTCAGGTGAGTGCAATTTTTCAAGGAAGATGGAATTTTACCGCCCAACTTATTGTTATTCATCTGTAAAATTTCAAGAGAACTTGGGATGCCCATTGAACTTGGGATACTACCAGAGAGATTGTTGTATGCCACATCAACAACAAGTACTTCACTCCATAAACTCCATGCTTGAGGGAATTCTCCAGAAAATTGATTTTTTCTCAGCGAAAGAATGTACATATTTTGGATGCTGCAAATGGAGGGTGGAATAGTACCATTCAACTGATTATAAGAAAGATCCAAGTTAAGCAACTTAGGAGCATTGTCGGATGAAAGACGGAGGGCGCCCTCAAATTGATTATGACTCAGAAGTAGCCAACTTAAATTTGGGAACTTCAATTGATGAAATGGAAGGTTTCCATGGAATTGGTTATAAGATAAATTCAAATTTGTTACTTGGTGAGATATCTTTGATAACCATTCCTCCGGTATGGAGTCTGAGATACCAGTCTGTGTAAGGGTGACATCGGTCAGCTGGATTTGATTTTCAAGCCACTTGGGAAAGGCAGGACCTACTCGACAGTTTTCAAAGAAAATTCGGTTGAGTTGGAAAGTGGAAGCCCACTCAGAAGTCACACTAAAATTAGTGGACACATATTGGTCTGTACCCAAGCCAAGGTATTGTAATCTGGTGAGGTTTATGAAGTGGACTTCTGTTAAAATGCCTTCCCATGAATTCCCAAGTAGATCTAGGTGAACTAGCTGAGAGAGTTGCCCTAAACTTTGAGGAATTGAACCGTTCAAACCATTAAAAGAGAGGTCAAGGTGAACTAGCTGAGAGAGTTGCCCTAAACTTTGAGGAATTGAACCGTTCAAACCATTAAAAGAGAGGTGAAGGTGAACTAGCTGAGAGAGTTGCCCTAAACTTTGAGGAATTGAACCGTTCAAACCATTAAAAGAGAGGTCAAGATGCTGGAGGTTTTTTAAGGTTCCTAAGGAATTAGGGAGTTCACCTTGCAGAAAATTGTTGGCCAAATCAAGATATTCGAGAGATTTGAGGTTTGCAAATTCGCTGGGAAATGAACCACTAATATAACAGGTACCTAGATCAAGCTTTCTGAGGCCAATAAGACTGAAAATCCAGCTTGGAAATGAAGAAATATAGGTACGTGACATATCAAGGGACAAAAGAGAGGTGGAGTTCACGCCGGGTAGTGAGACCGAAAGGCTTCCAATTTCACAGGAGCTTAAGTGTATCTCTAACAAGGAAGGTAGCATGTTAAGAGCATGCAACAAACTTTCTAATTCCATGCTAAGATCCATGTCTGACAAATCGAGGTATTTTAGGGAAGATAGATGCGACCAATTTAAGTTTTTTGAAGGCCTAAAACCGGATCTAGAGAGGTCAAGAACGTTCAAGTTTGAGAAGTTACCAAAAGAAGCGGGAATTTGTCCCGAAAATGCTGAACGTGAGAGGTTAAGATACCTCAAACTTTTGAGCTGTCCAAAAAATTCAGGAATGTCTTCAAAGTTATTGTTACTCAAGTCAAGATAATTTAAATATTTCAAACTAAGCAGAGAAGGACTGATTGTCTTACGCACCAACCTATAATGGTAATAATATGACTCCGCCCGCCAAGGATCTTCACCTAGGGCATATGGATTTCGGAGGTTCAACTTTTCCACATGACCTGTGCGGTTGTTGCATGAAATCCCTTTCCATTGACAGCAATCGCGACCCGCCCACGAAGAAGTAAGAGAGGGATCAGTGAGATTTTTCTTAAAGGTGAGTAGCGCATTTCTCTCTTCCTCTATGCATGATTTCACAGTAGCACCAGTAGTAGTAGTGCTTGCAAGTCCATCACATATGCAAAACATTGCAGATTGTGAGTACAAATTAGAGGCAAAAAACAAAAGGAGCAAATACCAGTGAAAAGTGTTTACGAAGTGATACATAGGGCTCAAGGATTTAGCAAACAAGGTATCCATTTTACATGCATATATGCAGTAAAATTCAAGGTTTCTCAATTATTTGCTGCAGTTGATACATATATATAGGCAATGATCCTCTGAAATCAGACTTCAAATCAAGATTCGGTTTCTGTTTCCACGTTGCCACGTTATTCACAAGTTTACGATTAGGTAATATTTACTTAGGGTGAGTGGTCAGGGTGCGGGATTTGCAAGTTTGTCTACCCCATTTTACAAGCTTGTGTGTCCACTGCCTTGACTTCCCATTGCCTTGACTTCTCACTGCAACAATGAAAGATGTTAGGATCCAAACAATGTACGTGGATTTGGAATCAAATGGCTTCTATTCATACTTGAATAATTTCAATTTCCAAACAACGTGAGTGACGGAGTTACTTGAATAATTCAAATTTCCAAACAACGTGAGCGATAGGGTTACTTGAATAATTCCAATTTCCAAACAACGTACGTGGATTTAGAACTAAATGACTTCTATTCATACTTAAATAATTTCAATTTTCAAACAACGTGAGTGACGGGGTTATTAATTCTCGTCTCCGCCCATGAAGTGATAGAGAGAACATATAGTTGGGAGGATTTTTGCATAACAATGCTCATCAGTTTGCGCTTGCATAACAATGCTCATCAGTTTTATTGGGAGCATTTCAGTCATATCTCATCATGTAGCATTTTTGCATTTTTACACCTAAATTTGGAAATTGACCTGAACAAATTTCTAAGATTAACATAAAATTATTAAATGATATAGTATGCTAAGGGAATCACATAGCAGACGGTTGTTGTTGATCGGCTTTGTGAACAAAGTTTAGGAATATTTTTTAACTAAATGTTCCTATAGCTCAAAACCAAGACCTAACTAATTAGTTTATGATCGGATACAAGGAAACATATCTGAGATAAGGCCTTCTAGGTTCAATTATCAAATAGCACAAAAGTTTATTGTATATTGTACAAGATAAGCTACGTTATCACGTTGTAATTTACTAAAATATTTTTTTCTTATGAAAATATGTAATTTTTAGACATGAAGATGTAATCACGTTCGTTACTTAAAACATATACACTTCTATATATTATATACTTACATTGGAATTCTTTTTTCATATGGTGAACAGAAGCACTTGATATTCGATTACGCTGCAACTTCCTGTCGTCAGTAGGTACGTGTTGAATGGGTTGGATAAAACAATTAATTGGGTCAATTGACTCATTTTCTGGGGGGACCCACTGTCGTGTGGTAGCGGCACCCTCCCCATTTTTGATTCCACTGTCGTGGGGAAGCCACCCTCCCCTTTTTTCTTCCACGGTTCCAATCTGTCACCTTCATTTGTCTTTATGTGTTATCGCGATATCTTGTCGTTTCTTCCTCAGAGTCTTTCCACGTATTCCTAAAAACACGAAAATTATATTATATAAAATTAATTTTGAATTTGAATTTCATAACAACGTCAAGTTTATTGTGAAAATACAATATTTCAGGTATCTTATGATTTGAACAAAAATAAATTAATAAAGTAAACGAATTTTAAATAACTTTCCATCTATAGGTAAGGATCCTCTGAAATCAAACTTCAAATCAAGATTTTTTTTTCTTTTTCTGTTTCCACGTTGCCACGTTATTCACAAGTTTACAATTAGGTAATATCTACTAAAGGTGAGCGATCGGGGTGCGGGTGCAGGGTACGGGATTTGCAAGTTCATCTACCCCATTTTACAAGGTTGTGTGTCCATTGCCTTGACTTCCCACTGCAACAATGAAAGATGATAGGATCCATCTATTTAGGGTGAGTGGGGTCGCAGATCGATCGAGTGATCAAAAGACGTGGATTTGGACCCAAATGGCTTATATTCATACATGGATAATTCCAATTTCCAAACAATATACGTGGATTTGGAATCAAATGACTTCTATTCATACTTGAATAATTCCAAAAGCCAAACAACGTAATTGATGGAGTTACTTGAATAATTCAAATTTTCAAAAAACATAAGTAACAAGGTTACTTGAATAATTCCAAATTCCAAATTAACAACATACGTGGATTTGTAGCTAAATAACTTCTATTCATACTTGAATAATTCCAATTAAAATAGCGTGAGTGACGGGGTTATTAATTCTTGTCTCCGCCCATGAAGTGATAGAAAGAACATATAGTTGGGAGCATTTTTGCATAACAATGCTCATCAGTTTTATTGGGAGTATTTCAATCATATCTCATTGTGTAGCATTTTTGCATTTTTACACCTAAATTTGGAAATCGACCCAAACAAGTTTCTACAGATTAACATAAAATTATTAATTGATATAGTATGCTAAGGGAATCACACATCAGATGGTTGTTGTTGATTGGCTGTGTGAACCAAGTTTAGGAATATTGTTTAACTAACAAATTATCAAATAGCACAAAAGTTTCTTGTACAAAATAAGCTACGCTATCATGTTGTAATTAACTAAAATATTTTTTTAAGAAAATATGTACTTTTGTACAATTTTTGTTTGATATAATATACACTATTTCGTATACATATATACAATTATACACTGTGCAAGAAAACAAAAATTACAAATGCATAATATCATTTATACAAATTCCTATTTTTGTCCTTTTTTTTTCATGCCACTTAACATTCGGAAAAAAAAAAGTTAAGTCGGTCAATTTGACTGTTATAAGATGCTAAGTGAATGAAAAATCAGGAAAAAAAAAGTTAAGTCGGTCAATTTGACTGTTATAAGATGCTAAGTGAATGAAAAATTAGTATGAGGTGTAAAATGCGACTTTTGTTGTGAGTTCATGATGCACTTGAAGTAAAAACTCTTTATTTTATCCCCAACTACAAATTATAAGTTAAACTCATAAGGGGTCTTCTTCCTAGAATATTCAAAGTCCTTGAACTCATTTTACAAGTTTACAAGTCCCATCAGGCTCTCAAACTCAGGTACGTGCCCACCTTTGATGAATTATTTTCCTGACTTTTAGTCCTTAGTCCCTAATCCCTATTGCGCTATCCCTCTCAAACATTAAATACATGAATTTGTGCGTATTTAACTACATGATGCACATAGCAAAAGCGAAGAGAATCACACAGGAGAAGACAAGGAGATGATTGATACGGCTTCATCTCAGCTGATAATGTGCATTCCATTATATACGTAGAGTTTACAATATATACAAGGTATTGTATATGGTATTGCAATGAAACTTCGATTTTCAATCATATTTTCTTTCACTTTTTGGGTAAGGAGTAAGGACACTTAATTACAATACAAAAATAAGCGTAAAATTTAAAAATAAATTTATACACAGAAAACGTATAAAAAGGTAGAGTCAAAATTTTGACCAAATTTTATAATGAATGTGGACAGAGAACAAAGTCTGTACAAACAAATATACGGAAAATATTCTAGGAGAATATCCTACAGTACAAGCTGTGATTCTAAGTTGAATGGATTCGGTCATAGTATATTCGTGTTCAGTTCTATTCCTGCCTGACAAACGGTCTGAAATTTCAAAATTACTCTCAACACTTGTGAGACAATGAATATACTCATATATGTACTGATTTACCGTTCATGCATCTTCCTTTCGATCAGTCCTTATTTTCATACAACGGCTCTAGAAGTTTATCTAACACATAAAAAGTGTGCATGGATATAAATAAATATTTTAAAAACACGTTCACCGCGGAAAACAACATTTACCATCTATTTTCTGAAAAATGTATGCATAGAACAAAAGTAAACAAACAAACAATTAGATTAGATTTCAAATAGAACAAATCATAGACCATGAGACCACAAAATCATAAAATACCAGTAAACAGCCCGTGACCCATAATTCCCAAAAAAATCAAATATTTATCTTAAAGTTATAATTGAACCATAGCAAATAAAATCATATAATAAACCAATTAAAATGTTTAAATATGCATGCATAACGATTTTATAAAATTAAAAGTCACACTAATAATCTTAATTCGCAGTTTATTCTCGAACTAGATGTTCTTCACCAGCTCCAGGGGCTATGTCGCCTATCAAAAATCATAATCTCGGGTCACACAAGTCTCACGTAACCTCACAACACAATCCCTAATTCCTGGGATTTAAATACGAACTTTTAAAACCTAAACATACACTTTGGACAACCAAAACTACTCTGAGACGATGTCCAATCGACTCCCTCACCACCACCCCTGGAAGCTGAGCGAGACGAGGTAGGACATGAAGCTTGAACATAAAACGTAACAATTTGGGAAGAGAGAGACCTTTAGTGAGAATGTCAGTAAGCTGATCATGAGTAGCAACAAAACTAACACGAACAACATGAGCAAGCACTTGTTCACGAATATAATGATAATCCACCTCAATACAATGAGTATGAGCAGGAAAGAGAGGATTGGAAGCAAGATAAATGGAGTTGATGTTATCAAACCAAAGGCGTGGTGAAGAAAGAGGATGATGAAGGACAACAAATAAAGAACGAACCCAAGGTAAAGATGCCACAATATTAGCAAGCTATCAATATTCAGTTTTTGTACTGGAGCGAGAAACATCTCCCAGCTGCTTGAAACTCCAAGAAACAAGATTAGAGCCCAAACAAATATAAAAACCACTAGTGGATCATCGACCATTAGGATTCACAACATAATTAGCATCAGAATAAGCAATAATCTCGATGGTACTAGGACGATACAGGAGACCATAAGTGTGGGAACCCTTCAACTAACGAAACGGATCACCCTCAAGTAAGTGAAAGAGGCGACCAGGAACTGCAGGAGTAAAGACAGGTTTACAATCAAGCATGTTAATCTTCTTCAACAAATCTAATATATATTTGGACTGTGAGGTAAAAACCAGTGGAAGACGAAGTCACTTCCATAGCTAGAAAATAATGTTGAGGACCCAAGTCTTTCATAAAGAAATGTTTTCTTTCCAAACTAGCAATTATATAAGTAATAGAGACAACATCATTACTAGTCACCCAGATATCATCAACATAGATTAGAAGATATATAAGAGTAGAATTATCCATAAAAACAAATAAGGAAGAATATGCGTAAATGTCACAAAACCCAAGCAAAGAAGTGATGAAAGGAAAAGCAGTGAAACCTTACTTGGGGTGCCTGTTTCAAACCATACGACAACTTATACAATCTGTGAAACATGATTTTAAGTTCAAGTTGCCATTATAATTCTCAAAAACCATCCAAAACCTCATAAATGGTGAAACAAGGTAAGATATAAAGACATGCACATAAGGAGTCATGTAAAAAACATACCTGAATTTAACCGAATTTAGTCGATTGATGTTAAGAACATAATGAACGTTCATGATAATAGTTCATTAATATATATTTAATGATAAGCACTAATCATCCTTTTATCCAGGCCGGCCACAAAGGGGGAATAAAGGGGCGCAAGCTCTAGGCGGTAAATAATTTAGGCCCCGAAATTAAGTCCAAAATTATTAATAGATTATATATATAATAAATAAAGTATGCAAAGAAATAAATAATATAAGAGCATGTAAGTTTGATGTTAGTTTAAATTCTTTAAATGGTAAAACTCTTATCTGAAGACTAACTACTTGTATTGAATATGAAAGTTATAGTTTACTACTTTTGAATGTGGACATTTTTATCCATGTACAAGTTGAAAATATAAGATTTATCCTTTTTTTCTAACTGAATATAATAGTTTGGACATGGAACCTTCTTTTTTCTTTGTCAGGGGTTTTATTCCAACGAGTTTTCTCTAACAAGGTTTAACGAAGCCTCATAATATAAAAAGGAAATAATTAGTTCATGAAAAATTACATTTTTAATGGTTTGGTGTCCAAATTGAGGGCGTATTTTATATTTTTTCCATGAACATTCAAATGTTTAGACAACCTCAGGTTTTATCTTAACATATATTGTACTAATTATTCCTCTGAAGATACTCGACAATTTAATCATTCATTTTGCAAGAAAACGAAATGATTTATGTACATTTAAGCTGTAAGCCTATAACAAAATAAGGAAGACCTTTGAAGATGATCAAAGCTTGCATTATTTGTTATTTACATATTCGCCAAGAAAAGATAAGCACAGTAGTTAGCTAACTACCCCTATGTAAATGGTGTACGTGTAACACCCCGGATATTCGAGAAAAAATAAAAATGACCATTTTACCCCTGGGACAAAGAGTTGAATTTTTGGGTCAAAGTCAAAACATTGACTTTCAGATCGGGACATCATCTACGAGACTCGAGAAGACTGTTACGAAGGTCTCGACCTTCCGAATGTTTAGACAGGCGGCATGTCAAAATCGGAGGTCAAATAAGATGGTTATGGGTCCAAAAAATGAGTAAGGGCATGATTGTAATTTTGCCATAGGGGCATTTTGGCAAATTTCTAGAGAGTTCTAGAAAAGTCTCAAATGCCCCTGAATTTTCCCCCATCAGACTATTCCACCGACATAGACAAGTATTTATATGTATGTGGGCTTATGGGAGAATGGGGAGTGGTTGGCCGAAGGAAGAAAATAAAGGAGACAAGCCACCGCCATGGAAATAGAAAGAAAGGAAGAGAGAAAAAGGGTGGGCAGAGTAGGCAGGGATGATCAAACAAAGAATAAGGTGAGGACTGGGGCTCTGAGGGATCCTAGAAGCTCAGACCTGTGAGGTTCAAATGGTGATCAAGAGCTCTCAGTCGAATTCTTAAGTTCTAGCATCAATCTAGGGACCTAAAGTAGTTATTTAGGTCCTTAGGACGTTGATGAAACAAGGAAAAAGAATCGTTGGGCCTGGAATATTACAGACAGAGGCTTGGAAGCCATGACCGAAATCCGTGAAGGTAGAACACACAGTTTTAGAGAGAAAACACTGGGTCGGGTCGTCGGGTTGGACGATCTTAGTTGCAGGACCATCTCGAGGAAGACAGCGAGTACGCCGCGACTGCATGTAACACCCCAGACTTTTAATAAAATGTAAATTCATAAATTTAATGTGAAATGATTATTTTGTCACTAGTTAGAGAAAAATGTTGACTTTTGACCCATAATACTATTTGGACTTTGACTAAGGCCCTTTACGTAGATAGAGACGTCACTAGTCCGTAAATAGGCGTGGCGTCGAAATCGGATGTCTGACGGGAAAGTTATGAGTCACTGAAGAAAATGGATACTATTCACGCATTACTCGGACGTTTACAATTGGCAGTTGGTGAATGGTCCAAAATATCTGAGTGGACCCATGGATGAGTGACAAGTGTCACTCATCCCATTGGCCCATAAATCCAAAATTCATGCACTTATTTTCATTCATCTTCATCCTTTGTTTTCATTATACTCGAAAGCCAAAACCCACAAAAACAACTCAATTCAACCATCAATCTTTCATCCTCTGTGTTACTTGAGAGAGTAAGAGTGAAAGGGAGGCTGAGCACTGCAGAGGAACCAAGGCTAGGTAAAACTCGAAACCATTAAATAGGTCAAAATTCAAAGTTGGGTTTATAGGGTTTTTTGGAACGTTCTGATGATCGGAAATTGTTCCTAGGGATTGTACGAACTCACAGGGCCCAGAATCGTGAAGAAAGGTGGCCGAAATCTTTTGGAAATCGAGTTGGAAAATAGGCTGAATTGCTTCAAGCTTGACATGTAATTTCTAGCCATTTTTTGCCGATTTTAAGGTCATAGATCCCTTTATGGGATCATTGTGAACATGTAGGAAGAAAAAAATGGTGGAAAATGGTTGAGGAATGAGTGAGAAATGACCGGGTCGGGTTGCGGATCAAATCGACCCGTTACAGAGAAACATGTCGACCTGGCTGGAGGTTGACGATGATGATGTGGCAATTCACGTCATCATTTTGTTAGACCTGTCAGTCCACGTGAAAAATCAGATGATGCCACGTGATAAGCTGTTAGACACAGTTAACAGCTGACGTGTTAGCTTGTCAGACCACGTGGACCAATCGAGTGATGCCACGTGGTAAGGTATCAAGACCTGTTAGGCCTACGTGGTAGCTGACGTGGCAGGTCCAGTTAGCACTATCAGAACACATGGACCAATAGGGTGGTGCCACGTGGTAGTGTGTCATAGGTGTCAGGGACACATGGACCAATCGAAGAGTGACACGTGGCATGTGTCAGACTTGTCAGGGCGACGTCAGCATGACGTCAGCCGTTGACCGTCGTGGACCAGCGTTGACCAGATTTGATCGGAGTATGGGGGCACGTGCACACAAATTTCGAGGTCAAATCGATCTTGTTTGAAAGGTTTAGATGTTTTGAATCTAATGGTGGTGGTTTCAGGTCGATCGGAGACCGTTTGGTTCGTCATTTAGGGGTTTTTAACCTTGGAAAATGTGTTTGGGGTGCGTTTTTGATATCGAATTTTGTGAAGGTTTAGTGTATGAACTTGTATAGAACATTAGTGACCCTCGGATGTGAATTGGACATGCCAGGAGACTTTGGACTAGCTTGGTGATAGGTACGACGCTGAGATAGAGCGCACAACGTGGACTGAACGTGAGTGGTCTGTTTGTTTTATAATTTAAATGCATGCATAACTATTTTAAATGATTTATTATATGATTTAAGTGGAAATAAATTTTATGTCATGATATTTGTGAATTTAATCATCGGTAACGAACCAATTTACGGTTTTCGCGAAAACGCTATTTTGGGCTTGAGACCCATGTAAATGACGTTTGACTTAGATTTAGAGTCAAACTGGGCTTTGAAAGAAAGATTGAATTTCAACTGGATTTGAATGACGATTTGGCATGATCGGTATGGATAAATTGAATTTATAAATAAATTCTAGACACTGTTTTCAGGTGGTTTTTATGGAAAATACATGTGAGAGTTATGTCATGGGCATAGACCCAATTGAATAGTATTTTGACTCGATTTGAGACATAAACGGTTTAAAAATGATTTTAAACGTATTTGGTTACTGTTCCACATATACCATCCTGGTGAGTTGGATAGTCTCCTCCAGACGTTGAGGATCCTGGAGTAGTCACGGTGCACTACCTGAGATAAGTAGCTTTGAGGAGAGACTCAGAAACAGGAGTGCGAGTTATAATATCACCCCAAATGCAATAGATCCAGGGAAGACACCCTATGATGATATCACCACGAACGTCGTTGAGTTGGATCCTAAGGAAGTGCTCGGAGATGAAACCCCGAGTTGCACGCGTAACATTGGAAATCGTGACTGGTGTTGATTACAGACATCGCGGATGTCAAGGATTTGTTATATTATGTTTTGCTGATATGTGTGTCCAGATAGATGTTTATATATATATATATATATACATATGTATGATTTGAACTGTTTTCATACGATTTGACTTGAATGCATGCATGTTTGTAAAACGGAAGGGAAAATGTTATTATTCCTAAATTGTATTTCAAAAATACTTATTTTTGGTTCACTCACAGCTTTTATGTTTTTTATATCTTTCAACTTGATCGCGGATGCAGGCTGTATCAGAGATCGAGACATCACATGCAGATGTGTAATCCCACAGATCCTTGCGTACTATGTATAACCCCGAGCGGGTTAGGTTTAATCTCTTATCTAACACGTGGTGTCAGACGGGAGCAGACACATCCCACGATAATTCAGAGGGATTGAGATGGGTCCTTTCACTGCACTTGTCACGCGAGTGAAGACCACGCACAGAGAAGCCCACCGGTGCATGCGACGGCGTTGAGAGGTCCGGTGAACACGAAAGTTTTTCTTTTAATTTTCTGAATTTAACCATATAATATATGACGACATTGGACATGTATTGGATATAGTTTTATAAATCCATTGAATTTCTTATTTAATTATTATATCTTAATTAATCCTTACTTATACTTAAGTAGTGGGAACTTGATGATTAGTATACTACTTGAACTTACGATAAAAATTAAGAATTTTCATTCAATTATTAGGCTAAATTGGTAAGTTTGTTATACGGGATGTGGAATAAGTGGTTTAAGTAAAATCTAATAATTATGGTAAAGAGATAATTGGTAACCATTATCACCTGTCGGGAAGTGGGTTGGACGTGAGCGATAATCTCGCAGGACGGAATAATTTTGATTTATTTAGAATTGAGTTGAAATTGGAAAAATCTCTTGTCTGACAAGAGGTTGTCAAACGGGAGCAGCACTGGTCCAGTTTTCCTTGAAATTTAGGACGGGTCTTGTCAATGCGTGTGATTTAATGGGTTAAATTTTGAATCTTAGATGATAATTAGTACCGTAATAATAAGTAGTATTTTTTTCTTTTATAACTTTCTCCTAGTGGTTTATTGATTGCTACATTTAGGGGTGGGCATGATGCAGTTTAATACGATATGATTATTATCAATATCTAAATCTAAATCGTTAAAATCTTAACAGTTCGATACGGTTTGAATTTTCTAAAATTAGAAATAAAACCATTCAACGTTACCTCCTTCCACTTGCAGCCAACGACCTTGATGCAGCCACTAACGTAGCCATAAATTCATCTGAGTAAGATCTTTTTTTTAAAATATTAAAAAAATAATAATATAATTCAACTTATCATAATACATGTCAAATCAACTAAATTATAAAATAAAAAAATCATATCATGCTATTAGTTTACTACGACCATATATAGTTGTTTTCGACAGATTTTCAGTTTGAAATCGTTGCATGCCAAAAATAAATTATGATTGAAGTATTAAAATAGACACGAGACAAATTTTGAAAATTGAAAAAAGAAAAAAAAAACTATAATATGATCTTCTTGCCGAAAACACTGTCGAGAACATGAACACCATCAAAACCCAGAGGTGGTGTCGGGGTGACGTGAACCTAGTTCCACCCTAGAGAAGTTATGGTTTAATGGTCATTCTTTATTTTGTAGTGATAAATTACAAATTTAATTTCGTAAAGTGCCTAATCAATGTCATTAAATGTAATTAGACACCTCTACTATCAGTTATAAAAATAAAAATAAAAGTTTTAACCTTTCTTTTGTTTTGAGTGTTGGCTGCACTTGTCAAATTGTTGGGTGGAGTAATCTGGGATTGAGCCCGAGTTTTTGAATAATGGACTGTGCGCCCAAGAATATGTATAATGGACTGGGCTTGATTTGGGGGCAAACTTAACCCGACCCGAAGAGCAGCAACTCTCCCTAGTCCCTACCACGACAGCCAAAGACCAAAACGCAGGGAGTGAGAAAGGTAAAGGCGGAGATGACGGACCCAAAGCCAAGGCGGCTGAAGGGTCACAAGGCCACTGCCACGTGCTGCATCGCCTCAGCTACCACCCCTGGACTCGTCGCCACTGCCGGCGAGGTATGGTTGTGTAGAAATTTGAATTATCATTATTATTTTTTTTTTTTGTGTTTGCATGTTTATGGCAAATTGGGTGATTTCGTACTGAAATTAAGCAAACGATGGTGTGGCTATGGTGTTCATGTTATGTGTGTAGGATGGATGCGTTTGCTGGTTTGATATGCGATGCAAAGATGGGATAGATATTATGGAGGTGGGAGAAGAACCCATTTCATCGTTATGTTTCAGAACAGGTAAAATGTATTACGATCACAACTTATTTGATTTATTTTGAATGGAGCTTTTGAAAATTGATTATGTGGGTTAAATCAGGAAATGAAAATTTTGAAAATTGATTATTTGGGTTGTCTCAGGAAATGAGAATATGATATATGTTTCATCGGGGAAACAAATCAAGGGCTTTGATATCCGTCTGGTAATAATCAACTCTTTCCCTTCTCTCCCTGTTTAGTGGCATTGAGATTTTACTCGTTGAATGCGTAAGATTTTTTTTTTTGAAGGGAACTTCATGCTCATGGAAGCAGCTGGAGAGTTTTCATTATAACCAAGAGGAGATAAATCAGGTATCAAGATTCAGGTATACAGTGTTTCGATTACGTAATTCACTAAGCTTCAGATATCATTTCAGGAGCTTATCTGTATGAATGTTTGTCTTCGTAGATTGCATGCAACTCTAGGTCTTCTTTTCTTGCTGCGGCGGATGATGGGGGTGAAATTAAGGTCTCTCCCTTCTTATTTCCCCATTTTGGAGTGCTTTCCTTTTGTGTACTATTCAGTGTCTATCTCATGTATCTAGTTTGAATTTCAGCTGCTGACTGTAATCACTGTGACAGATTATTGACATTCGTCAGCAACGGCCTTACAAAACATTAAGAAATAGCCATACAAATGTATCCTTTTTTTTTTATAGTTCAGAGTATGCGACTCAAGAGTTGGCTTTTTGGACAAAATATTGTGCTGCATTCATTTTCCCTTTTTTAATTCTAATTCAAACTGCTTCCTTCCAACTTCCAAGCATTATCTGTTCCTCTAAATTTTTTGATGTACTTACCTTCTATTACCTTAACTATATACTATAGATATGCAGCAGTGCTCAATTCCTTCCTTGGAAACCTTGGGAAGGTCTATATAAAAGATTTTCTTGCTCTCTCAATTTTTTTGATGGTTACTGGTTGGCAATGTTCCATTACATGAACATGGATTCTTCTTCAAAACATATAAACAGGGGAGGAGTGACATTTAAATACTATGGCACACTGAACCATAAGTTACTAAATGGAGAAAAAAAAAAATAGATCTTTACCATCAATGATTACCTTCACTTAAAAAGTTTATGAATGCATAACCCTGCAATATTTTAATTCTGCATGTTGAAATTATTGAATACTTGTTGGGATTACTTAGATGGAAAATTTAAGTAGCAAGGTACTTCTGAGTGGAGGCTTGGGTATCTTTTATTGGTTCTATATATTGAATGAAATCTTAGCTGTATTGAAAGTATTCTGTGGTTACTTCAGGATTTGCATAAATAAGATACAGAGCATAGATGTCATATCATTGTGAATTTGTTGTGAAGTATCCAGTAAAACGTCTTTCTAGTCAAAGATAATTGGCTATCAACTCTGTCTTGGGCAGTTATCACTGGAGGTCTTGATTCCAAGCTTGTGATGTGGGATTTTTCCAAGGGGCACCCCATCAAAATTATGAATTTTGGTAAAGCATCTATCTTTTTTGATATATAACTTCCTCTGCAGATTTTGTTGTTATCTATAGCTGTTATGATATTAATCAAAGTTGGATTGTTTCCAGTCCTTCCGTGCACATTAAGAAAGTGTTGGTATGTGAATGGACCTAATACAGTTTCTCTTGCCTTGCCACTTGCCAATTCCTAGGGAATACATGAATGTTTACCTTTTACATTTCTGTTTCATAATCTTTCAAGTACTGGAGAACCATTGAAGCTCGAAACAGATAAAATGTTGTTGAAAGTTTTTAGGCAGGACTTTAACCATGGTTAAATTTGCATTTCTTATTGGTATACTGAATGCTTGTTTGTCAACCAATAAAACTCGATGCGATCAATGATTGGATTGAATATAATTTTTTTTTGGTATGATTCTTCACTGCAGACTTGCCTGGTGCAAAAAACGGTGATGGAAATGAACAGTGTTTTAATCCTGCTTTTGTTCACGCAATAGCAGTTCCAGAAATTGATATGTTAGAAAAATCAGAAAAGGTTTGTGTTGTGGCTAGGGGTGATGGTGCAGTTGACGTGATTAATCTAGAATCTGAACTTTCTACAACGGGGTCAAAAATTTCTACCAAATCACGGAAAGGGTCTCAATCAAGATCGAAAAAACCTATTCTGGAAATCCCAGATCAAGATGGAAGGAAAAGGTTGCATTTGGATTACACATCCGGGGGTCATACTGCTGCTGTTTCTTGCGTGTAAGTAAAAGTCTTAAATGCAATGCAAGGAAAGTTAATTCACATATTAACTAGTTCATTTTATATAGGGCATTTTCGTTATTTGGGGACAGAGGAAGATTTATAATTTCAGGTGGAAATGATAAGTTGGTAAAGGTCTGGGATTGGACCAAATGTTTTGATGCAGAACAGACTATCAGCAGTAGTGATGTTCTCCATTTGAATATCAATCTCAGCAAAAAAGTGAGTTACCATTGCATTGTCTCCCACTCTTCTTGAACTTCAGTTCCTTCCTTCCTTCCCTTTTATGCAAAGCTTTCTGATCATGGAATCGATGCCTTTGCACTTTGCAGGTCAATTGGCTGTGCACCACTCCCACTGATACGGAAAACCTTGTTATTTGTGATACAACCAAGGTGGTAAAGGTCTATTCTGTTGCATAGATGTACAATCGTGGATTGTGGAAACTAATAGTTTTTGGCAGCAAAGTCATTTCTGGCTCTCCTGAAAGTGAGAACTTATTTGATGTGGACATTTTGTGCCTTGGAAGATGCAGTTCTTGATCACCGTAATCAGCCTGCTGCACTGTCCCGACAACCTTCTGTCTCAAGGCTCAGTCCTATACCCCCATGACCTGAGGGTGCTTTTCATTTCTCTAAGCTGGGAAGTTAGATGGTAGTCTGTAACTCAGTAGCATGCCATCACATGATGCTGCTACTTTTCTTTTTGGAGTTTTGGTTAGCATGTCATAAACATAAATATCGTTGCTTATTATGGACAGATATTTATCTAAAATTAGTTGTAAATGGCAGAATTTGAAGACTTGGTTTTTTATGCTCTTGACTGTCTGCTGAAACATTGAATTTAGAATTTTGTGCAAATCTAATTCCCGCAGTGGAGACAAGTCCTTGGAAGTTTGATATTTGCAACCAGGACTTCTCAAAAGAATCAGTGTTTTAAGTTTGGGGCAGCAAATTTGTGCAGCGACTCTTTTGAGCTAGTTCGGTTAGCATTTTAACTGGAAGCTACATGTTTACCCAACTGGTAGGAGTTTTGCGGTAATGGTCAATAAAATGAGGAATTGAACCACCTTAACCAATGTTTGCATTTGCATATGGATGTTTGGACACTGTACAATAAATACTTGAGATTGGAGATTATTACCCCAAAATCCCACCAGAATCAATTGAATTATAACTCTCTGGGGTCCCTTTGTATAAGGCAGCCTTGTAGAGCCTTTATTTGCAAACTAAAGATTCGATAGAGAAGAGAAGACAGACACCCGCAACGCTTTCTTCTTGCGTTTTTGGTGGGAAAGTTCTCAAAGAGCTCCGTTAGTTGAAGACGTAGCTGTCCCAACCGAAACCTTCCTTCGATTTCCCGCAAAATTTCAAATCTTTTTCTTTAGTAAAAAACAATGCAAAGACCGACCTACCTTACCATCTCTCTCATCTCTCTCTGCAAAAACGATGACACCAACACCCCAACTTCCCCACCCTTCCAACCACCATACTCCACCTCTTTCCCACCATACAAAAATGGGTTTTTGCCATTTCGTATAAAACCAGCAAACAACTCCCAGATTGGGAATTGCCGAGTGAGAAGACCCATCTCAGGGTTAAGGCATTTGGGTTTACTTTAATAGTCTTAAAAAAATGATGCAGTCTGGGGTTCCTATATGCAACACCTGCGGTGAACCCGTGGGTGTTGATGCCACTGGGGAGGTTTTCGTGGCTTGCCATGAATGCAATTTCCCTGTTTGCAAGACTTGCGTCGATTTCGATATCAAGGAGGGGGTAAATGCTTGCATGCGGTGTGCTACTCCCTATCATGGACATGGTATGCTATCGATTTTACTTGCATTTCTCTCATCTAAGTTTTTATTTTCTGATCATACTACTATCAAGATTGTGATTATGTTTGCAACATCTTGTGATTTTGTACTGGATATTGAAACTTTTATACCTTTTAAGTTATAAAAATAGTTTGGTTATTTAGGATACCGATTAAGTTTGTGTGCAGTTCATCTTGTGTATCAAGGTTTGAATTTGGGAAATATTCTGCTATGTGAGTACTTTATGACAGTTTTTGAGAGGAGATGAAAAAATGGGGTTGATTTGGCCTTATGTGATTTTCATGATTTTCTGAGCTATATATATTGGGTTTCAAATACTTCAGAGAACTTAGAGGCAGACAATGAAACAAAGGTGCCTGGATCTCGATCCACAATGGCAGCTCACCTGGATAATACTCAGGTATGAATTTGTATCTACAATGATGTGATTTTATAGGAAATCTAAGTGGAATGAGATAACATGATTGTTGATTAGGTTTCTTACAGCTTATTGATGTTTAAAATTGTTTAAGCAGGATGTTGGAATTCATGCTAGGCATGTAAGCAATGTGTCTGCAGTGGATAGCGGTGAGTCATATTTCGTTTCCTGCATGATTTTTAGTCCCCTCATTTCATCTTCGATAACCATCTCATTTTTCAACTTTTTATCTTTGAAGAATTAAACGATGAATATGGGAATCCAATTTGGAAGAATAGAGTTGAGAGTTGGAAGGATAAAAAGGATAAAAAGAGCAAGAAGAAAAAGGCTGCGCCTAGCGAAGACAAGCAGGCTCAGATTCCACCCGAGCAGCAAATGACAGAGAACCCGTAAGTACAATCAAATGATGAACATTTGTTGTTGTACTTGTTGTTTAATTAATGTGTTGTCTGAATTTTGTCTTCGCAGTTCAGCAGAAGCTTCGGAACCACTTTCAGTCATCGTTCCACTTCCACCTAGCAAAATCACACCCTACAGAGTTATAATAATTATGAGATTGATCATTCTTGCCCTTTTCTTCCATTATCGAGTAACAAATCCAGTTGACAGTGCTTATGGTCTATGGTTCACTTCTATCACATGTGAAATCTGGTTCGCCTTTTCCTGGATCTTGGATCAGTTTCCTAAGTGGTCTCCCATTAATAGGACTACGTTTACTGACCGGTTATCTGCCAGGTATATATTTCAATTTTCAACTCATCTCGTTTTTCAACCATATTTTTTAGTTCCTATTGGATGTATATATGAAATGATTATTGTGTAAATTTCATGCCAGATTTGAGAGGGAGGGTGAAATCTCAGAGCTTTCTGCTGTGGATTTCTTCGTGAGTACAGTTGATCCACTGAAAGAACCACCCTTGATCACTGCCAATACGGTGCTTTCTATCCTTGCCATAGAGTACCCTGTGGATAAAGTTTCCTGCTATGTGTCTGATGATGGTGCTGCCATGCTTACTTTCGAATCTCTCGCTGAAACATCCGAGTTTGCAAGAAAATGGGTTCCATTCTGCAAGAAATTCTCGATTGAGCCACGTGCACCTGAGTTTTACTTCTCACAAAAGATCGACTACTTGAAGGATAAAGTGCAACCTTCTTTTGTAAAGGAGCGCAGATCAATGAAAGTAAGCACTTAAATGGGTGAATGCATGCTAGTTGATTTGTCAGATCAATAATCATTCTTAATTTGTTTCAGAGAGATTATGAAGAGTTCAAAGTTCGAATGAATGGTTTAGTTGCAAAGGCTCAGAAAACACCAGAAGACGGGTGGACTATGCAGGATGGAACACCTTGGCCAGGAAATAACCCACGTGACCATCCCGGAATGATCCAGGTAGACGGCTTATGTTGTTTTCAGTTCAATTTCTGAAAATTTTCCATTTTGAAAATGTCAAAAGTCTGGAGATTTTCACCCTCCTCAGGTTTTCCTTGGACATAGTGGTGCATATGACATTGAGGGAAATGAACTTCCTAGATTGGTTTATGTGTCCAGAGAAAAGAGGCCCGGTTACCCTCACCACAAGAAAGCTGGTGCTGAAAATGCTCTGGTATATAACTATATATACATACTTTAAGCTTGATGATATAACCTTTGAGAGCTATGAAGCTTGATTTAATCTTGAATGGGTGGGTTGGAATACAGGTAAGGGTGTCTGCAGTTCTCACAAATGCCCCGTACATCCTCAATCTTGATTGTGATCACTACGTTAACAACAGCAAGGCAATTCGTGAGGCAATGTGTTTCTTGATGGACCCTCAAGTTGGTCGAGAAGTATGTTTTGTGCAGTTTCCTCAGAGGTTTGATGGTATTGATCGCAGTGACAGATATGCCAATCGCAATACAGTTTTCTTTGATGTGAGTCTCCGCACATTTTTATACTAACTTTTGAAGTGTTGAAAATCTCTGAATCTCATCTCAAATATCAGGTTAATATGAAAGGTCTGGATGGCATTCAAGGTCCAGTATATGTGGGGACAGGATGTTGTTTCAATAGGCAAGCACTTTATGGGTATGGCCCTCCTTCCATGCCCAGCTTATCCAAGGCTTCCTCATCCTCATCCTCCTGCTCGTGGTGTGGTTGCTGCTCTTGTTGCTGCCCTTCTAAGAAGCCTGCTAAAGATGTGTCAGAGGCTTACCGGGATGCCAAACGTGATGAGCTTGATGCTGCCATATTCAACCTCAGGGAGATTGATAGTAAAGCCTCATCGCTCAACAAAATTGAATTTACACAAATGACTTGTTGAGCCTTCAGTGTATAAAATTGTGGTCCTTTCTTTTGCAGACTATGACGAGTTTGAGAGGTCAATGCTGATCTCGCAGACTAGCTTTGAAAAAACTTTTGGGTTATCAGCGGTATTCATAGAGTCTACACTAATGGAGAATGGAGGAGTGGCTGAATCGTCCAATCCATCAACATTGATCAAGGAGGCAATTCATGTCATCAGCTGCGGTTATGAAGAGAAGACTGCGTGGGGAAAAGAGGTAGGACTTATTTGATTGAATTTTTTGAGGTATAAGAAGCAGATAATGGATTAAATTTTCTATTTTCTCAGATTGGTTGGATATATGGGTCAATCACTGAGGATATCTTAACCGGTTTCAAGATGCATTGCCGTGGATGGAGGTCAATTTACTGCATGCCATTGAGGCCTGCATTCAAAGGGTCAGCTCCCATCAACCTGTCTGACAGGCTGCACCAAGTTCTGAGATGGGCACTTGGATCTGTCGAAATTTTCCTCAGCAGACATTGTCCTCTCTGGTACGGGTTTGCTGGAGGCCGCCTCAAATGGCTTCAGAGGCTTGCATACATCAACACCATTGTCTACCCCTTCACATCCCTCCCTCTCATCGCCTACTGCACACTGCCTGCAATATGTCTTCTCACAGGAAAATTCATCATACCAACTGTAAGTTTTCTCTCCTTTCATTTCCTTAAACTGACATGAAAAAGAAAAGGTTCATAAATCATAACGTGCTTCTAATCCTTGTAACTTGATGCAGCTTTCGAACCTGGCTAGTGCCTTATTTCTTGGTCTCTTCCTCTCCATCATTGTCACGAGCGTGCTTGAGTTGCGGTGGAGTGGTGTAAGCATTGAAGACTTGTGGCGTAACGAGCAGTTCTGGGTTATAGGAGGTGTTTCAGCTCATTTATTCGCCGTCTTCCAAGGATTTCTCAAAATGCTGGCTGGGATTGATACTAATTTTACCGTCACAACTAAATCATCTGAAGACGCGGACTTTGGGGAGCTCTACATGATCAAATGGACCACACTTCTGATTCCCCCAACTACGCTTCTCATATTGAACATGGTTGGCATTGTTGCTGGATTCTCTGATGCACTCAACAAGGGATATGAAGCTTGGGGCCCGCTTTTCGGGAAGGTCTTCTTTGCCTTCTGGGTGATTCTTCACCTCTATCCCTTCCTCAAGGGTCTCATGGGACGCCAGAATCGGACCCCAACCATTGTTGTGCTGTGGTCAGTGCTCTTGGCCTCTGTGTTCTCTCTTGTTTGGGTGAAGATAAATCCATTTGTGAGCAAAGTTGATAGCTCCACTCTTTCTCAAAGCTGCATCTCCATAGACTGTTAAGTCTCATTTGCCAGAAATTTTTCCACGATTTTGGATTCGTTTTAGCTTGAGTATGAAGAAACCTTCTAGTCTGGGGATCACATCTGAACTTTTCAAAATGGTCAGTTAACACATCTTTTTCATATTATGACTTTGTAACCATGTTTTTTACTATATACTATGTCGTTAAAGTAAAGTACACGACATTACGTGATTGATTTGAGATATCGCTATAGTAATAACTCTATTGCGTGCAAAATTTTCATTTTCCTTTTGGCGAGGCATAAATATGAACATGGTCACTCTCTGTCTCATGACCTAAGAAACCTGAAATTTTACCGTTATTTCACCACTGAATTCAATATGATCTTTGAAAGTCCTGAGAATTACTATGCTAAAAAGGTGAGGTTAGGCGTTTACCAAAATTAGCCTAGTTTAATAATGGACAGTTCCATTTTGCCTTACTAGCTACTACAATTACATACATCTGAAATGTGGGTTTTGAGATTAGGTGTGATGATCATGTTAAATAATTGTTCGAGAATAAGAATTGATATTTAAAAAAAAAAATTGCTGGAATGTTAGAAATGTTAAAAAAATTGCTGATATTTAATAATATAATATATACCATCAAATAAATTCAGAATAAAAATTAATTATTAAATAAATAAATTTAGTTGGGAATCATAAATATTAAAAATGTAAATTTTTTTTATTAATTTTATTATACAATATTCTATATTTTATTATACAACATTTAAATAAATAAATTTAATTGTAAATCATAAATAACTTCTATAATTAAATACATACATAAATAATCTAAATTGACTTTACAAACTAAAATAATTTACCAATAAATTCATCCAAACATCTGGTTAATATCCGATGGTTCCTCACTGAGGATTTAAACAGATTTTTTTTTTTTTTTTACATCATTAACATGAGCAGATAGCCTGATAGTACATACGGTTTTTTTAAAATGTCCACGTGTGGTCACATAACAACGATTGTGGATATCGTGGATGGAATCACAGAAAAGCCCTTGGTTTTAAATGTTATTTACACACTCAACCGGTTAGCCTTTGCATACAAGCTACTTAATAATTAATGTTGCAGAAAGGAAAAACTGAAAAAGTGAAGACGCGAAGTTTGGTAGATTATTATTTTCTTCGCTTAAAGGCTGGTTAGTGGCCGATTGTTAGAGTTCCCAGCTTTATTATTCCATTTTTTCTTTTAGAATAAAGTAGAGCAGCAAACCAGCTTAGCTAGCTGGACAAAGCAAACAAAGAAAGCCACTTTTACAATTTGATGGAGAAATGAAGGGCATAGAAGTATTTTCAGTGGACAGCAAGCACACCACCCTAAATCGGATCTGGTTTCTCAAGCTCTCTCACTGGTCACCCTGCTCTGCACACTCACATACCTCCAACACAAATACTCTACCCAATAAACCCAAAGCTTTCAACTTTACTCTCTAATGGAACCACCACCATTGTTTCTCACTCTGCTTCTTCACCTCCTCCTCTCCGCCACCATCACCACCACATTCTCAGCTTCTGCTCCTCTCCCTCCCACCCCATCGCCCACCTCCTCTCCAGCCCCACACAAGTCCTCCCCAACTCCTCCCAAGTCCTCCATATCTCCTCCCAAGTCTTCGACCTCTCCCAACTCCTCCACCACCCCCGCCACCCCATCTTCACCATCTTCCAGCACTCTAGACCCAAAGCAACTCAGAGCCCTCCAATCCCTCAGCATCCCAACTGCCAAAGACCCCTGCTCACAACGTTCCCTTCTGCCTTCCAACACCACTCTCTGCGACTCCTCCAAGCCCTTTCGCCACCTTCTCTCCCTCCGCCTCGCCAACTGCTCCGACGACGTAGCGTTATCTTTCACAGCTCTCAAATCCCTCTCCACTCTCCAATCCCTCCAGTTCGTCAACTGCCCCATTACCCCTATCCGCTTCCCGGCCGATCTGGTTGCCTCCCTCCACTCCTTCACCTGCATTAACAGCCTCCGCAGGCTCACCGGCGTCTGGCTTGCTCGCCTCCGAAACCTCACTGATCTCACCATCTCTAATGTACAGGTCAAAGCCTCTGGACCCTTTGTCATTCTCGGCAACATGAAGAAGCTCAGGTCTGTCACCATCTCTCACGCCAATCTAACGGGCAGTATCCCAAAACATTTGAATTTGAACCTTACCCACCTCGATTTTTCCGGCAATAAGCTAGAGGGGAGAATACCCAGTTCAATCACACTCCTCGAAAACCTTGAAAGCTTGAATCTTTCCTCAAATTCCCTCAATGGAGAAATACCCACTTCATTTGGCGACCTTATTTCGCTAAAGAACGTATCTTTAGCTTCGAATTCGTTGTCTGGTGCAGTCCCGGAGTCGATTTCAGCAATCCCAGGCCTGGTTCATGTTGATCTGAGCTCCAATCAGCTGAATGGCACAATCCCAAAATTTCTTTCTAACATGAAGAGCTTGAAGGACTTAAATCTCGCAAACAATAACTTCCATGGCGTTGTCCCTTTCAATGTCTCATTCATCAGCAGATTGGCAGTGTTCAAAATCAGCAGAAACAGCAACTTGTGCTATAACCACTCTGTTCTGTCCTCAAAATTGAAGCTTGGGATATCTCCCTGCGATAAACATGGATTGCCCATGTCACCTCCTGCGGCGAAAGACGACTCGTCGGCGGACGAGAGCAGTGATTCAGACTACGATGATGGTAATGACGAATCTAGTCAGAAGCAGGATCGCCATCGCGGCCCAAATAAGGTTGTTCTTGGTGCGGCCATTGGGCTTTCTTCTTTTGTCTTCCTCATTATTTTCCTAGTTCTTATCTCAAAATGCCGTCGTTGAAATTTAATTGTCTCGAGACTTTACTAGATTAGGCCGACATTGGTTATTATTTGAGATGAATTTTGATTAATTTTTTATTACAAGAGTGGATGAGAATCTGAAAAAAAAAAAAATGAAAACATAGAAAGATGAAGATTGAATGATTCAACAAAGGAAGAAGATGAAGATCGAATCATTCATTTTGGAGTGTTGTATATCACTGCTTCGATGGATTGCTGGATAAAAAAAATAAAAAAAATAAGTTTCCATCATTTTCTGATTGCTGTAGTAGCAAGTGGCCACTTGGGTGAATTATTATGTATTTTTCTTCAGCCACAGGCATGTTCTTTTTCTTCACATTCTTCTGAGTTTGCTTTTTCCTTTTTTCTTTTTGTAATTCTTATTAGCGTATATATTTTAATTCGATGTTAAATGGTAATATATTTCTTTAAGCATGTCCTCATGTAGTCATGTCACATGGATTGATTGATATTTCTTCACATCCTTCTGATTATTTGTGCATTGGGTTTAATAAAACAGTTGGATTTCTTGCTGAAAACATTGGTAATTTCCTTTTGGGCAAAACCGGGGGAAAAATACGCAGGATTTACAGCTGTTTTTACTTGAATAGAGAAGAGAAGAGGACAAAGATTAGTCGGTGATGATTGATTTCAAAGTGGTGGAATTATGAAGAATGATAGTACGTTAGGTATGTTTCAAATAAAGGAAAGGAAAACATTTTATGGAAGAGGATGAAATTTAATCTGCATCATCTAATGCAAATGACTGTAAAATCAAAATCCTTTTTCTAATTTCCAACAACTCTCTCAAAACGAAATTAACACTAAACGAAGAAAGAAAAATACACAAAATAAAATCAGATATCAAAATAGATGGGATTTTCTCGGCGCACTTTTTCCTCCAGCTCCGGCGGTATATCATTCTTGATGTTTAACATGTCACGAATCTCCTTGGGTGTCTTCCCTTAATCAAATCTGCAACCTTCTGAGCGATTTGATTCAGCAGAAAAACACAATTTATACAGATACCGGTGAACCCATTCGCCCTCTCTTACATATCCAAGGGCAGAAAAACACTTCAGAATACAAGAAAATGTATATGAATTTGCTTGAACTCCCTGCTCTTGCATCTTCCCAAATAAAATAATACCTTCTCTAAAATTATGAGCCTTTGCATATTCATTGATCATAAGGTTCCAAAGGAAAACCTTTCCATTTGACAACTTATCGAAAACCCGCCTGGCTTCCCTTAAATCTCCGCACTTTACAAACATAAAAACAAGCTTTGCACCCAGCTGCCCATCAACTTCTACACCATTGTCACAGATAACTGAGTGAACCCTTTTGCCATCTTGTAGCGACTATAGTCCAGCACACAGCTCCAAGACGGAGCAGTAAGCCTCCAAATCAAGCTCAGATTTGTTTGCCCCGCAGACCAAAACCATGGCGTTTTTAAGCTTACCCATCTGGCAGTGTTTGCTAATATTGGCATTCTCGTCTGTAACTTCGCGGATAGGTGGTTCGGCGAGGGAGGCCGAGACACGAGATTTGGCAACAGAATGATCCCAATTCGAAGATAAGAAAGGGGCCAGCATCACCATAGCTCTGTCACTATAAACCAGAACAAAGCCCGCGAAAATTTCAATTAGCAAAAACAAGAAGATAACATGATAATAAAGGTTTGGCGCGTGGTGGTCACATGCCTGAACAAGCTGTGGACCAGATAACTTTGCACTAGCATAAGGGGAAGGAAATGTCAGAATGCAATCCATTTGTATATTCACTTGCTCGGAATATTAGCTTTCCCACAAAAAAATCCATTTTCCATATCCAAAAACCAAAATTTTCCTGGAAAATTATGGGCGCAGTTGCTTATGAATATCAGTCTGTTCTTCGCTTTCCCACTTTCTCCAATTTCAGCGGCAAGGAGCCCAAGCTGGGAAACCTCATTATCACTCTGAAAGGTATGTAAAGTTTTCACCTTTCAGAAATTCGGACTTTAATTCTGCACTGGTTCTTCTAGAATTGTGTTTGGCATCTCTTAAAAAAATCTCAGCTGGGTTTTAGCAGTTTTTGTAGAAAAAAAAGTGGAAATTTTCACTTATTTATTTTTGTTTAATTCTGACTTCTGAGTAAATATATTGAATTATCATTTCAATTTTGATTATCTTGAATGAAGATTGGATATTGATGTAAGAAAATGAACTCTATTTTTAAGTTTTGTTTAATTCTGATTTCTGAGAAAATGAACTCTGTTGTTTAGTTTAGTTTTGTTTCACTCCTATTTTGATTATTTTGAATGAAGCTTGGATATTGAATTTGATATAAGAAAATGAAGCCTGTTTGCTACTTTGCCTGTTGGTCATAGACTGAGGGATTATTGTTTGATGCAGCTTGTTAAATTTGGCTGACATTGCAGATGTGTCTTCATCTTCTTCATCCTTTGGGAGAAAGGACCTTCAATTAACTGTCTCCTGCATTGGATCAGAAGGAAATGGAGGAAACCAGCCTCCCCGGAGACGTTCTGCTTCAGAACAAACGCCTAAGAAGAACGGAAGAACGAAGAAACGGAGATCAGGTAGTAGAAAATCAAGTGCATCTAATCAGGAAGAGATCATTTCTGTGTTCAGACGGATACAGACGTCCATCTCAAAAGAAAAATCTGAGAATGCTGAGAAGATAAATGCCAATGTCTCTGAAGATAGCCCCTCCTCTGATTCAATTCTTCAGGTTCTCCGCGGATCAAGAAAGCAAAAAGGTAATGCTGATGAATTCCAAGTTTGATTTCCATCACTTGCCATTGCCATGCACAAGAAAGTGCCTAGTTTCTTACACAAATACTAATAAACCAGGCAAGGCTTCAGACAAGGAAGGGGAAAAGGTCTTGACAAGAAGAAACGATGGGGACGAGCAGCAAACCCCGGCGACTGGGTTCAAGTTGACACGGCCTCCGTCTACATTTGTTAAAAGATCTCCCATTCCATCTCAGTCAATCCCAAGGGTCGACCTGAATAACAGAGCGCCACCTTCTGCAGCAAAATCGGAAGGATCAGATTCGGAGGAGTTAGGGTTAGTAAGGGTGGAAGACATGAAACTCCCTGAGCTGAAAGAACTGGCCAAGTCCAGAAGACTTAAAGGTTACTCAAAACTTAAAAAGAGCGAGCTTGTTAGATTACTCGAGTCGTAAAGCAATTTAAATTCTTTCTGAATGAATTTCTGCTAAGGCACAGGGTGCCTAAATTATCGGTTGAATTCTACCCAATAATCTGAATTTAACAAATCCGATTGAAGATGTATTCCAAATTGATGGGAGAAAACCCAATTTCAAATGGATTCCACTTTGAAACGAACCAATCCAGATGGTGAAAATCTGGGGACCCATCTGGTATTTGCCACAAAGAAGATAGCAGCGACAGAAGGGTCAAAAAGAGACTAAAATTTGCTGCGGCTCTAAGCAATCAACCAAGAAACAACAATATCTGCTCCATATAAGCAACAAGGGAGACAACAGTCAGCAAGTTCTTAAGAACAAAATTACTCGCAATTGGCTTCAAAGGAAAAATACTAATTTCTGGTACATAGAAATTGCTAGATAGTCACAGCTTGCCAAAACTAATAACAAGATATTCAGGGTTGAAGTTCGTTCTGTCTAGTTTGTTATATTTTGGGACTTGTTCAGGATGACTCCTTCATACTTGACCTGGAACCACTTCATTGCATCATCCTTGGTAACTCTGTGTTGAATTCCAACGCGTGACTTGCATCGGCGACGACGGCCCACACGGTATCCTGGTCGCTCAAGAACAACAAAGAAGTCCATACCATAGATACCAGTCGAGGGATCATACCTGAAGACATTACAAATCATATGATTAGTTAAAGCCCCAAAAACTCTAAACAAAACCCCAGCCCGGGAACATTACGAGATCACTTTCAAAATCATCCCTTCTATAATCTAATACGATATAGAATCTGAAACATAACCCGAAGAAAAGTACAAGCTAATAATGGAATCCTGAATATATAGGATGTACCTCAAAGTCATCATAAACAATTTCGTAATAAGTTAGAATTTGAATGAAACACTGTTGCCAAGGCATGTGAGACAGATGCCACAACAATAATCATCCGCTGGTCTACTGTGAACTAGCTTTTCAGGAAACAATGAAATTTTTGCAACACGGCACCCAAATACACCAATCATTAGCTTATGTATGGTGCAAAATTGAAATGTCAGGCTCCTCCCGGCCTATCTACATAAATAATTTAGTGCCCTATACCACGCACATATCTCCCACCAATAACAATTTTAAAACTAATGAGCCTCCCCAATTACTACTAAATAAGCAGTTAGAACATATTTTTCAATAAAAGCAATGAACTTGAATATAAATGTTACGGAACACCCTTATATACAAGTTAATGAAACGTTCCCTATTTCCTCTTTTATATAACGTATTATATAAAAGCTAAAGCAAAAGGGGAAAGGTTACAGAATCCAGCAATAAGCATGTCAATTCCACACATAAGATAAGCACAACCATTCCAAAAACGCAATTATAAGTTCAGGTATATGCCAATATAAATATAAAGGAGAACATACTTGATTCCAAGATCAATATGCTCCTGGATACCGAAGCCGAAGCAACCAGTGTCGCTGAAGTTCCTGCGCAAGAGCTCGTATTCCTTGACCTTCAGTCCACTCTCTAGAAGCTGCATTGCCTTGTCACCTCTCACAGTCACGTAGCAAGCAATCTTCTCATTACGCCTGATCCCGAAGGATCGCACGGTGTAGCGAGCTGCAACAATCAAAAACCCATAAATACAAAAATAATACAAAATAATGGAGAAAGAAAAGAAACTCTAATCGAAGCTCACCCTTGGAGAAGACGGGGGTCTGGCCACTGAGCTGTTCCAAGACCTAAGGACAGAGGCAAGGGGCAAGATTGGAATTTGGAAATGAAAAATCAGTATCTGATGAAATTTGCATTGGTGGTAAGTTTTGTTTGAGAAGTAAAGGAGTAACCTTTGCCGCTCTGGTGAGACGATCTCCACTTTCACCGACGGAGATGTTGAGGACGAGCTTCTGAACCTTGATTTCCCTCATGGGATTCGCCAGCTTCTTCTCCGACGCCTGAATTTCATACACAAAAACAAAAGCTTCGTCAGAACCGCAGACATAACAACGCCACAGAAATGAAAGTAATCATGTAATGGGCAGAAAGATAGACCATTGTGGTATGAGAGTGTGCAGAGAAGGCGGAGCGGCAGAAAATTTAGAGAACGCTGAGTACAAATAGAGGAGGCGATGCGAGCGTCTTAGGGTTTTATGTTTCTCATTTGGGCTCTTTCAGAGCCCAGAAGACTTGAACCCGGACCGTTCGGGTCAGAGATGTGAATATCCAACCCAACCAGACTTGTGGACTTGCAGGCTCCGTGGAGGGATGGGCCTATGAAATTTAGGCTTAAATATGTAAAATTACTGAGTTAAGTCATTATATTATATGCACTTTTATTCTCTTAATGAACACAATTATCAATTTTAGCTAGTTAATAGTTATTCCGGTTCAACTCCCGGCAGTGGAATATTTAAATACGAGTGATCCAGAGTAGCAAATTAATAATAGCTATAAAAATAAAATAATAAAAAATAAACATTTAGCTTGTGTTATTAATAGCTAGTGTTATCCAAATTTGACTCCGTAATGTAGTGTGAGCCTCAATTTATTGGTTATGGTTGAGTCTGAAGAGCTTGACTCTGGGCAGATTATTGTATCTAAAAATTAGTCTTGGGCATGATTAGGTACAATTCGGTATGGAAATAATATTAGAACCGTACCAAATAATTTTAATCGGTCTGGTAGGGTATGATATTTCAAAATATAAAAGTGATACTATATAATATACTGTATAAATTATGTTCGATACAATTTCGGTTTTGAACCCAAATTCATAATTTCATTTCTAGATTACTTAATTCAATGTCTAAAAACAACATTTTGATAAAGTTGAGAAATTAGGAATTGTTGGGTAGCAAATATTGCTCAAAATGTATAGAAAATTCATAACCAATAAATCTCAATACATCAACTAAAATTAATTTCATCAACTAAAAAACCCTAACATACAATTAAATTCATCAACTAAAAAACTCTTAACATACAATTAAATATATCAACTAAAATTAATATACAATTAAATCCATCATTAGCTATTAAACTATTAGGGTTTATTATTATTATTTTATTGTTGGATTTAATTTAATTTTTTATCTATTAAAAAAATTAAAACCGATTCAAATTCGGTACAGGATGGTATACCTTAACATCAAAACTAATCTCGTTTAAACCGGTACGGTATTGGTACCGTACCGATCATCCATCCATTCGGTTTTACCTTTCGATTTTTTTTTGGTTTGGTATGGTACAGGATGAGATAGTTTTAGTATTTCGGGACAATATGTCCACTCATACTAAAAATAATAATTAATAATTGCTAGTATTATCCAAATTCAAATCCTATAATAGAATTATTTTTTTCCCGTCAAATATGAGTGAAGTGATTATATACACTTTTATTCTCTTGTTGGACACAAGTATCCACTCTAGCAAGCTAATTTGAAGTGAAATGATTACATACATTTTTATTTTATTAATTGACACAAGTATTCCATTGTTATCCAAGTTCTTTCTTTCTTTCTTTTGTCAACGAAAAACTTCATTAAAACAGACGAGTATAAATGTTTACATTATTAGCGAGAATATTAAACAATTAAGGAGGCTTAAGGCCTTCCCATCTTAAACAACGTTTAGAATGTTTACTGAAAGCAGCAACTTTGTGAGATGCAGCATTATACTTCCGAGAGGTGTACTGACTAAGCCCAAACTACGCATCAAATTAAACACGTAATTCGAGTGTTGTGCAATTTAAACCCTTTTTGTGTAGATGTAGTATTGGTAAATAGAGATCGTTCTTAACCGGGGAAATTAGGGAACATTAATAATGTGTTAGTGGGAGATGAATAAAAGAATAATGAATTAAATAATTAAATAATAAAAGAATTAAATAATCAAAGAATTAATAAATTAAAGAATAGATGAATGAGAGAATAAAGAAATAAAAGATTCAAAGAATAAAGAATTAAAAGAATAAAAGAATAAAAAATAAAAAATAAAAGGGATCAAAGAATAAAAGAATAAAAGAATAAAGAATAAAAAGGGGGGTTTTGAAAAGATTTGTAATTTAAGCTAAAGACAACACTAACTAAAAATTAAAATGTAAATGTTCATGCTAATTAGAACTTACAAACCATAGAGTAGTTTCATAGACAAAACCCACACTTTTACGTAAGTAATTTCGAATTAACAATCACATTAATTCTAACATTTTGCTTGTAATAAACCAATCACGAAATCCTACCTTCATCATCTCAAATACTTACATACATCTGTCAATATTATAAATGCATCAACCATTAATGTGCGTCAAACATCAATATGCTTCAAACATTTACAACATGATTTACCTTAAGTTTATAATTAAATGCGCCGACAGCGATCAACATTTAATCTCTTCAATTCTACTCTAAGTGCACCGACAGCGGATAAAACACTTAACATCAAATTGAAGTTTAAGCACTAAAACATATGAAGTAAAAGAAATTCAAAAAGTAAAACACATGGAGATTGCATTCTTACTTACAAATGTTAGAAAGAAAATACCAAGAACAATAGTAAAGAAGAAATGAAAATAACATAAAAATAACATAAATTACGAATAAGAATTAAAAGAAAACTAATTGTCAGGACCCACCCCGGTTTCACCCCGAAACCCGAGGTAAATCCCGCTCCCGTCTGACTCCCCGACACACCACCTAAGGAACACTCACTCGACCCCAGTCAAACGCAGGAGTAATTATAAAATATCCCAAAATCCTTATCGTTTACAGAGCATAGCACTACATCACAAGGAAAATAAACACCGATAGAATACACGCACACAGAAGCCTTTAAACTCTTCTAGGATCCCTCACGTCACTTCTATGCCTCGGACTCTGCCTCGACGTCAAGACCCCGCGCTAGCTCCACAACCTGGAGGGCAATTTAAAACAGAAAAATGTGAGTGGACCAGGAAGTACCAAAGTTCAAAAACCATTTTATAAGAAAACCGAGTTAAACCCTCCGTTTTGAAACCACATGCATAACCAACAGTTATAAACACATTTATAAAGAATCATTCTTAACATCATAAGAAACAGAAACACTATAAAATATCATAAGAAACCATAATATGAGTATCAGAAACCGTATCAAAACCATAACCACCAAATCCTCATTTTCCGATCAAACCTGCTGGATCTATCCGAGTCTTTAAACTCCCGAGTCTTTAAACTCAATCCAGGCCTTAATCATATCCGAGTCTTTAAACTCCCGAGTCTTTAAACTCAAGGCCTACGGGGGAAATCAATATATATATCCGAGTCTTTAAACTCCCGAGTCTTTAAACTCAATCCGGGTCTTTAAACCCAATCCGGCCGGTCCCCCGTCACATATATCCGGGTCTTTAAACCCAATATCCAGATCCAGCAAATCCAATCCCAAAACCATTTGAAAACCATTTACCAAATCCTCATCCAAACCCGAATCCGAAATCACTGGTCTGATGCCCTTCCGGCGTTCAGAACCGTCATTCCGAACCCAAATCCGGAAAATATCTATTTTCATACCGAAACCACATGTAATCACAAATCATATTTCATAACTCATTTATCATGATTTGAAAACCTTTATCGGTGGAAATCCCCAAATGTGGCATCAAAATCCGAAAACCAACATTTTCTCGAAAAACGTGCCAAAACCGTCTTTTTCTCGAAAAACGTGCAAACACATAAAATCATCATAACATAGTCAAGAAACATCTAGTCATAAGTAAAACCATAAAATACATTTATAAAAACAGTTATGCATGATCGAGTTTAAGGAAAGGGTCCACTCACAGTACTGAGCCCTACTCGCGTCCCGAACGTCCAGCCCGTTCCTCGGCTTCCTCGGGAAATCCCGATCCTGTCAAACACCGTCGAATTACGTCACTAATACATCTACGAACACTCTCCTAAATTCCCTCAAAATATCCCCGGACCAAAGACTTAAAACCCCGGAACCCTACACATTCACCCTCACGGAACTATACTCAAATGACTTCCGATTGACCCGAAACCAACTCCATTGAACTCACAACAACTCCTAGACCAAAAACTATGTTGACCGTTTTCCCCGTCGCCGCCGCACGCGCCCCACGCGCCGCCCAAAGTGGCTGCGCGTGGCCCTCACGCGCCAGCTACAGTGTCACCCCCAACCTCGAGTGCACTGTGCTGAACCGGCCGCTGCAACTGGACCGGCGAGAGGCATTCTCCACCGTCCGGCCACCTTTTCCTTCCCTCTCTTCTCCTGCAGCTTCGTCCAAACACCACGAATCCATTCCTCAACTCTTCTAACCTCGACACAGCCCCGTCATCGTCGATTCAAGCTCGAACCAGACAACCACTTTTCCCCTGTTTCACAAATCACCTGTTCCGGTAACCTCCCGTCACGGTGGCGATACCAGACTCACCCCACAACCTCACTGATCCACGTCCAACACCCCTAACCCTTCGACTCACCCCAGAAGTCCACGATTTTGGGTTCGAAGTTCACGGTCGAAACAGGGTAACAGAGACTCCTCTTCGCCTGAGCTCCGCCGTCTACGCCCCGTCACGGCGACCATCACAACCCACTCCTAGGACCTCTCTGAACATCACCTCGACCTTCTAACCTCTCGACTCTCAGCCAAACCTCACGACTTTCCAAATGAAGTTTACGGGAAAAACAGAGTAAAGAGATCTCACCTTCGATTGCAGCTCCGCCGTGCGCACTGCCGCCTTCCACGGTGGTCGTTGGACTCCTTGCAGTCTCCTCAGCCTCCCCTGGACTCGATTTGCCTCGCCTCACGGCGTAGCCACCACCTCAACCTCACAGCTCCCTGTTTCTCCCCAAAATTCCTCCACACCTCCGCCGTGCCGCCGTGCACAATTGCACCTCCAATTCACGGCCACCAGCTCCGCCTTGCCTCACTAACACACTCACAACTCCCTAAACACTCACCCTTGCACCCAGATCGATCAATTCCTCTCACTTCTCACACTCTGTTTCCCTGTGTTTGTCGAAGAACAACCCACACAATAACACACGGGCTCACCTAAGTAGTTGGAGCCGTGAACACACACGATCGCACCAGAAGCCTCTACACACCTGCCATGTGTCACCATCCCTTCAACCTTTATTCCATCTGTTTAAACCTCAGCCGTCCATTCTTTTATCTGTGCACAGATCCCAATGTGCCACAATGACCAAAATACCCTCCTGTTTTACTCATTTTTACGGTTTTACCAAAACTTCCTAGACCCGTAACTCTCGCCTCGTAAGTCCGATGAATACGTGCCGCCTGTCATCGAACTCAGGACGACAAGATCTATCTAACGGTCTTAGGTCAACTTACCAAAACCCGTTCGTATAAAAATTCAACGTTTCCCCCCTAATTTTCCAAATTACGGTTATGCCCTCAATCTTCCGAACATCACAACTTCCTCCTCGGATGTCGGAATCGGGCGTGCCACCTGCCTACGGATTCGTAACGTCCTCAACTACGTCCTAGTCACTAGTGACAGGACCCATCCCAATCCCCCCGGGATTAACGAGGGATGACCCTGCTCCCGTCTGACACGAAGTGTCAGACAAGGGATATTTCCGACCTTTGCCCTCCCGGGCTATCAGAGTACGCCAGGATCCGGAGGAGGCATGTGATATCTCGATCTCTGCTACAGTCCACATCCGCTGTCAACCTGAAGGGCAGTCAAAACATTAAAAACTGTGAGTGGACAAAACAAAGAGTTTATGAAAACATTTAATAAGGAAGACATTTGTACCCTCCACTAAAAAGCATGCATGCATTGGAAAACCATTTAACCAAAGAAACCATACGTGGGAACTAAGCCCAAAGCAGATATAAACTAAGGTCGAAAGGACCACAATGAAAACGACCATACGGGCCACTGCCCAAATCCATACTCGGCCCCAAACCATAAAGAAACCAAGTACACGAGCCACTGCTCAAATCCTGTGCACACCTGTACACACCACATATCATATATCATATATACATCACATACATATATATAAGTCACACAACCAATCCTGTCACGGTATCCAAAGCTACGCGCGCGCTACCCGGGTCTCAATCCGAGTCATCTCAAAGTCAAGATCAATGTCCGTAGACCACTGACCCTACCCGAGGTAATAGTAATCATAGCCTTCCTGAGAGTAAGGAACCCAACTGGGGGGTGACTCCACTCAGTCGGTGCTCCGTGACTACTCCGGGGTCCACCCAGGCCAACGACCCTCCCCGGAGGAGATAGTAGAACATTTAAAGGAAGGTAGACGAACATATATATACATAACATAAACATTCATGACCGGTTCCCCTGAACCGTCATGATCCATAATATCCATAATTAGGTAACATGCCGGTTCCCGTAAACCGTCATGTACTGTAATAACATAACCAGGTAACATGCCGGTTCCCATAAACCGTCATGTACCGTAATAACCAACAAGGGTTCATGCCGGTTCCCATAAACCGTCATGAACCTGGGAATCCATTTAAGGTTCCCTGACCTGAAATCCAAAACCGTAAAGTGACTGGGTCTCGTACCCGAACATAGGACACCAACTGGGCACCGTGCCCGGAATCTGAGGTCATATGCCCGAGACAAAACCAAATGGGTCTCATACCCGAGTTTATCATTTTGAAATCCAAATTCAGTTCATTTAAATCAATAAAGAAATACAGACCCGTATAAGCACCGTATAAGGCCGAAACCTCGAAATACGTGCTTATACGTAACCACATACAAATGCACCCATGGCATCATCAAACAAGTAATAAAACATATAATAAACATTTATGCATGCACCAATTTAGAAAACAAGGTCCACTCACAGACCGTCCGAGCTGCCGCCTCGATTTGCGTGCCATACGGCTCCCCGAGCCGATCACCGTCACCGGGACTCCCAAACCTGTCCAAATCGTAATAGAAGGTTACTAACTACTTAATTAACCTCCTACCAAAGCCCCGTAATTTTCCCGTATTTTTAACTATTTTTAATCCCGAACCTAAACCTTCCGATGCCCCGAAACATATCGAGACGGTGTCCGATCGACACGAAACCAGTCTCAAAATGTTCGTTACATCGAATAGATGATTTCGTATGTTGAACACATCCCCAGAAACCCTAGCACGCGCCCACACGCGCCGCCTGAAGTGGCTGCGCGTGGGAGCCACGCGCCGCTACAGTGCATCCCCTTCCTTCGATCGAACCGGTCCGACCGACCCGGTCCGGTCCAACCCCTGCAACTGGACCGGCGTAACCGGTCCAGGTCTCCGACGCCCTCATTTCTCATCCGTTTTCTTCCATTCCAATTTCTAAATTTCTATTTTCTCATTTCCAATCTATCCTAATCAAGAAACCTAGGAAAAACTACCTGAAACCCCTTGGTTCGAAATGGACCTCACGGTCCCATTTTTCCGATCGGTCCCCCACGGCTTCTCAGCCGTTAACCCTCACCAAAACCGTCCTAAAACCTTCCTAGCATCCTAATAATCATTCCCTAATCATTTAAAAACAACCATGAAGCTCACATCGAAAAATGAGGAAAAACGGCTTACCGGGTACCCGATCGGGTTTTGGGCTCCCGCCACCGCCCACGGCGGTTCCAGCCACCAGCTGCCGTCCTAGTCCTCCTCTCTCACTCTCCTGGTTCCTCATATCATAAGGGATGAAGGTTTTGGGATTTTGGGTGAAATGGGATCGGGTAATGGATGGAGGAAAAATGGAAAATGGATGCACGGTTGAATGGGTTTGGTGCATGAGTGGGTGAGGTTGGCCAGTGGATGGGTGACAAGTGTCACTCATCCATTGGTTGCTGAAAAGTAACTGGACTCACTAAAGACAAACTGCACTTTTTGTCTCGTAAAACGTGCCATCGTGAATAGTAACCAGGAACTTCCGTGAACCGTAACTTCGCCGTCGAACGTCCGAATTCGACGTGCCGCCTGTCTACGGATTCGTATCGTCCTTATCTACGTAACGGTCTTCGGCCCTCGGCCATCGGACCTCCTGGTCAAAAAGTCAACTTTTGACCTACTATTCACCCAAATTACCAAAATGCCCCTAAACTTCCGAACGTCATAACTTCTTCCTCGAACGTCGGAATTGAACGTGCCACCTGTCTATGATCTCGTGACGTCACGAACTACGTCACGGTCATCGGTCAAAGTCCCTTTGACCGCCCGATCGAAAAGTCAACGTTTTGCCACCACTAGGGGCAAAACGGTCATTTCGCATCGTTCGTCCAATCTCGCTCTACTAATCACGGATTAGCCTCACTAATCGTGATTAGTCACTAATCTAATCATGGAATTTGGGACGGGTCGTTACAACCTTCCCTCCTTAATTAATTTCGTCCTCGAAATTCCAATCGACCTAATTTAACCGTTCTTCCCTCCTTAATTAGTTTCGTTCTTGAAACTCCACTATCCTGATTCCACCTCCACCTTGTGGAAATAATTCGATCTACCTCGCAACACGCGTACACTCGCACACCAACTAACCAGAATAATACTTACTCGTCTGCCGCCAGACGTACCACTAACTCTCACGTCGTATCGACTACATTCGACCACATCGAAGAACAGTAGCCACACGGTCCGAATTGACACTACTTGTCAAATCTACCATCTTGTTATACAACAACTAGACGGTTCCCTTCTCAATCACTAATCTATCCTGACGTCTGCTCCCACTGGGAGCCATCAGACCTCACTCAACGATCCACGCTGACACCTCCGACAGACCGTCACCACTTGACAGTCGTCAGTCGAAAACTGACACCATACTCACTCGTGGTTACACTAACCACCAACGGACCCAACCAGGAGTAAACACTTACCCACAAAGCACTTCACTCAATCTGTGTGTAACTAGACCCATCAGATATACCATGACCCAAGGCACAGTATCCAACGTCCAGTCCACGACCCCGACTAATCCAATGGTATCGGAACCATGCCGACTACCAACACGTTCTCCAATGTACCACTGGTATAAACTATATACCGTCACCAGGCACCACAAGTACACCCAGTATCGTACCTTGAACAACGTACAAAGTACGTACATCTACCCATCAATCAGCCTACAACCACCTAGGTTGTAGTCAATCACGTTTCAATTATGGAGTCCATCTGTCCGATCTAGACAAATCGAAACTCCAACCCATTATCTATTTCCAAATCCGAATCCGAATCCGCAATTTCGTAAGAAATCCCGAATCCAAACCCAGAAATCATATTCATAATCCTGTCCAAATTCAAATCCGAAATCATCATTCCGTAAACTAGTATTAGGAATAACCATTCCGAACCCAAATCCATAAAAGAAAATCTATAGTCAAGCTCTAGAATCAAATCCTGAATCGTCACCCAGAATCCGATTCCAAAACCCAAATCTAGAAATCCTTTTTCAAGTTCCAAAATCAAATCCTGAATCGTCATTCAGAAATCTGATTCCAAAACTCGAAATATCCTTCTCGTCTACCGAGACGTATCAATCATGAACCTATCGGTTGTCTGCTCAACCGATTACACACCATACATTAGATTGACCTCATAGAGAAATCAATCCCAACATCAACACAACACTAGGTCAGACAAAATCCGACCTCGCCAGACACCTACTCATCGGACAACTACTCAGGCGAGTAATAAGCCATATGGGATTTACCTCGAAAAGAAGTTCAGTCCCAACATGCTCCACTCAACATCCAAGTAAGAGTGATAAACTCTCCACCTATCTGGATCATCAAGATCACGATCCAGATCCACCACTACGTCAAACGACTATAGACGTCACGATCGAGACTGTGGGTCCTCCCCAATCACCTCGTATCGATCCTTGGCATTCCACCTAGGAAAATCCAAAGATGATCCAACACGATGACATCAAAACTCATCCTACGTGAATGCGACCAAAACTTGCTGCATTCACCACGTCACGTAAACCAACATCGTCTGCCACCAAGCAGAAAATGAGAAATCTCAGTCACCTAACTTCGATATACTCATCTCCTCCTGATGGTCCAGAACAAATCCTGGGTCCACCAACCAATACACAATCAGCGTACTAGAGGCAACCAACAACATCTATATCATCAACGTCATCTACCATCATCAATCATGGTAGAATCCGAAAAGTCTCCCAAAACGATTTCGACATAGCCGTTACCAATGCGGAAAATCTGCGTTCCACTCGTCACCTCAATCGCAACCTCTCGCGCTTCCGAAGTTCCAACAAGATTGGAAACAACATACCCGGACATCAACCACGTGTCCCCTAACCAGTTTAACTCTATCTGAGTTCCACTCCTGAACCACAGATACCGAACATATGCCCATTACGACGGAGTCACACCCCGATCCGTAACTAACTAGTGTCAGTATCAACACGCCGTGTGCAAAACTGACACCCTGGATCTCCGCTCATACCGAGCGATGATCCCGTACCTTTGCTCGAATAGGAGAAACTCTGCCTCCGTCGTACCCAACACCTCTGGGTATCGTTACCCTGACAACTCATACGAGAAGAGGAAACGTCCCCCGTACGTCCCCGTCTCATTCTGCGATCGTACTCAAACGTAACCAAGTCGAATCCAGAATCACTACCCACACTTATGCGTTATTCACGCACCTCGTACCATCGTCACGACTGACAATCCCATCGTCACAATCGTCACGACAACCTGAGTCTACTCAACCAGATAAAATTCGACTACGTCTGTCGATAGTAGCGTCTGCCACAACCTCGTGCAGACCTAACGACTAGACATCCAGCCTCCGCATCCAACGGAATCAACTGCCTGTACCAACTACTCTGTATCCCACTCAGGGATTCCATCGACAAGTACCAACCCTAGTAACCTGTCCAACCCAACTCTAACCATTCGTAACTCGACTAAACCAATGTCGTCTACCAGGTCACCCGTGACCTTAGTTGCACCAACCCACAACTGAAGTAGCACGACAACCAACTCGGTCTAACCGATACGTACAACCCTGACTGTGAAGTGCAGTCCCAACACAAGCTGACATGACTAGACCGACTAACGAACCCCAAATCCGAATAGTCGTCCAAGTCATACCACTCGTCAACTCGCCTTTCCGAACCATACCCACCAAGATAGGGTTCCACAATCACACCTAGAGTTCCCCAGAACCCAACTGCATAAGACAGTAAAATCCACGATCTGACCGACCCCGCGGTCCCGACATCGTAAAGACGACAATCCAATCCTACCGTAAGTCCAACCAGAATTCCTCGAATCTGGCTGCCAACTACCATAAGTTCAACCAGAGTTCCCCGAACTCGACTACTAACCGCCAACAGCAGTAAACCAATCTAACTCAACCAATCCGACCATCGGATGGTCACAACTCCAAATCAGTCGTCGAAACCGATCCTATGGCATCGTGAAAAACGACCCAAACTATCCGTCTCACGATCAAAACGTTAACGTACAGTTACGTCATCCCTTCCGTAGGGTCACACACTGTCAACCCTGACAGAACTATGGCAACCCCGGAATCTAGTGCCGAACCAAGACATATCACGACTCCATCCTACTAACTATCGTACTGGCACCCTAACTATCAGGTTGACCATGGACTACAGCCCCTTGAGATATCACATCCTCGACTTGCGTACATACTCCAAAAGCTGCACGGTTGCTCGAATAGAGACAACCCCGCTCTGATACCACGTTGACAGGACCCATCCCAATCCCCCCGGGATTAACGAGGGATGACCCTGCTCCCGTCTGACACGAAGTGTCAGACAAGGGATATTTCCGACCTTTGCCCTCCCGGGCTATCAGAGTACGCCAGGATCCGGAGGAGGCATGTGATATCTCGATCTCTGCTACAGTCCACATCCGCTGTCAACCTGAAGGGCAGTCAAAACATTAAAAACTGTGAGTGGACAAAACAAAGAGTTTATGAAAACATTTAATAAGGAAGACATTTGTACCCTCCACTAAAAAGCATGCATGCATTGGAAAACCATTTAACCAAAGAAACCATACGTGGGAACTAAGCCCAAAGCAGATATAAACTAAGGTCGAAAGGACCACAATGAAAACGACCATACGGGCCACTGCCCAAATCCATACTCGGCCCCAAACCATAAAGAAACCAAGTACACGAGCCACTGCTCAAATCCTGTGCACACCTGTACACACCACATATCATATATCATATATACATCACATACATATATATAAGTCACACAACCAATCCTGTCACGGTATCCAAAGCTACGCGCGCGCTACCCGGGTCTCAATCCGAGTCATCTCAAAGTCAAGATCAATGTCCGTAGACCACTGACCCTACCCGAGGTAATAGTAATCATAGCCTTCCTGAGAGTAAGGAACCCAACTGGGGGGTGACTCCACTCAGTCGGTGCTCCGTGACTACTCCGGGGTCCACCCAGGCCAACGACCCTCCCCGGAGGAGATAGTAGAACATTTAAAGGAAGGTAGACGAACATATATATACATAACATAAACATTCATGACCGGTTCCCCTGAACCGTCATGATCCATAATATCCATAATTAGGTAACATGCCGGTTCCCGTAAACCGTCATGTACTGTAATAACATAACCAGGTAACATGCCGGTTCCCATAAACCGTCATGTACCGTAATAACCAACAAGGGTTCATGCCGGTTCCCATAAACCGTCATGAACCTGGGAATCCATTTAAGGTTCCCTGACCTGAAATCCAAAACCGTAAAGTGACTGGGTCTCGTACCCGAACATAGGACACCAACTGGGCACCGTGCCCGGAATCTGAGGTCATATGCCCGAGACAAAACCAAATGGGTCTCATACCCGAGTTTATCATTTTGAAATCCAAATTCAGTTCATTTAAATCAATAAAGAAATACAGACCCGTATAAGCACCGTATAAGGCCGAAACCTCGAAATACGTGCTTATACGTAACCACATACAAATGCACCCATGGCATCATCAAACAAGTAATAAAACATATAATAAACATTTATGCATGCACCAATTTAGAAAACAAGGTCCACTCACAGACCGTCCGAGCTGCCGCCTCGATTTGCGTGCCATACGGCTCCCCGAGCCGATCACCGTCACCGGGACTCCCAAACCTGTCCAAATCGTAATAGAAGGTTACTAACTACTTAATTAACCTCCTACCAAAGCCCCGTAATTTTCCCGTATTTTTAACTATTTTTAATCCCGAACCTAAACCTTCCGATGCCCCGAAACATATCGAGACGGTGTCCGATCGACACGAAACCAGTCTCAAAATGTTCGTTACATCGAATAGATGATTTCGTATGTTGAACACATCCCCAGAAACCCTAGCACGCGCCCACACGCGCCGCCTGAAGTGGCTGCGCGTGGGAGCCACGCGCCGCTACAGTGCATCCCCTTCCTTCGATCGAACCGGTCCGACCGACCCGGTCCGGTCCAACCCCTGCAACTGGACCGGCGTAACCGGTCCAGGTCTCCGACGCCCTCATTTCTCATCCGTTTTCTTCCATTCCAATTTCTAAATTTCTATTTTCTCATTTCCAATCTATCCTAATCAAGAAACCTAGGAAAAACTACCTGAAACCCCTTGGTTCGAAATGGACCTCACGGTCCCATTTTTCCGATCGGTCCCCCACGGCTTCTCAGCCGTTAACCCTCACCAAAACCGTCCTAAAACCTTCCTAGCATCCTAATAATCATTCCCTAATCATTTAAAAACAACCATGAAGCTCACATCGAAAAATGAGGAAAAACGGCTTACCGGGTACCCGATCGGGTTTTGGGCTCCCGCCACCGCCCACGGCGGTTCCAGCCACCAGCTGCCGTCCTAGTCCTCCTCTCTCACTCTCCTGGTTCCTCATATCATAAGGGATGAAGGTTTTGGGATTTTGGGTGAAATGGGATCGGGTAATGGATGGAGGAAAAATGGAAAATGGATGCACGGTTGAATGGGTTTGGTGCATGAGTGGGTGAGGTTGGCCAGTGGATGGGTGACAAGTGTCACTCATCCATTGGTTGCTGAAAAGTAACTGGACTCACTAAAGACAAACTGCACTTTTTGTCTCGTAAAACGTGCCATCGTGAATAGTAACCAGGAACTTCCGTGAACCGTAACTTCGCCGTCGAACGTCCGAATTCGACGTGCCGCCTGTCTACGGATTCGTATCGTCCTTATCTACGTAACGGTCTTCGGCCCTCGGCCATCGGACCTCCTGGTCAAAAAGTCAACTTTTGACCTACTATTCACCCAAATTACCAAAATGCCCCTAAACTTCCGAACGTCATAACTTCTTCCTCGAACGTCGGAATTGAACGTGCCACCTGTCTATGATCTCGTGACGTCACGAACTACGTCACGGTCATCGGTCAAAGTCCCTTTGACCGCCCGATCGAAAAGTCAACGTTTTGCCACCACTAGGGGCAAAACGGTCATTTCGCATCGTTCGTCCAATCTCGCTCTACTAATCACGGATTAGCCTCACTAATCGTGATTAGTCACTAATCTAATCATGGAATTTGGGACGGGTCGTTACAACTAGTCAACTCCCATTTGACCACCCGAAATAAAAGTCAACAGTTCTGCCCGACCTAGGGGCAAAATCATCATTCTGAGTTCCCAGACCCCTCGGGACCACCTAACCCTTGATTAACCTTACTAATCACACCTTAATCACTCTACTTATCCCAATTCTCGGGACGGGTTGTTACAATCTACCCACCTAAAAAGAATTTCGTCCCCGAAATTCCACAGCTAGTCCTCGACACCTAGGGTCTCCTAAGGAACAACCTCTTCTAGGTTTCCTGTCTATCATCTCCACCTTGGGTATTTCACTCCATCCCCAGCTACTGTTACCACAGCCAACTCTAGCTATGTAACAACTTCATGGCGTACGCAAGGGAAACTCTACGAACAGAAAACAAAGGTATTATACAATACCTCATGTCACAACAGCCGACAGAAGTCATAGAGTACATCCTCGTATACAACCGCCCATCTCCCTCGGCTACTACTCCGGCCACGGTCGGACTAACTTCACAAAGTCCTAAAGGCAAACTCTAGCTTGTGGGTTCTCTCCTTCCACAGTCGCCAATCGATCAGTTATAGTCACTCCTTTCCTATACTTCCCGTCAACCTACTACGGAACTTACTGTACACTCCAAGTCCTCTAGGCAAACTCCTAGACTCTACCCCGAATCCAAACACCAAACCAACAGGACAACCAAAAAGTAAAACAAGTACTTGTCTCCGTCTCTGGTATCGACTGACCCTCCTGCTGAGTCATCGAGAACACCCGGGCCTGAGATCCTGACGCTCTACCACGTCCCCTCGAACTACTCGTGGCTGTGCCACCACCTCCTCTAGTGCCCGCTGTCCCTGATGCTGTACTCTGTCCGGACTCCGCTACTCCTCTGCCTACACCACCTTCCTGTGGCAACAGTGGACACTCACGTCGAAAATGACCTCGCTCCCCACAGTAGAAACACACATTCCAGCCTGGTCCACTGCTCGGTCTCCCCGTGGACGCTACCGACGTCGCACTCGCTTGCGGAATCGGCGGTACTCGATATCCCCAAAATCCTGAACTCTGGGCACTGCCAGGCCTACCAAAACGATCATCGCCCGACGAGGACGATCCACCGAAGTTACCTCTTTTCGGTGTCCGCTGGCTCGAAGCTCCAGGAATAGATAGTTCCCGGTGTCGCACCGGCAAACTAGCCTCAACTCGCACCGCAGCATCCGACAAATCTCGGAGGGTAGCAAAAGAGCCAGCCGTCACTACGGCTCGAATCTCACCTCGCAAACCCAACTCAAACCTACGGCACTTCTCGGCTTCAGTGGCCACAAAAGCAGGAGCAAACCGAGACAACATCTGGAACTTCCGTTCGTACTCTGCCACTGTCAAATTCCCCTGCTGGAGGTGCAAAAACTCTGCCTCCTTGGCATCCCGGAAAGAACGAGGATAATACTGCTCCAGAAACCGTTCCCTAAACGTCTCCCAGGTCACACTGTGGACATCCCAACCGGACAACTCGAGGGTATACCACCACTCGTACGCCGCACCATCTAGTAAAAATGCAGCCAACAATACTCGCTCCTCCGGCGGACAATGCATCACCGCAAAAATCCGCTCCAGTCTAGTAATCCACCTCTGGGCTTCCTCAGGATCAGCCCAACCACTAAAAGTAGTAGCCCCGAGCCGCTGGGCTCGCTCAATCGTGGCACTTTCCGTCTCTCTGACTACTTCTTCCGGTTGTGGAGAGGGTCTACGTCTCGGAGGCATCGTCAACCGCACGCTGAAAGAGGCATAGAAGTAGTCAAACAACTGAAACACAACCTCACAAACCGACAGACCCAACAAACTCGACAAACCTATGCTCTGATACCAATTGTCAGGACCCACCCCGGTTTCACCCCGAAACCCGAGGTAAATCCCGCTCCCGTCTGACTCCCCGACACACCACCTAAGGAACACTCACTCGACCCCAGTCAAACGCAGGAGTAATTATAAAATATCCCAAAATCCTTATCGTTTACAGAGCATAGCACTACATCACAAGGAAAATAAACACCGATAGAATACACGCACACAGAAGCCTTTAAACTCTTCTAGGATCCCTCACGTCACTTCTATGCCTCGGACTCTGCCTCGACGTCAAGACCCCGCGCTAGCTCCACAACCTGGAGGGCAATTTAAAACAGAAAAATGTGAGTGGACCAGGAAGTACCAAAGTTCAAAAACCATTTTATAAGAAAACCGAGTTAAACCCTCCGTTTTGAAACCACATGCATAACCAACAGTTATAAACACATTTATAAAGAATCATTCTTAACATCATAAGAAACAGAAACACTATAAAATATCATAAGAAACCATAATATGAGTATCAGAAACCGTATCAAAACCATAACCACCAAATCCTCATTTTCCGATCAAACCTGCTGGATCTATCCGAGTCTTTAAACTCCCGAGTCTTTAAACTCAATCCAGGCCTTAATCATATCCGAGTCTTTAAACTCCCGAGTCTTTAAACTCAAGGCCTACGGGGGAAATCAATATATATATCCGAGTCTTTAAACTCCCGAGTCTTTAAACTCAATCCGGGTCTTTAAACCCAATCCGGCCGGTCCCCCGTCACATATATCCGGGTCTTTAAACCCAATATCCAGATCCAGCAAATCCAATCCCAAAACCATTTGAAAACCATTTACCAAATCCTCATCCAAACCCGAATCCGAAATCACTGGTCTGATGCCCTTCCGGCGTTCAGAACCGTCATTCCGAACCCAAATCCGGAAAATATCTATTTTCATACCGAAACCACATGTAATCACAAATCATATTTCATAACTCATTTATCATGATTTGAAAACCTTTATCGGTGGAAATCCCCAAATATGGCATCAAAATCCGAAAACCAACATTTTCTCGAAAAACGTGCCAAAACCGTCTTTTTCTCGAAAAACGTGCAAACACATAAAATCATCATAACATAGTCAAGAAACATCTAGTCATAAGTAAAACCATAAAATACATTTATAAAAACAGTTATGCATGATCGAGTTTAAGGAAAGGGTCCACTCACAGTACTGAGCCCTACTCGCGTCCCGAACGTCCAGCCCGTTCCTCGGCTTCCTCGGGAAATCCCGATCCTGTCAAACACCGTCGAATTACGTCACTAATACATCTACGAACACTCTCCTAAATTCCCTCAAAATATCCCCAGACCAAAGACTTAAAACCCCGGAACCCTACACATTCACCCTCACGGAACTATACTCATATGACTTCCGATTGACCCGAAACCAACTCCATTGAACTCACAACAACTCCTAGACCAAAAACTATGTTGACCGTTTTCCCCGTCGCCGCCACACGCGCCCCCACGCGCCGCCCAAAGTGGCTGCGCGTGGCCCTCACGCGCCAGCTACAGTGTCACCCCCAACCTCGAGTGCACTGTGCTGAACCGGCCGCTGCAACTGGACCGGCGAGAGGCATTCTCCACCGTCCGGCCACCTTTTCCTTCCCTCTCTTCTCCTGCAGCTTCGTCCAAACACCACGAATCCATTCCTCAACTCTTCTAACCTCGACACAGCCCCGTCATCGTCGATTCAAGCTCGAACCAGACAGCCACTTTTCCCCTGTTTCACAAATCACCTGTTCCGGTAACCTCCCGTCACGGTGGCGATACCAGACTCACCCCACAACCTCACTGATCCACGTCCAACACCCCTAACCCTTCGACTCACCCCAGAAGTCCACGACTTTGGGTTCGAAGTTCACGGTCGAAACAGGGTAACAGAGACTCCTCTTCGCCTGAGCTCCGCCGTGTACGCCCCGTCACGGCGACCATCACAACCCACTCCTAGGACCTCTCTGAACATCACCTCGACCTTCTAACCTCTCGACTCTCAGCCAAACCTCACGACTTTCCAAATGAAGTTTACGGGAAAAACAGAGTAAAGAGATCTCACCTTCGATTGCAGCTCCGCCGTGCGCACTGCCGCCTTCCACGGTGGTCGTTGGACTCCTTGCAGTCTCCTCAGCCTCCCCTGGACTCGATTTGCCTCGCCTCACGGCGTAGCCACCACCTCAACCTCACAGCTCCCTGTTTCTCCCCAAAATTCCTCCACACCTCCGCCGTGCCGCCGTGCACAATTGCACCTCCAATTCACGGCCACCAGCTCCGCCTTGCCTCACTAACACACTCACAACTCCCTAAACACTCACCCTTGCACCCAGATCGATCAATTCCTCTCACTTCTCACACTCTGTTTCCCTGTGTTTGTCGAAGAACAACCCACACAATAACACACGGGCTCACCTAAGTAGTTGGAGCCGTGAACACACACGATCGCACCAGAAGCCTCTACACACCTGCCATGTGTCACCATCCCTTCAACCTTTATTCCATCTGTTTAAACCTCAGCCGTCCATTCTTTTATCTGTGCACAGATCCCAATGTGCCACAATGACCAAAATACCCTCCTGTTTTACTCATTTTTACGGTTTTACCAAAACTTCCTAGACCCGTAACTCTCGCCTCGTAAGTCCGATGAATACGTGCCGCCTGTCATCGAACTCAGGACGACAAGATCTATCTAACGGTCTTAGGTCAACTTACCAAAACCCGTTCGTATAAAAAGTCAACGTTTCCCCCCTAATTTTCCAAATTACGGTTATGCCCTCAATCTTCCGAACATCACAACTTCCTCCTCGGATGTCGGAATCGGGCGTGCCACCTGCCTACGGATTCGTAACGTCCTCAACTACGTCCTAGTCACTAGTCAACTCCCATTTGACCACCCGAAATAAAAGTCAACAGTTCTGCCCGACCCAGGGGCAAAATCATCATTCTGAGTTCCCGGACCCCTCGGGACCACCTAACCCTTGATTAACCTTACTAATCACACCTTAATCACTCTACTTATCCCAATTCTCGGGACGGGTTGTTACACTAATTAATAAGAAAATCTACAAGAAGTAAAAATGGTTCCAAAAAATGTCTCTCAAAAGAGAGAAACAAAAGAACTAACTAAGAACTAAGAAAGAAATGGAAGAATGAAACTAATTGGGGACTCCCCAAATACATGAAATGACCTCCCTATTTATAGAGGGAGTGCCACAATTGTTTAATTAAAAGTACAAAATTAAAATATAAAAATAGCAATAAAATAGTACATGAAGAAGTGATGGAAATGATGAGATTGGGTGGGAAAAGATGCTGATTTTGGGGCAAATATGCTGATTTTAGGGAAAAGTTGCTGATTTTGGGGAAAAGTTGCTGATTTTGGGGCAAATATGCTGATTTTGGGAACTATTGGGGGGCTGCTGGATTTTTGGCTTGGGCTGCTGGATTTCAGCAGCTTCCCACCAAATTTCCTTGCGATTTTCGGTGGTTTCTCATATTTCGTCCATAATTTCTTCGTTATAATTCCGATCGGGACGATTTTTTCACCAAAATGCTCCAAATTCCAAGCTTTATTTATTTCTACAAAAATATCACAAAATAAATTAATTTGTCTAATTATTTATTATTTTAATATTAAAAGTCAAGTATAAAGGGTATAAAATAATATAAAATAACGCTTATTTGAGGACCTATCATGTACCGAAGCTGAATCACCTCAAAAAGAGGTTGCATAGCTAGGATATCATGTATTACACTTTCAATGTTAGCCTCCACTCCATACCCATTAGTCACAAACTGCACAAGACTTTTCGAATTGGTTTCGAGAATAATTTTCTTACAATCAAAGTCCGCGCAAGCAACCATAACTATTCAATCTCGTCGTAGTGAGTAAATATATACACTTTTTTTCTTTCTCTTGATGGATATTAGGTGATCTCTAGCACCCTCCTAAAGAGCCACCTAAACCAAAATTTTGCCCTCTAAAAAATAGTTTTTTTTAAGTGAATAGTGTAGGGCTATATTTTATCATTTCAAACAGTTGAGAGCTATGTACTATTTCATTTAATATTTGTTTTTTTTAAATATTTTTAAGTGTAATGAATTAATAAATGCATTAAATTCACATTTTAACTATTTTCGGATATGTGATAAAATAAAAATATTTTGTATAAGATTTTTTTATCATATATCGGCTCGTGAAATTCGTATTTTTTATTTATTATTTTAAGCTAACAAAATCATTAAGATATTGATAAGACAATTTATTATGTATAAACACCTTACTATTCTACAGACGAATACTTGTCTCGTTACAAAATAATGTAGTCTCGTAATGCAAACAAATGAATTTATGGTAGATGTAGTCACACTTAATTTATGGTAGATGTAATAAATGACAATCTATTGTCATGAGAAATATGTTTGTCATACTTTCGAGTCTAGATATTTGTAAGTTATTTTTCACGAGTCTTATGTTTGTATTTTTTTAATGAGTGTTATTTTTGTATTTTTTTTAGTCTTATCTTTGTATTTATTTTGACATTTAATATATTGTAATAAATGAATTTTAAATTTTGCAAAATAAATTGACTAATTGTTTAAACTTAACTGAAAAATATTTTTATTATTAATCTAAGAAGAAACAACTTAAAGATATAAATTTAAATACAACAAGTCAAACATAAGAAACTTAAATATAATAATTTAAACATAAAAAGTAGGGGATCCCACAGTTTAATCCATCTTAAAAGGTCAGCTATATTTGGCTGCCTTTTAACTCAAAAATCAACATTTAGCCCTTAGGACACATTTATTCATTTAAGATGCTTATTGGAGATAACTTTTTATCCAAAATTCATAAATTTTGATTTTAGCCTTTTAGGTGGGCATTGTTAGAGATGACTAGTATCCACTCTAAGGCTACGTTTGGTATGTTGTATAAAAGACCGGATAGGATACAAAACTAATATTTGGTATCAGTCGTATTAATTAGTCACCATATAAATTAATACAATTAAATGTCTTTATATGGTCCAGACACGCTAAAATAATACCCTCAAAATTATCTGTATTAAATAGTTGGATGGCTAGTAATCTTGAAAAGTGTAATAATAATAATAATAATAATTTAATAAATACTAATAATGATATAAAAAGGAACAATTAATAATAATTTAATAAATAGTAATAATAATTAAAATTAAAATAAATAATATACATAATTAATATTTAAACCATAAGTATTTCATATCAACTATTATAATATTATCCATCCATTATAATATAGTCGGTATTCTAATTCATCAAAGTACCAAACACCCGATTAAATAGTCAGTCTATACAGTGGATAGATTAGTTTATCTGACTGAAATAGTCAGTAAAACATGATAGACATGCAAACAAGGCCTAACAACCTAATTATGAAATTACGAGGGAAGAGATTATGTATACTTTTGAAAAAAAAAAATTGGGTCATATTTGTTCAGTTCAGAAACCTTGATGTGGATGCGAACGCTCAAAACCGCTTGAAGTACTTTTATTCTTTTGAAGGATACATGTACCCAGCTGAACGACATTTGTTATTCTAATTCGTCTCTCAGCATTTATCAGTGAAGTGTTTATAGGTACTTTTATTCTCTTAAACTTCTTTATTGACCATTGTTGTAAGCCATTTGTCGGGATGCTTCCTCCCAAGTCCCAACCGTGTCCACTTCTTCCTTTCCCCTCCCTGTCACTTTCTTTGTGTTTTGTTCAGTTGTTCTTCTAAACTTAAAACACAAGCCATGTTGTATATGCATCAAAGTGTCTATTCAATTGATCTTATCACCAATCTACATTAAGGTGGCAAAAAGTAAATGAAATATGTTTTACCATATCATAGTAATGCTAAAGAAAACACTGCATTATTAGCATTAAGCATAAATCAATGAAGGCTTTTACTTGCACAATGTGTGTCTACAACAACAAATTATGTTTTTCCATATCAAAGTAATGCTAAAGAACACACTGCATTATTAGCATCAAGCATAAATCAATGAAGGCTTTTACTTGTACAATGTGAGTCTACAACAAGAAGAATGCATGTCAAAGGTAGCTAAGAATGGTTACTTTTCGCCTTCCTAACTCCATGTCCTATCCTTTCTTTTCTTCTTTTCAGCAACAAATGTGTAAATTTATCCCCTAAACTGGCGAAAAACAATCGAAGAATGTCAAGCACCACACTGAAATAAATCGGAATATAACTGCACAATCTGCTCATAAGTTGTCAAGATGGCAACAGCTTTCGTAATTCTGAACCTCAAATCTTCATGGTGCATGCAGAAACTGTCATAAGACTCCAGATGATGCCGACTTGAAACATAATGCTAGACCAGAGAAGAAGCTGAGTACTTAATTCACATCCCTTTCTAGAACATATTTACACGAAAGAACCATGGAAGTACAAAAGCTATTACCAGACATGCCATCAAGAAGTTGCAAAATGGCTGTCCCCGCCAACACGATCCATTTCTCTCTGATGAGTTATGATCAAAAGCAGCAAGTGCCGCATCACTCCAGTCCTGCATAAATCTGTTATTCCCATTACCAGTAACATTTACCGCGGTCTCCTCACAGATTTCACATGTCCTGCATCAATAACAATCACAAAGGAATCAACATAAAGTGTAACATTGCCTAGTACCTATTAGATATGGAAAGGTCTCTCTCTTCTGCTACTTTGCAGCTATTTCATATCAGATTCACTTGCAACTATTTAAACTGAGTTTCTTAGGTTTACTTCCTATCAATTAACATGGAGAAAATTTCCATGTGGTGACAATGCATCAGAACTGTTAAACTTTAATATGGTGATGAGATCTTGAAGGTTCAGTTCATTTCCACATTCCGAAAACAAAAAAGCCATCACCTCTCTATCAAGCCACTAAGTTGAAAACTGTAGTAGTAAGTTTAAGAAACTTGTCTATTACGAAGCGAAGTCCAGATTTCAACAGACAAATTGAAAACAAATTAAGGACAGAAAACATGGCTGAATACAAAATGAAGAAATGAAAAAGAGAACTAATATACCTGTTTCCTTTTAGCTTAAACCACACTTCGGCACAATGAGCATGAGCAACACCTAGCTCATCTTTACATCCACAGCCAAGATCAATTAAATCCATAGTGATATAACTAGTAGTATTTTCCAATTTTCTGTCCGGTGATTGATCAGAACTTAGATGACAAATTCGACAAACTTTTTCCCCCCTATCACCAAAGCCTTCCGTACTCCCACTCTTCATATCAATCACATATGACTCCTTTTCTGCTTGGGCCACCTTCTTCTTTGACTCTTCCACCAATACCTCACTAGACCCCAGTTCCTCAACCTTCGCAACCAATTTGCCATTATCTACAATAACACGCGCAGCCTCACCCGAATTATTGATTTCCAGAGTCTCAGACACATTCCCATCCACCAAATTGTTTGAATTCTTATTAGTTCTCTGCTCAACTTGTCGGGGAACCTCAACTACCTCCTTATCGTTCAGTTTCTGAAACCCTTCCACCACTGTTTTCTTGGACCCCAATGCTTCCAAGTCTTCATTTTTTCGGATAACATGTGCTCTTTCTTCAGATTCAATCACAATGACAGTCTCAACAACAGACCAAACAACAGAACTTCTTGATTTCACACTCGCCTTTTGATCAACTCCACCCAGTACCTCACTTCTATCATGCAACTCGTGTGCCCCTACCTCCATTACTAAACACAAAACTTTCTCCAACCTCCAAAAGATACCAACTTTCCGAAAACCCACCAATAATATGCACTATAGTACAGGCCAATTGAAAAATTCAACAGAAAACCAATTCAAACAGTTGAAAACAAACCCAATTCGATAACCAACGTCCTTATCTTTCTAAAGCATAACCAATGTGATCAACCTAAAATTAACTAAACGAAATCACCAAATAAACCACTCCAAGCGTCAGGCGTGTATACACGGCAATCCCCAAACATTAAACATCGATCAATAAATTAAAATCCCAAACTAAAAAACTCAACAGCTAAAATCCAAACCTTTCGTTTCCCGCACGACCAGTTCAATTCCAGGAGCTGCGAAGATTGGAGCTTTAATCCCGAGACACTACAATACAAGTAATTACAGATCTGGGATCCAATTTCAACTGCACAAGTTTGTGATTTCAAATTCTGGGAATTGCGTTATCATTCCTATTATACACATACAAATAGGAAACAATATGAAGTTGGTGAAGCATGGAACCAAAAGAATTTTTTTTTTTTTTTTGAATATAGAAGGGTTGAGGGAACATATTACAAGAGGCTGAATTGTATTAAACTAATAAATGGGGCAGTGTGTAAGTTGTGAAGCAGAAGATAAGGCCCCTTGAAGTGGATTGGATGAATCGCTATCTACTAATTATTATTAGTATTTGTGCGCAAGTGCAGAGATTTTTTTTCCCTTTTATTTTATGCAATGCTGGGACGGAGAGCATTAAAGCTTTCTATTTTTGCTAGCTGTGATTTTATTTTATGCATTAGGAAAGAATTCCATTTGGCAAAGGTTTTTTTTATTTGTTATTTTTTGCAGATTTGAATGGGTAAACTTTTATGTTTGTGTAAGTGGCATTTTGTGTCGGTGTTTTTGCCGTGACTTGAGGAACCAGAGGAGGAGTTTACTAGGTGGTAAGGCTGCTTGAATTTAGGTTAGAAGTCCTATGTTATAATAAGTTCTCAATCAGAATCCAAGTATTTTTTCATGTCCCTTTGGAACTTTCGAAGTAGAAAAGTATTAATTATAAATTAATCCAATTTTTACGTTTATTTTATAAATTAGTTAACTTAATATATAAAATAATTCATTTATTGGGTTTTTTATATTTTTATTGTGTTCTTTGTATGATTGTGTTTTTTTTTTAGTTTTTAAATATCGTTTATATCATTTTTTCAAATACGAATGAGAAACTTTTAAATTTTAAATATTATTATTTTATATTTGTTTTATTAGATAGCATCTGATATTTTTGAAGAGTTAGAGAATTGCAGGTGCGTTATTTATCTTATTACTCTTCGTAGGTAAATTAATACGAATATGTTTATTTTATTTTCTTTTTTAGAGAGATATATTAAAAAAATATCTATTATGATACAATTAAAATTATATATATGTATCTTATTTATACGGGAGGGTTAAGTATGTAATATTATTTAATTTACCTGCAAATCTAGAATCAGATATTAGTAGGTACATAAATATAATATGTAATGACACACATGTAATTTTTTTTAAAAATAATGATATAATTTAACAAATAATAAAAAAAGCGTTATTTATTTTTTACTGTCTCTATTTACCATAATGAATTAACTTATAAGTTGAATTCAAAAATTGAACCTATTTATAATTATCCCATTAAAAAATGACTAAATAGTTGCACCTTCCTATCAAAAAAAAAAAATATATTGTGAGGCTTCTAAGTCGGGCAATTTTATATATTTTATAAATAATAAAAGTTGATTCTCATATTTGTTTTTTCTTTAGGATTTGATATGTTTCGTTTAGGTGGAATTATTTTTTTGTTCCCACAATTTTTTTTAATAAAACGATATTAATGTAGTTTTATTCCACGTCGTAAATTAAAATATGTACGAAACTAGTGTTTGGTAATACATAGGGACAGAACCACCAGGGGCCCAGGGGCATCCTAGCCCCACTGAATTTTATATATATATATATATATATATTAATATGATATATGTATAAATAATACTATAATATATTTTAATTAATTAAAAGTTTATTAATAAGTAAGAATTATTATATAATTATAGTTAATTATATATTTTGGGATTCACATTCAATTTGAAAATACAAATTTAGGCTTCCTAATGCACATATATATATCATTATCATATATGATTTATAAAAACCATAGTGATATTTTGATATAAAAGTACATAGTTCGAACTATAGTTAATTTTATTTTTTCCAATTTTCAAAATTGTACGAATGCATATTTTGTTTTAATATTTTAATCATAATTTATTTTGAACATACAAAGATTTCAAACTGAGAATTCGTCGAATACAACTGTGTATACATGTAGTAAATTAGTAACAATATATGAATTTTTTTCATAGTTTGACTAATTTGACATATAATATGATGAGTTGAATTACATTAATTTTTAAAGAATTTAAAAAAGCCCTCCACTTAGATGAATTTCTGGCTACGCCACTGATAGTACGCCGTATAAGAGACTGGATATGATAACATAGTACAAAACTAGTGTTTGATAACATGCGTATTAATTAGCTACCGTATAAATTAATATTGATGAATTCCATTATACAGTCTAGACATGTTAAACTTAAAATAATACTCTTAAAATTATTCGTATTAAATATTCGAATAACTAACAATATTGAAAAGTGTAATAATAATAATAATAATAATAAGTAGTAATAATAATAATAATTAATTAAATAAATAATATATAAATAATTAAATAAAGAAATAAGAATAATAATATACATAATTAATATTTATGATATAAATATTTCTTATCAACTATTATAATATAATTCAGCCAGTATAATATTGTTAGTATTTTAATCAAATAGATCACTAAATGTCCTATCTAATTGACAGATTAGTCTATCTTATTAAAATAATAAGTATAATAAAGTGTACCAAATGAGTAGGGGTGGGCACGAATCCGTTAAAACCACTAACCAATCTGCTTCAACCCGTTATTTATCCAACGGTTTAGGTTTGACCGGATAAAAATCAAACGGTTTGAGAAATGAAAATCCATTAAATCCAAACCGAACCGTTAAGGAATATGTTGATGTGTAAACTGCCACATGGACAGATTGACAGCTGGATAAGTGAATCTAGTAGATTTAGGCATGATAAGTGTGAGTGTGTGAGCTGTGATTTAACCGTGAGAAGTGTGGTGAGGTTTACTTGATTACCAAGATTTGTGTAACTAACTAGCTAGGTGGCATTTCACTATTGGTTTCTGTGTGAGAGTATCCAGAGTGTGTGTAAGATTGCTATGTATGTGTGAGGTGCATTAATGTAAAACAGAATGAATGAAATGAAAAACATAGAGAAGATTCAGAGTGATTTCTGGTGAGAATTCGAGTGAGGAATTTAACCAAACACTTGGTGTGCACCACTGAGGGTGGTACCACAAATCGATTCATTCATCATCATCTTCTTTCCATTTGATCAATAGAAAGTAATAACAAGCAAAACATTCATTCTATCATAAACCACGAGCTAGCCTCGATTCAATCAGCCAGTGTGTGCTGAAGTGTGAAGTTGAGTGAAGAACTTCACCTGTATTACAATCCTGTGCTCCAGCATCGAACCTTAATATGGTATCAGAGCAGGCTTGATCTGCATCTGGGGCGTGAGTGGAGAAGAAGAAGCAATCGCATTTGACATCTGAAGCTGCATCTGCAATGGCAGGTCATAGTGGTGACTTGAAGATTCCACTCTTCAATGGGAGCAACTACGATTTCTGGAGAGTGAAGATGAGGACTGTTCTGCTTGCTTGTGATCTCTGGGAATTCATTGAAAACGGAATTCCAGAATCACCAAGGACAGCTGAAGTCACTGGTGAGAATCCTGCTACACAGCCTGCTGCACAAACCGAAATCAGACCAACTCACATAGACCGTGTCAAGGATGCTAAGGCATTAAGCATGATTCAGAATGCAGTCACTGATGAAATTTTTCCCAGAATTCAGAATGAGGTCAAAGCTAAAGAAGCTTGGGATGTTTTGCAGAGAGAGTACAGAGGAGATTCTAAGGTACGGTCAGTTAAACTACAATCCCTTAGAAGAGATTTTGAGTATGCAAGAATGAAGGAAGATGAAACATTATCTCTGTATCTGTCAAGATTGTATGCAATAGTGAATAACATGAGAACTTATGGAGAGGATATCACTGAAAAACGTCTAGCTCAAAAGATTCTGATCAGTCTTACCAAACCATTTGATCCTATAGTGTCTATTATTGAAGAAACCAGGGACATTGACACTGTAAATGTTGAGAGTGTTGTGGCCTCAATAAGGGCATTTGATCAAAGGTTGGAGATGCACACAGATGGAGGTTTAGATAAAGCCCTAGCTAGTCTATCTGTGACAAATAGGCCAAGCCATGGCACTGATCGTTGGAAAACCAAGAAACCTTTCAAGCCTACTAGGAACTAGAACCAGAAGAACAGTTCAGTAAGGTTCAATTCAAATCAGGGATCAGGTGCTGGTCCTAACTCAGGACCTCTTTGCAAGAAGTGTGACAGGCATCACTATGGAAATTGTTGGTTCAAGGGTGGAGTCAAGTGCTACAACTGTCAAAAGTTTGGTCATATGGCTAAGGATTGTACACAGAAGCCAGCAAGAAATTTGGCACAAGAAATCACAGATCCATCACCTAATCTGTTATATGCTTGCAATGCTGCAGCAGTCAAGGATTGCAGTAAATGGTACCTTGACAGTGCTTGCAGTAATCACATGACAGGGCAGGAATCTATGTTGATTGATATAGATAGAACTGTTAAAGCAAGAGTGAAGATGGGAGATGGAAATCTTGTGCAGGCAGTAGTGTAACAACCCGTCCTGAGAGTCGGGCTTAAGATAGTGATTAAGGTGTGATTAGTAAGGTTAATTAGGGGTTAGGTGGTCCCGAGGGGTCCGGGAACTTAGAATGACGATCATGCCCCTGGGTCGGGCAGAAATGTTGACTTTTATTTCGGGTGGTCAAATGGGAGTTGACCAGTGACCAGGACGTAGTTGAGGACGTTACGAATCCTTAGGCAGGTGGCACGCCCGATTCCGACATCCGAGGAGGAAGTTGTGATGTTCGGAAGGTTGAGGGCATAACTGTAATTTTGGAAAAATAGGGGGAAAAGTTGACTTTTTGAATAATCGAGTTTTGGTAGGTTGACCTAGGATGGTTAGATAGATTCCGTCGTCCTGAGTTCGATGACAGGCGGCACGTATTCATCGGACTTACGGGGTGAGAGTTACGGGTCTAGGAAGTTTTGGTTAAAACGTAAAAATAAGTTAAAAAGAAGGGTATTTTGGTCATTGTGGCACATTGGGATTTGTGCACAGAAGAAAGGAATGGACGGCTGGGATTAGGCCAGGTGGGATAAAGGATGAAGGGATGGTGACACATGGCAGGTGTGTAGTGGCTTCTGGTGAGTTCGAGTGTGTGCACGGCCCAAATAATTGGGGTGCACCCGTGTTGTGTGATGCTGGTTCAGAAAACAGAGGGAGGTCGTGAAGGAAATTGAGGGCGGTGGTGTGTGTGTTGTTGATTTGTGAGTGTTTGAGGATGATCAGAGAGTGAGAGGGAAGCAGTGAGAGAGGTTGACGGTGTGGTGGCCGTGTGTGAGGGTGTCGAGAGCTGCGGGAAAATCAGGGAGGAAACAGGTAGAAATTGTGAGAATTGTGGCGGTGGTAGCCGTGTACGGGGCAATTGAGTCCGTGGTGGTGTCGTGCGAGTTGCGAGGAGTCAACCACTACCGGAGGAGCTCACGGTGGCAGCAGGAGGCAGGTAATTTCCTCATCTCCGATTCGGTACTCTGTTTTCCATTGAACTTCAATGTGAAAGTCGTGAGTCTAGGGCTAGAGTCGAGGGAGTTGGAGGTTAGGGTGAGGCTCCTGAGGGTCCTAGGAACGGGTTGAGTGTGCTGCCGTGATGGGTGGTGCACAGGGGCGGCCGGTACGACGGAGTGCACTTGTGTGCTCTGTTTTAGCCGTGAGGTTCGAACGGCAAGTTGTGCAGTTGGGGAGTGAGTCGACGGTCCAGGAAGGTTGGTTGAGGTTTGGTAGAGTCCTAGGAAGAGGTTGGTGTAGCCTCCGTGAAGGGGGAAGTCGTGGGTGGCCGGAGTAAGAAACAGGGCTGTGTACGGGTTTTTGTTCAAGGTTGAGTCGACGAGTTTTAGGGTGAATCGAGGTGAGTGACACACGGGAAGGAGTAGCCTAGGACGGGACGATGCTGCTGGTGAAGAGAGGAGTCGTTTTGGTTAACGGAATGAAGAGAACCGCTCTCGCCGGTTCAGGGTCCAGACCACTGGTGCGAACCGGGTCTGCCCAAGGTTGACGGTGCACTGTAGCTGGCGCGTGAGGGCCACGCGCAGCCACTTTGGGCGGCGCGTGGAGGCGCGTGCGGCGGTTCTGGGAGAAACGGTCAACATAGTTTTTGGTCTAGGAGTCATGGTGAGTTCAATGGAATTGGTTTCGAGTCAATCGGAAGTCGTTTGAGTGTAGTTCCGCGAGGGTGAATGTGTAGGGTCCCGGGGTTTTAAGTCTTCGGTTCGGGGATTTTTGAGGAAATTTAGGAGAGTGTTGGGAGATGTATTAGTGACGTATTTTGACGGTGTTTGACAGGATCGAGATTTCCCGAGGAAGCCGAGGAACGGGCTGGACGTTCGGGACGCGAGTAGGGCTCAGTACTGTGAGTGGACCCTTTCTTTAAACTCGAGCATGCATAACTACTTTCTATAATTGTTTTATGATTTTGATTATGATTCTGTGTTTATTGAATATGTTTCGGTTGATTTTACATGATTGCACGTTTTACGAGAAAGTGGTTTGTTTCTGAAATGGATGCAATGGTTTTGGAATTTCAATTGATAAGTGGTTTTCATTGGTTATAAAGGGATTTTGGAACATGAGTTCGATAATAAAGGTTTTCGGGTTTAGAAACGGATTTCGGAAATGGAAGTTGGTTTTAAAGTGGAAAAGTGGATTCCGGATTTGGGTTCGGAATGACGGTTCTGGATGCCGGAAGGACTTCGGACCAGTGATTTCGGATTCGGGTTTGGATGTGGATTTGGTAAATGGTTTTCAAATGGTTTTGGGATTGGATTTGCTGGATCTGGATATTGGGTTTAAAGACCCGGATATATGTGACGGGGGACCGGCCGGATTGGGTTTAAAGACCCGGATTGAGTTTAAAGACTCGGGAGTTTAAAGACTCGGATATATATATATTGATTTTCCCCCGTAGGCCTTGAGTTTAAAGACTCGGGAGTTTAAAGACTCGGATATGATTAAGGCCTGGATTGAGTTTAAAGACTCGGGAGTTTAAAGACTCGGATAGATCCAGCAGGTTTGATCGGGAAAATGATGATTTGGTGATTATGGTTTATGATACAGTTTTCTGATACTCATGTTATGGTTTCTTATGGTATTTTATAGTGTTTCTGTTCCTTATGATGTTTAAGAATGATTCTTTTATAAATGTGCTTATAACTGCTGGTTATGCATGTGGTTTCAAAACGGAGGGTTTAACTCGGTTTCTTATAAAATGGTTTTTGAACTTTTGTACCTTCTGGTCCACTCACATTTTCTGTTTTAAATTGCCCTCCAGGTTGTGGAGTGAGCGCGGGGTCTTGACGTCGAGGCAGTGTCCAAGGCATAGAAGTGACGTGAGAGTTCCCAGAGTAGAGTAAAGGCTTCTGTGTGCGTGTACTTTTTCATTTTTTATTTTTCTTGTAATGTAGTGCTATGCTCTGTAAACGATAAGGATTTTGGGATATATTGTAATTACTCCTGCGTTTGACTAGGTTCGAGTAAGTGTTCCTTAGGTGTTGTGTCGGGGAGTCAGACGGGAGCGGGATTTACCTCGGGTTTCGGGGTGAAACCGGGGTGGGTCCTGACAAGTAGGGAAAGGCACACTGGTGGTACAGACTAAACAGGGAGAGAGGCATATCAAAGAAGTGATGCTCTTACCAGGACTGGATGAAAATCTGTTGAGTATTGGACAGATGATAGAGCATGGGTACTTTCTGATGTTTAGAGATCAAACTGTGGACATCTATGAGGACAGTTCTATGTCTCAGAAAGTTGCTAAGGTTCAAATGACCAGGAATAGATGTTTTCCTTTGTCATTTGAATCTGTTAACCCAGTAGCAATGAGAGCCACAGTGAGTGAAGCCTCTGAGCTTTGGCACAGGAGGTTTGGCCATCTAAATTTCAAGAGTTTGAAGCTGCTACAACAAAAGGATATGGTGGTAGGACTACCTTTGCTGCAAGCTAAAAGAGAAGTCTGTGAAGGGTGTGTGGCCGGGAAGATGCATGTTGAGCAGTTTGACAAAGATCTCTCTTGGAAAGCATCTGATCCACTGGAATTGATTCACACAGATGTGTGTGGACCAATGCAGGAGACAACAAATGGTGGAAACATATACTTTGTTACCTTCATAGACGACCATACCAGGATGTGCTGGTTATACTTCCTCACACACAAGTCAGGGGTACTTGGTGTTTTCAAGAAGTTCAAGAAGATGGTGGAGCTGCAGAGTGGATATAAGATCAAAAGGATCAGGAGTGACAGAGGAGGGGAGTACATGTCACAGGAATTTCAGACTTTCTGTGAAGAAACAGGAATCTGCAGACAGTTAACTGTTGCATACTCACCACAGTAAAATGGTGTGGCAGAAAGGAAGAATATGACTGGTGGAAATGGCCAGGTCAATGATGCAAGAGAAGGATGTTCCTAACAAGTTCTGGGGTGAAGCTATAAACACTGCATGCTACCTTCTGAACAGATGTCCAACAAGCTCACTAAATGGCATGACACCATTTGAAAAGTTCACAGGGAGAAAACCAGGTGTCAAACATCTTAGAGTTTTCGGATGTGTTTGCTATACACATGTTCCAGATCAACTAAGACAAAAGTTAGACAAGAAAGGGATTGAATGTGTGTTCATGGGTTATGGGAGCTGTGAAAAGGGATATAGGCTCTATAACCTGGAAACCAACAAGATAGTGATATCCATAACTGTAGAGTTTGATGAAGGAACAAAGTGGAGATGGAATGAAACAAGAGAAGGAAATGAGGGGTTATCTGTGAGGCAACTAGGAATTGATCATGATCAAGGACAGGTTCAAGCATTGAATGAGGATTATGTTGAACAAGCACAAGATCATGAGGAATCAGTTGATCAGAACCTGTCTGATCCTGATTCTCCAGAGATGCCTCAACCTAAGTACAGAGACTTAAGTGATGTGTATGCAAGGTGTCATATGAGTATCATTGAGCCTGAAAACTATCAAGATACAGCAAGGGACAGAGGATGGCAGAAAGCCATGGAAAATGAGCTTGACATGATTGAGAAGAATGGTACATGGGAGTTGGTTAAGAAACCACTTAATAAACCAGTCATTGGTGTTAAGTGGGTTTATAAAACCAAACTGAATCTTGATGGTTCAGTATAGAAGCAGAAAGCAAGATTGGTTGCTAAGAGATACTCTCAAAAGCCAGGGATTGACTTTAATGAGACCTTTTCCCATATGGCCAGATTAGATACAATCAGAACACTGATTGCATTGGCTGCACAGAAGCAATGGAGGCTGTATCAACTGGATGTCAAATCAGCCTTCCTGAATGGCGTTTTACAGGAAGAAGTGTATGTGCATCAGCCTGAAGGTTATGAAGTTAAGGGACAGGAGGAGAAAGTCTACAGACTACACAAGGTTTTGTATGGGCTGAAGCAAGCTCCTAGAGCCTGGTATGGGGAAATCGACTCCTATCTACTTAGGTGTGGTTTTCAGAGGAGCACAAGTGAAGCAACACTATATCTCAGGGTAAATCAAGATGTGGGAATCTTGATTGTATCAATATATGTTGATGATATTATCTATACTGGTGACAGTGAGGGAATGATGCAGGAATTTAAATCAGAAATGATGAGGAGATATGAGATGACTGATTTAGGATTACTTCACCATTTCCTTGGAATGGGAATCTTACAGTCTCAGTTTAGCATCTATATTCATCAAAGAACACATGCTCAGACACTACTCAACAAGTTTGGACTGAAAAACTGCAAACCAACAGGAATTCCCCTTGCAGTAAATGACAAACTGCAGAAGGAAGATGGAAGTGGGGCTGCAGATGAACAAGAATACAGACAGATTGTGGGCAGTCTGTTGTATCTTACTGCCACCAGACCAGATATTATGTATGCCTCAAGTCTTCTAGCCAGGTTCATGCACAACCCTACTAAGAAGCATTTTGGAATAGCAAAGAGAGTTCTTAGGTATGTGCAAGGGTCTTTGAACTATGGCCTAGAGTACAAGAAAGGAAAAGATGCTGTTCTACTTGGTTTCTGTGATAGTGACTGGGGAGGATCGATTGATGATAGCAAAAGCACTTCAGGGTATGCTTTCAGTTTTGGGAGTGGAGTTTTCTCATGGGCCTCAGTAAAGCAATCAAGTATTGCCCTATCTACAACAGAGGCTGAATATGTTAGTGCTTGTGAAGTAACAACACAGGCCATTTGGTTAAGGTTTGTCCTAAAGGATTTTGGAGAGGAACAGGTGGGAGCTACAAGTTTGATGTGTGACAATCAATCTGCCATTGCTATGGCAAGAAATCCTGTTTTCCATCAGAAAACAAAGCATATAAACAAGAAAGTGCATTACATAAGGGAGGTTATACATAATGGAGATGTTACACTCCTCTACTGCAGGACTGAAGATCAAATTGCAGACATCTTCACCAAGCCACTGCCTAAAGCTAGATTCAACTACCTACGGGGTTTGCTAGGAGTATGTCCAGTGAACAGTTTAGGAGGGGCTGTTGATGTGTAAACTGCCACATGGACAGATTGACAGCTGGATAAGTGAATCTAGTAGATTTAGGCATGACAAGTGTGAGTGTGTGAGCTGTGATGTAACCGTGAGGAGTGTGGTGAGGTTTACTTGATTACCAAGATTTGTGTAACTAACTAGCTAGGTGGCATTTCACTATTGGTTGATGTGTGAGAGTATCCAGCGTGTGTGTAAGATTGCTATGTACGTGTGAGGTGCATTAATGTAAAACAAAATGAATGAAATGAAAAACATAGAGAAGATTCAGAGTGATTTCTGGTGAGAATTCGAGTGAGGAATTTAACCAAACACTTGGTGTGCACCACTGAGGATGATACCACAAATCGATTCATTCATCATCATCTTCTTTCCATTTGATCAATAGAAAGTAATAACAAGCAAAACATTCATTCTATCCTAAACCACGAGCTAGCCTCGATTCAATCAGCTAGTGTGTGCTGAAGTGTGAAGTTGAGTGAAGAACTTCACCTGTATTACAATCCTATGCTCCAGCATCGAACCTTAATAGAATATATTAACTTTTATTAATGTTTAAATATATTATTAATACAAAGTAAAATTAATAAAAACAAAAGGATACCTAGATGTACCCATATAAGTATATGTATACTCATATAAGAGTATAATAAAATATTATTAAATAGTTTGTTTGTTTGATAAATCTTAGTATAGTGATAATGTTTGTAATTCAATACTTAGCAAGCTTAATATATAAAATTTTAAGTATTGAATATTGATTTTTTTTGTATCCTTATTTTTTCTATATCCTAATTTTTTTTTATTCCTTAATGGTTTTATTTCTAATTTTAGAAAATTCAATCCGTATCGAACCGTTAAGATTTTAACGGTTTGGATTTGGATATTAGTATCGAATCGCACCATGCCCACCCCTACAAATGAGGCTGTAATTTACTAATTATTGCAATTCAAAATTTTAATTATTATAAATTTGGACTTTTTGTTTAAGACCTTCTTCCCATTTCATTTAAACTTTTGTATGAAATTCATGGACCATTGTCATTGAATTGTAAACAATTACAAAACTAAAAACTCATAAATGGCAAAAAACCGTACACATGCACCAAAGCAAAGCTTCACCAAACAAGGACAAATGACAATAATCTTAATTTGGCATTATCGAGTTGCAATAATACTCAATTTAATACGATCTTATACAGAAGGCTAACGATTTGCACTCTTCACTGCACTTAATTCAGTGTGGTATTATAGAAAAATCGCATAATATGGTGTGTTATCATGATTTTTTTTTTTATTAGAGAAGATGAGAATTTTTGGAAATTATTCAAAAAACATGTCACATTATCATGAAATATAAGTTTTAAAAACGAATAATATGTTGGTGGTTTTGATTTGCAACCTTTATAAGGCTATAACCTAAGAGGAAGCTTGGTGATTAATCAATTGGGTAATGTGACTTGACATAAACGCAAAATCTCTTAAAATATCCCTTTACTATCGGAGTTCAATACTTATCATATACTATAACCATTAAGGTGGTGTGACATTAGGAGAGTTGATTACAAGTTAAGTAGGGCAAGTTGTTAACTTGGTGCAAGTTACATGATTAAATTGACAACAATATTATCTTAATCTTATATTTATTGAATTCGTATTCAGATAATGAAATTTGTAAATGTAGATTTTTTTTTTTTTTTTTTTTTGTAATGTGTCTTTGCCATTTTAACCATTAAATCCTTGACCATGTAACTATTCTATTTCTTTTTCAATTTTTAAGAGGGAGAGGCAAAAGGTGTGGACAAGATGAATAGAAGAATTAAGTGTCAATGGAATAATAATTTGTCATGCAGACATAATTGACAGCAATGAGTTTCTAAATAGACATCTGTTTAAGATAACAAAGCCACTGCAATAATTGCAAAAAATTTAGTGAGTCAAATAGGCTGTACCCAAAAATGACTTAAATCTCAGCATTTCAAATTTAAGCAAAATTCATGGAATCTGGTGTAGCAGATAATGCGGGGTAAAATAACATACGTAGAAGATAATGGAACATGTTGACTTAGGCCATCAAAATTCTGCAGGTGAAAATGAAACCTGAGAAGGCTGGTCCTACGGAGACTCACACAACCGATAAGGTTGTGCCACTCGAAATCTCAATCAACCCTAATTATGAACAAGACTATGAACTTGAGAATGAAACCAGGGCTGGCAATTTGGCTTGGCTTTAGCTGTGACAATTCTATCTCACGTTTGTATAACTTACAAAAAATATATATTTTTTTTTTTCCAAAATGTTCCCAATCATGGGTAAGTGGATGTTTTATGTTGCTTGCATTTGCTGTCTAGGGTCTTGTTTGACAAGGAAGCAACATTGTATATGGTAATTTAGTAACTCTATCCAAACAAAATGTAAAATTTATTTACAGTTTACACTCTGGTGGTGAAAATTGTTACTTTTATGTTACCGTGGGCCGGATAGCTCCATAGCTTCAATGATGAATGAAGACTCCTGATGAACGTCACTGCAATTTCTGGAGAAATCAGAAGCCCGGGCCTCAAAGGGGGTGGTTTCGCCTTGTGATTGCTCTGTGCGTCCTGATTGCCCGACAAGGCCTTCCAAAATCTTCAAAACGTCAGACATCTTTGGCCGGAGAATGGGACTTGATTGAGTACATTGTAGAGCCAACTCCACGCACTGTTCGAGTTCTATTGCATCAAAACATCCTTTAAGATCTTTGTCTACAAGCACTTCCAGCGTCTTCTCCTGATGTAAGGTCCTGACCTGCACAATTCGCAGATCTGTAAAGTGTTTGAAAAGGCAAATAGATTTTCTTGCATCTAAGTTTTTTAATGTGATACTACTAACCCAATCAAGAATCATTCCCTTCTGAACTTGACCAGTGGCAGCATCTAATGCCTTTTGCCCGGTCATGAGTTCCAGAAGCAATATCCCGAATCCAAAAACATCAGTTTTCTCAGAGGACTGTCCAGTTGAGAGATACTCAGGTGCTATGTGTCCTACAGTTCCCCTTACCGCAGTAGTGACATGTGATTCCCTCCGATCTAACAGCTTAGCGAGGCCAAAATCCCCAACTACAGCTTCGTAACTTTCATCAAGTAAAATGTTTGCAGCTTTGACATCCCTGTGTATGATTTTTGGATTGCACTGTTCATGCAAGTATACTAGTCCTCTAGCAGCCCCAAGGGCAATACAGAGTCTTCTGTTCCAATCCAATGATGGTCTCTCTCCGCCAGTCTCTGTTGAACATAAACTCAAATCATAAGAAACAACTAGAAAATATATGAGAGAGAGGAGAACTTAGGTATACTTGAGAGAGATGTAGAACAGACCTCTCAAACGGTCAGCAACACTCCCATTAGGCATAAAAGGATAAACAAGCAACCTCTCATTCGATGTCATACAAAATCCGTATAAACGTAAAAGGTTTCTGTGCAAAGCCAAGCCAATCATTTCAACTTCAGTTTGGAACTGCACTTCTCCGGTGAAATTTGGATCTCTCAGTCTCTTAACTGCCACCATTGTCCTATTTGGAAGATATCCTTTATAAACGACACCATATCCCCCTTGTCCTAGAATGTTTTTGGAACTAAAGTTGCTGGTAGCCATTTGCAATTCACGATAGGTGAACCTCTTCAGATGACTAATATCAAACTCATAATCTTGCTGCACTGCAAATATGAATGAAGTATTTCATGATATATATTGTCACATATTATGTTCGGTAAAATAAGCTTGGGATAGATCAGGAAGTACCATAAGATGTGAAAAGAAGACGAGATCTGTACCAATGCACCCAAAAAATAAGCAGCATTACAGAAATGCCAAATGTGCAACTAATTCCTAAAGCAACAGAAAGCACCCACCGATGGTGGCCACTGACTTTCTGTGGTGAATTCGTCTCTGCAAGTAAATTACCATGGATCTGAAACCATATTTAAGGAACTGCTCATTGCAAAATGGATGACAGGTTAAATACCATTTACTGGTTTGTAGACACCAAAGCAGATTTTTGCCGAATCTGCTGATGATGGATTGCAAAGAAAACTGTTCCCTGTGACACTGCAGATAAACACAAACTCTTAGCTGAAATTATGCATTGCAAACAAATTCTGTTTCAGCAGACAATCTCACCTGTAGCCTTTAGCCTGTATTTTTGGAGTAGGGCCACTAAGATTGTTAAACGACAAATCTCTGTGAAAGAAAAAAGTTTCAAGAGGAATTAGAATCACTCTAAGCAATCCAGAGAGAGAAATACACACTTACAAATCATGGAACACATACAAGAATGAAAGACCTGCAAGATCGGCAACAAGTCTGGGGATTTGACCACCCAACTTATTTCTACTAAGCCTCCTGAAATGCATTGGCATGGAACGGATTTCAAACACAAATAGATATCACCAAAACAGTAGTACAGACATGAAACTAAAATCAACAGAAATCATAGTGCACCATCTATTGGAAACCTTACTCACAAGTAACTTAGATGACTCAGAAACCCCAAAGAACTTGGAATGCTTCCAGAAAACTGGTTACCAGAAAGGTCAAGAGTTTGAAGCTCTGAGAGCTTCCCTATTTCCGAAGGGATAGGACCAGATAACTGATTGTTTTGTAACAACCTGCAATTGTAGAAATTAGAGACATAAATCAACAGATCATAGCTACGAGAACATTCTTTTACTTTTGCTTTTCCCACGTCGCTAAGGCACTTGAAAAAGGGAACTAACTACACCTACTTTATTTCAATTTCTTCCACTTTTGCAATCAACAAGATATACCAATAGTTCACAATATATCCAGAACATGATATTTATCATATGCCCTAGTTCTTGATTGCACATGTTCAATTACTGCTAAACTAAATGATTGAAGCAAAATGAGATTGTTTCACAGGAGAGAATGCAGTTGGATAGGCAATCAAACTCATGTACAAAACATCCCAAAGAAAGGGGCTTACAGTGTACGAAGGTGAGTCAAGTTCCCAATACTCGGCGAAAGCAATCCCGACAAACCCGTGCTGGCCATTTCACTAGCAAAAACAACAACATAAGAACTCCATTTCAAGTTCAGGTAGACATGCATACCAATAAAAAAAGATTATCTGGCATATCTGGTTTCAACATACCTACTATTTCATTATAAAAGATAACAACTTTTTGTTTCATTGATTTCCAATTAACAAAAAGATGTTATTTTTTTTGTTTCACTTTCACCACATAATTTTCTTGGCAGCCAAACAGAAAGTAATATATAATGAATGAACAACGAGGGAGACTTACAGGGAGACCACAAAGCCCTCGACGGAGCAGCCGACCATGTACCAAGTGCAAGGATCAACGGAGTTTATGTCCCACCCCTCCATCACTCGCTGCTCATCCTTCATCTCTCTCTTCACCGACATCAATGCAGCCACTGAACCACAAGCAGAAATAAAAAACATCAAAAACATATTTTCATCGTAAAAATGAAACAGAAGATAAGAAATTGAACTTGGATTTTTAAAATGTTGAAGAGCCAGACCTTCATAATTTACGCCCTTGGGAGAGAGAAGGCTGTCAGAAGCTGAGACCTCCGTTGCCATAAACAACAAGAAGCAGAAGAAGCCAAACACAAAAACCAGCTTTTCATGTTTTTTCTTCATTTACAAAAACACAACTTTTTACTGCTAAAAATGCAGAGAAAGTCAAGGTTGTGTTTGATTGAACTCCACAGCTTCTACTTTCACTGTTTTTCTTTGTTAATGGAATCTCTCTTCGCTCTTTACCTCGAGAACCAATATGAATAAAATAAGTATAAAACAAAAGGGAAATTATGGGTTTAAGATCGTAAGACCAGTAGGCCAGCTCGAGATTTGGGAAGTGACGGAGATTGTCTGCCATATTGTCATGCTTGAGGCTTCTCTGTGGTTGACTCTAGGATTATAGTAACTGAGATCGTTTTCTGATCGTTGGATTTGCGGAGTTTATTGTATGAACGGTGCAGACTCAAATTGTTCGGAATCTGTTTTTTACTATTTACCTCATTGTTCCGTTTAGAGTAGACAAAATGTAAATCTATCTAATCAAAGGAAGCTACTGGCGCCAACTTTAAAGCTGCCGTCAATTTGGACCCCCCCCCCCCCCCCGGCCCCTCTACACAACCGATTTTCTGGGTTCAAACGTATGATCTAGACTCTAGTTCAAAATTCATTCTCTTGCCCAAATGTACTGGAACAAGCATGGAGAGTGACTTTGCAAATCCGAAAAAGAGTGAAGGCGGAAGAACAAAGGTCGGAAATCACGAAAGAGGGGGTTAAGAGAAAACTAGTAGACTAGCCAGAGAACAATGCATTACAGTTTTTAAGTTTGCACAAACAGCAAGTAAAAGTGAAAAGGAACAGAAACAACATTTTAAGTGAAAAGGAAACCATCATCCAACAACCAACAACATTCTATTTGGAACCCTCTTTCCTAGCTATATAAATACACTTTCCTAGCTTTTCCTCTCTAGTAGCTTTCTTACCGGTGCAACTCAGGCGATTTTTACTATCAAACATTTACATGAAGAAAAAGGAATTTTGGGAAAAGGACGGACAAGGAGGGAGAAACCGTAGAGAGGACACATTACATGAAGCCAGCCAGCCACCCGCCCCAGTTTGTACTCTTCTTGGTAGAGCAACAGATGATGATTGTTAGGCCCCAATCCGTGGTGATTTAACCACAAAGATAGCAAACCTTTGTGTCACGCATCAACTGGAAGATAACAACTGCGTATTAACTTGTCCAAATTTATGAGCCGGCAGGATGCGAGAAACTTAGACCCATTTGGCGTTTCACATGATCAGGTATCAACCTATTGATAAGGTCTGGAGAGGCCCCGGACAACTGTGAGGAGGAGAATATATTAGTCCAGGTATGAAATGGCTGTCATAACAAAATGTTGGAACATGTGAACAAAAATTATCAGCTTCCCAGCTTCATGATGAGATTATACATAAAGGAAGAGTCAGATACCAATGGTGCTACCAAGCCACGACCCAACTAGAGCCCCTCAATACAAAGTTTTATTCTTTTGTACGGAGATAATAACCAGTAGATTACCCACAGCTCTAGTGGGATATACTCCCATGTGCATTCCAAAAAAATTCATGTTTTCTTCCTTCTACTTACTATGGACGCCCACTTACAGGCTATATGAATAAATAATTAGAACAAAAAAACATACCTCCTGTTTGAAATTAAAGAGAGGTGGAAACAGGCGACCATTTGGAAGGCGAGCATTGGACTCACGAAGTTCATCAAAGAAAGGATGTGCACATGCTTCCAGCTGCCAAGAAAAAAAAAAGGAAATCCTTTGACACGCTAAATTCATACATAGAAAATTCTTTGACACGCTAAATTCATTTCGGTAGTGACCAAAATTAAACACGATCATTGAGCACCGCATTTGCACACACGTACAAAATGAAAAAAAAAATCTTTACTGATTATAGAGCAATATTTGATCCTTAGACAATACATAATGTTATACATATCAAATTAAAATAAATGAACTTACAGCTGTGCAACGAAAACTTGGTGAGTATTGCAGCAGTCGTGAAGCCAAATCAATTGCCTCAGGAGGCATCCTTTTGTGGAAAACCTGATTCAAGGACCCAAGTAATTAGAAGTCTACCATCACCATGTTAAAGAAACAACAGAGCTGGTACTTCATAAATCAAGTAAAAAGTGTTCGTTCTAATAAAGATCAAAATGAATTCAGAATCAGCAAAAACTTATATGTCTATCACAACTCCAATACTAAATGCCTCAACAATAAATTATCTTTCAAACCCGTACAGGATAGTACTCTCCATTACCATGATCTGTGCAATATTGCTATTGAGAAGGAAGCAGACCTAATACCTTGTGCCATGGATGCGCTTTTATCTGTGGAAACCTAAAATCAGTATAATTCGGATTCATACAACGAATTTCTTCACGTGTTGGTGTGCCAAGAACCTGTAAGATGGATTGTCAATTGCCGAGTCATGGCCATAAGAATTTGCATAATTCATAACTGATGGTCACTATGCACCTTGATGATCTCCACAAGTTGGTCCACAGCATTTTCTCCAGGAAACAAAGGCTGCAAAAATAAAATATAGATAAGTAACATCTATAGTAAGAATTTGATTACTTGTGCGACCATAAACAGCTAATGACTTAGAATGCTACGAAGAACTGCATACCTGGCCCAAAAGAAGCTCTGCTAGGACACAACCAGCTGACCAGATATCAATTGAAGTTGTATAATCTGTGGCACCAAAGATAAGTTCTGGAGCCCGGTAGAAACGTGAACATATATATGATATGTTTGCTTCACCCTTCACCTGCAGACAAACAGATTTATGTTAAGTGTATGAACCCTATTGTGAAAGACTGAACTAAAGAGAAGCAGAAGATTGCAAAGACAACATACCAGCACTTTGGCACTTCCAAAATCACAAAGTTTAACCTGATGCGTAAGAGGATCAACCTGTAGGAAGCCAAAGGTACCAAGAATGATAATTAGAAAACCAAAGGTACCAATATGCATGTGTATACATGCACGGATGAAACTCCATACCACATATAACTATAGAAAAAAGTGAATAAAATACCAAAAGATTTTGTGGCTTCAAGTCTCTATGGCAAACTCCAGGAACGGTGTGTATGTAGGCCAGGCCTCTAAAAATCTGAATACATAGCCAAATTAGACCCATGAAGAATATAAAACACATGCCGACATCTGAAAGGTGCATCATGTATTACCTGGTACATGTAAAGTTTGACATAGATTAGTGGCATTCTCTGGTTTGCATTGCTGTAATGCTTCAGAACCCGGTACATGGTCTCTGGGACATACTCCATAACCAGATTGAGAAAGAGTTCATTTTTACTCGTAGTGGAAAAGAAACAATGCTTCAAAGAAACCACATTTGGATGATCCATCACCCGCATCAATTGAAGTTCTCGGTTCTTATATCTTCTGTCCTGCAAAACCTTCTTTATAGCCACAGTTTCTCCACTTTCCAAGCATTTTGCCTGAGAAAAAAGAAGTATCAGCATCAGACATGACAAATTAACTGGTACAAGGATGCAATAACTAGAAAGATGATAATTAAACATACCTGGAAAACAATTCCAAACGAGCCAGTACCCACAACACGCTCTGCCATGTAACTAATGGTCTGCAAAAAGCATAATAGCCAACCACATCAACTTCCCAAGAGAGAGAAACGAAAATGATCAAGCTATAAAATCGTTTAGATCTCCAAAATTGTTGACAGTCATATTTCAACTCAATCAAGACGTATCCTTTGGAATGAAACCAGGGGCAAAGGGAAATTCGAAGAATACTAACCTGTTTTGGTTCTCCATTTTTGCCTCCGATTGTTGTGGAGATGATATGACCAGTTGGATCGCTGCCGTCCACAACAGGGGCAGAAATTTCCTGCACAACACACCCAGTTAGATTCTGAAGGAAGCGAATTTGAATAAAGTAGATGAAAATTACAGTAGAATTCACAGGTTAGCACCCAAAACAACACACACAATGGCATACCACGAAAGGAATCTAAAATAAATAAAGGCTACAAGAATCACAGTATGAGTCCAAAAGATAAAATGGAAACAAACCCAAAAGCTTCATGAAACTAAATCCCCAGACAATCCCACAAACACATTAAAAAAATCAAGAAATGTTTTCCAAGAAAAATGAAACAGATCGGTAGCACATAAAGCCAGTGTGATGCTGATTAAACTAACTGCAAACCATACCCCAATTACACAAAAGCTTCAGACTTTAATCAAAACGAAGTTACCAAAAACCTGATATCACTGTGATCTGAGTTAAACTTGGAACCAACATCAACTGTCATCAAACCCTAGAGTTTGGCTTTCATAACTAAATCTAGATCAGATAAAGAGAAATTGAGCTGCTTGTAAGTTGAGAAAGTTCATTACTTTTGAAAGAAACAACAAACACAGCAAACAGAAATTCCCCATGAAAGTTGTGAGGGAGTGAATACCTTATCTTCAGCCATGTTGGGATTGGAGGGAGGGTGAAGGAGAAAAAAAAAAACAGGCGGAGAAATGAGAAAATCAGACAGTAGGCGTTGTAGAGATGCAGAAGGAGGAGGTCATGGCGGCGATGGGGTTTGACTGATTGCAGTTGTGGTGGTGGTGGTGGTGGTGGATGAGGTAGTAGAAGAAGAGGAATTAGAGGTCTGTGGCAGAAACAATTTGACAAACAATTCCCATGTGATTCCAGCTCTTCTTTTTCAGTTTTTGCTCTCCTCCTCAATGGAGTGGGCCCTCTCAGGTCTTGCCTCCAATTACGACTTTGCCCCTTTGCGCCGACGACTTCAATTGCCCGCGATTCTCAACCTCCTTTGTCTTTTGCTTTTCTAGTTTCCACTCAGCAATTAGGCAGTGTCCTTTTTAAACTTTTTGGTTTTTCAACGGTTAGTAATCTGTCTCTCCATCTCTATCGTTTTATTTCTTATCTTTTTGTTTTTTAATTTTATTTTATTTTAAACCTCTGTATTTTTTCGGCCAAGAAGAATCATCACCAAGATATTAATTGCCTACGGTATTTTCCAACGTATCACTCGCCATGAAAATTGAAAAGACATGCCGTTAGGGTTAGGTATGATTCAATATGGTACAATATTTGATTATATCAAAATTATATCATTTAATTTTAATCAGTACGATTCGAATAGTACCGTATCAATTAAATTTGATATGATTTCGGTACAGTTTCGATTTTGAACCAAAATTTTATGGATTTAAGCGAATGCTAATGAGGAATTATGATTTCTAATGTAACAAATACTCGGTTAAAGAAATTATGATGTCAATTTTTTAAGTGACTACTAGTGTTGTTAGTATTTAGGTTAAGAAAAATGGTTTCTAATGTAATCTAACAAAATTATTTTCAACTATTGTAGACAAAATAATTTTAATTAGATAAATTTATTATCATTAGGTCACAAAGAACTCATAATAGTTTTTTGTATATGATTACATCGGTTTTACTATTTGATATTTTTTCGGTTTGATTCGATCTGAAACGATATGATTTCTATTTTTCGGTTCTATATGCGTAGCATGCGGTGGAACATTCACTCATCACTCCTAAACTTCCATATCACTAATTTTGACAATTATATTTCTTTTTTTTTATCACGTAATAATATAATAAATATTATATCTAAATTTTACAATACCATTCGTAATTCAAATTAATAAGTAGAACAATATCCATTTATTAGTTCAATATCTTTTTTCTAAATTCTAAATTCAGGACTTTTTTATTCTAAATAAACAAAGATATTATTTAAGTAAACATATACATCATGAAGTGAATTTATTGAAAGATTAAATAATAGAAAAAGATGAATGCCTGTGAAGTTTTTTTAATTTTCAAACGTTAAATTCGTCTAAATTTATTACCACTTTATAATTTTAATTTAATAATTCATGATAAATTTATAAAATAAATTCAAATTTACGAAAAATTTGTTAATCTGAACTGTTGGTGTAATGAAATAGACATAATCCAAACATCAAACATGTCAAAATTATGAAAACCAATTTCTCTTAACTTTTTTTTTTTGTGGGTTACAAAAATACCAAGATCTTTATGAAAGTCAAATACTTGACATGTTCGTAACTTCACATATACCCATGAAAATCTCGAGTATCAAATTCTTCTATTCCGACAATAAGAATTGCAGGATTGGTCATGGTAGTGCAAAATCCTTGTGGTCCAATACTCAAATGGCAACAAGGTAGGGTTACACACTTACACAGTTGAACTCCATTAATGCCATCATCAAGTTTGATATGGATTTGGCAGTTCAATAGTTCATGGTTTAATAGTTTTGGGTAAAAAATGTTAAAATAAATTCAAAGTTTGAATTCTCTAAAAAAAAAAAAAAATTGTGGAATTATAAATCACCGAAAAATTATGAAGTTACCACGTGACTCATAAAATCATATAACGTTTAAATTATTTCTGATAATGATATTAAAGGCTTACAGACATCAACATATTACATAATATATTAATCAGCTGAATATATTATTTAATCGGACTAAAACGTTGATAATATTAATATTTTTTTCGATAATTAATTGTCATTATCCTTAACATGAATAATTATTATTAATATTAAATTATATAATTGTCATTATTATTAATTATAATATCCATCCACTAATAAGAACACTTTTGACTCCCAAGACTTCCGTATAAATAATTAAGCTCATTTCACTTTAATGTAATTTGATTCGTAGTTTCTTAAACTCACGTGATTTCTCTCTCAAATCTGATTTAAGTATAGGATTGTTCTTGATCGAACAACCCATTAGGACGTCGTTCGAGATAAACGATAATTTTTTTATTTGCTGTTTGTAGAAATCAAAGAGACTTTTACGAGTATATTCGAATTCTACTTCAATAAAAATAATAAACGATAGATAATATTTAAATAAGTCTGAAATTTGAATTTCCAAATAATTAAACACTGAAAAATGAATTATTTGAGAAGGAACTAATATAAAATTGAATGAAGAATAATTTCAGGAAAAATAAAAAATAAAGAATAAGGAGAGAAGAGTGAGTCACAAAGCTGAAAGCTAGAGGCCCTTTGAGATTTTGAAGGCAACATTGTCTTTTTCGCAGTCTTCAAAGACTAGATAAATTGACCATTTTATTTTATATAAGCTTGTGTTTTTTTTTTTAATTATTCTTTGACCCCGACCCATGTATCAACCTAAGCATTTTCTTATTCACACTCTATCACAATTTTGAACCCACAAAAAGCATTACACAATCATGTTATCTTAAACTTCTTGATTAGCCGAAAGAAAAAGGTTAAGAGCTAATCGCTTAATTAATTACTCATGTAAACAAACACATTAGTTTTAGTTTTAAAAGTGCATATAATCCAAATTCTTGTGGAAAAACAAATATTTATGTGAACTTATTACTATTGAAAGCATGCGATGAATTCCACTTTATTCAGCTCATGAGGGCCTGCCTGACCTGAATAATTTTCTTTACGAGGAAGTAGGCATTAGCCAAGGTGTGAAAAGGGTGTGTCTAATCATTTTGTCTCAGAGAATGCCTTTGATCTAATGTCTATCTATGAAGAACTATTTTGACCACCATTACCTATGGAAAATTGATTTTTCTAATAATTTAATGCGTAGTTATTTTTAATCGGTCTGATTTTATTAATAAAAACCTTAATTTATAATCGAATAGTTTTAAATTTGATTTCTGATAATATATTATGCGATCGTATCCTCTCATCCTCCCTCTCTACGATATTATTCCTTTAAAAAAAAAAAAAACTATTGCAAATTGGGTGGTTCCTCTTAAAAAAATTGAGTAAATTGGGAACTTTCAAAAATATTTGTATTTGATAGTCAATTTTTGACGTTGTTCCTCGATTGTATGTCACTAATAAATGATAAAGACTATGAATATAGTACATTGGATGCGGGGATTTCAGGCATTTTCAAAAATTCAGGTATATTCATTTTGGATTTTAATATATTCTATAGATATTTTGGCAATATTCAATTTAATTTTTAATGAATTGTTTTATAACTTTAAAAATTCAGATATATTCAATTAGATGGATATTAGAACACTTAAAAAATATTTGTGCATTAAAAAATGTTGATGATTTTGTATAATTTGATAAATGGATTAATTTTTATGGATTTTAAGATAAAAAAAAATACACATGTGGCCTTCCAAATCGCGGCATCTCATATAATATTTCATTAGATTTGAAAAAAGAAAATAAAAAACGTTGTGCCATGTCATCCACTTCCAGCCAACCTCCAGTACCATCGTCACAGAGAAAAACATCTTCCCTAAACTTTTTTCGAGCCTTCCACGCGGGACCCGACCCACAGCCCCAAAACTCAGCCCAGAGAGAACGAACAAGCCGAAGATCAGAAGTAGAAGGAAAAAGGCCAAGATCTGCCAGACCTAACAGCATTTTTTCGCCGACCTTAGGCAAATCCAGTCCACCAGCTTGCAAGACCAAAAAGTGGACCAAAAAAACCCCGGGGCTCTCTAAACCCTCACTCAAATCGCAATTGGAAAAAAAAAAAATTGATTACCTAAAGCGCTTACAAAGGGAAGCAGATTCGGTTGCATTTCAATTGGAGACCTCAAGATCAAAGGCTGCAAAACCCATTTTGAGGAAAGAAGTGCGTTTGGGCATTTGGATCTGATTTCGGTGTTTCAGTTTGTGCTTGCTTATGGTTTTTGGGAGCGTGGGTCTGAGTGTGAGTCTGCGACTATAAACAAGCCAGAGATGGCTTGATAAGATTTTTGGGTTTTAATAGAGAACATTTTTTTGGTTTAAACGGTGAAATGGCTTTCTTTATTAATTAAAAAAAAAATTCTCAATTTCAATTTCATGGAGGCTTTGTGGGAAGGAGTGTGGAGAAGAGTGACAGAGTGACAGAGGAGCTGAAGACGAAATGGAAGGGAATGGGAGATAATTGTGGGCGCCTGTGATGAATGGAGTGGTGGAGATGAGAGGGGATATGAAGAAGATGGTGGTGTTAGGTGGTGGGCCGGTGACAGTATGGGGATCAAACTACCGCTGCCATTTGCTTTTTCATTGATTTAGTCGGATCAATTCTTGATGAGATGATTCTGGATTCTGGTTGTGTTAATTTTTATTTTTTTAAAATGTAATTAGATGGATAATTTAAACCTTTTAGATCTATTTTTTTTTTGCTTTCCCTTTATTAATATGTAGAGATTTGAGACGCGCTTAATTTGAGCAGTTAATATATCATATCCATCCAATTATAAGTTTAGTTATACCAATTATTTTAGTGCTTTACTTAGTTATAAACTTATATTACGCCCAATATTTTTTAGATTTATTTGAAGAGTTAAGATTATTTTATTATTAATTAAAGACGTCAAATATTAATAAAATATTTTAGAATTTGTAAAAAAAATTATTAAAACCCATCAAAGTTTGCATGAAAATAAGTGAAATCGTACAATTTAAAATCCATTACAATCTTAAATTATTTTAAACTCATTAAAATTTATTGAAATCTCTTTCTTATTCCATTTTTTCACTTTTTTTTTTATCAAACTACTTGTTAAAAAGGGCACATTTTAAAGAAAAAAAACAATAGTAATAAAAATAAATATAACAAACGATACATAATGTAAAAAATGAAAAGAAAAAAATATGATACGCCTTATAATATGTAAGAAGGCTTATAACTTAGAACCACTAAGGGTAGTCCAGCAGTGAAGGCACAAATTTGGTATGTTCCAGATTTTGGATTCAAAACCTCTTAGATTATTCTTATGTGACTATTCTCTAGAAACGTAGATGATTTATTTCCAGGGGAGGACGTAGATGTTTTGGTTTCAGGGGAGGACTTATACTTGTAATTGGTAAACCAATGCATGATTAATTGTTCAATCCCTTAGTTGCTTTTTGAGCCCCTTGTTTACTCCAATGCGACACATCTTAAGTATGTTTTCCTAGATAACGAACAAAAAAAAGAAGAACTATAATTTGGTATCGGCGAGTTTTCATTAATTATATAACTTGAGTTAGTTATACTACACACGCTTATAATATGTCAGAATAAAAATTTAAAAGAAAACAGTGAAAAATATAGTAGCTTAAAAACATAATTAGAGAAGTAATAAATTATTAAAAGCTAGTATTCTGAAAAACTATAGTAATATACGAAGTTGTTTTTATTTCAATTGAAAATTATATGATCATCATGATACTCAATGCTATGAAGTTTTATACGTTATATATGAAATTTCGGATTTATTTTTTATGAAAAATACCGTCTGTCTAATATTTATCACGTAACTCATTTTCCTAATTTAATTATATCAAAAGATTATAAGATTAGAACCTTAAATCGGAACATATGAGATAGATACATTCATTTAGAAGATTTGCAAATTGCATGATGGTTTCGTCGACACAAAAGTTATTTTGGTTTATAAAAATATTATAATAACATCCATTAAGGCAATGATTGTGAGCAGATACAAAATTATCGTTTTGTGGGTTGGCGAAATGAGATAAATAATTACAGATTAGTTTAATAGAAAGTGACTTTAATCATGGGGAAAAAAGTATACTAATATTGCCGCATTGACAAGGCAGCGTCGGTGGTCAGTGGATGAATAGTATTTGGATTTACGGTCAAACTGAACAATGGCTACTACGTCGTGTCCATAACGTTGTTTCTGGTTCAATATGATCCCATTTCTACGAGAGTTTTGATAGGGAATGTGATATGCTAAGAAACATTCGTCATCGAAATCTTATCAAAATAATCAGTTGCTGTAGTGAAATTGATTTTAAAGCCGTGGTACTGAACTACATATATGCCCAATGGGAGCCTTGAGAAATGGTTGTATTTTCAAAACTCTTGTTTGAATATCTTACAAAGGCAGAATATAATGATAGATGTTGCATTGGCATTGGAATACTTACACCATGGCTATTCAAATCCTATTGTCCATTGTGATATGAAGCCAAGCAACATACTACTGGATGATGATATGGTTGCACATGTTGCTGATTTTGGGATTGCACGACTCGTTGGTGGAGGAGATTTTATGACGCATACCATGACTCTAGCTACAGTTGGATATATGGCTCCAAGTGGTGTACTCTCTTGCTTAATATATATTTGTTTCATTTATAAATTGTAGTTTAATTAACATAGAATTTTCTTCTTCATCAAATATATAATTAGAAGTCTCATATATAATATTGCAGAGTATGGAATGGAAGGATTAGTCTCAATAAGAGGGGATGTATACAGTTTCGGAATTGTAATCATGGAACCATTTACAAGAAAGAAGCCAACAGATGAGAAGTTTGGTAGGGAGATCAATATAAAGCAATGGATTGCAAGTTCATTATTACCAAACACAATATACCAAGTTGTAGATTCCAACTTACTTGGTTCATATCTGGAAGATCTTGATTCTGCGGGCACGAGGGATTGCTTATTATCCATTATGAGATTGGCTCTTGCTTGTTCTGCACAATCACCGGAAGAGAAAATTAATATGCAAGAAGCTGTAGCAACACTTTAAAAAATCAAGATGAAGCTTTTGAAGGACAATGGCATCAAAAAATCACGATGAAGCTTTTGAAGGACAATGGCGGTGCGCATTAGTCTAATTTTTATTTTTATTTTTTATTGTTGTTGGACAAGAGGAATTGAACACGTACTAGTTATTACATATGTAGGTGTAGACTGAATGCCTAAATTTTAGGATATATAGAGAGAGTTTCGAGGATCCATAGAACTAAAACCAAAATGTACATGGCGAAAATTCCAAGGTTCTATATCTACATTTTTTATAGTAAACAGCAGGGATTTTAATTCTTCCATAAGGTTAAGCAAGCTGAAAAATGAGAGACATAAGAGTAAAGAACATGTCATAGAAGTGAAAGAGAATACAAGGACAGAATAATGATGCCCAAGTGAGATCAAGAGCTGCACATAATTGAGCGATTCAATTAATTTCTCAGTTATGTTGGTTAGACTTTTTCCTTTTCTTTTTCCAGTCAGTAGTTTCTTAAATTTTACTTGAAATCCTCCTTTCAAAATGAAGATTTTGATTACTTTTGATAGGATTGATCAACAGAAACTCCTCATTTCAAGCTCTACGTACCAACGTGTTCGAGGTACCTTTTCCATCCCAAGAATCCTAGAACCTCGATCGATCCCATATTTTCAAAGAATCTCAACTAACTCACATTGAACGCATCTTCAATCATATGTGCACAATGGAAATAACACGTTTTCTCTTCTTGTTTATTGGTGAGCTTCTGTTCTATGCTAACTCACCAAAGCTGAACAAACCAACAGACCAACTGCTCGCAAATCCTACATAAATAGTGACCCTCAAAACATCTTGACCATCAACTTCTCTACTTCCACTTCAGTTTGCAATTGGGTTGGCATAATCGGCACCTCCGTATCTAACATGACGGAGACCTGAAAGACAATCTACACCGCTAAATCCAATCATCATCACCTTTTGTGAGAGACATCAAGGATAAGTCATTCCCTCAAAGGTTCGCAACTCCGGGCTTTAACCAGTTTAAAGGAATTTCCAACCTGATGAAGCACGTTGTCTATTATCTAGGAGTCATGGTTCCCCATAGACATAATGATGCGCTCATGTGCAAAGTGTTCCAAGCTTCCCTACAAGACCAAGAAATAACATGGTTTAACCATCTTCCCAGAGATCCATCGCTTCTTTTGAAGAGCTAGCTCTAGCATTTTTGAAAGAATACTCACAACTCTGCACTGTCGAAGTGAAGGAAGATAATCTCTTTTATATTAGAAAAAAGATCAAATGAGACCCTACGATAATACATCTGGAGGTACTGGGAGGAAAAATCTCGAATAGTCGGATGTAGTGATCTAGTCGCGATAATGGCATTTAAGCAGGGGTTCCTCGGGATAGCTTTATGGAGATGTAATAATGAACAATGCCCGTAGCCTCACCAAAATAACCCGAAAATTGTGGAGTTACCACGTGCCCATAATTTCCAAAATGTCCAAATTGCCCCTTGTAATGACATTAACGGCTTAGAAACACCTACACATTAGATAATATATTTTCAGCCAAATATTTTATTTAATCGGATTAAGCCTCAATAATATTAATATTCTCCCTGAAAATTAATTGTCATTATTCTTAATAATGGACAATTAATATTAATATTTAATTATAATAATTATCATCATAATGAACAATTATTACAATTATTAAATAATATATTTAAATAAAATATATATTATTTATTAATTACAAAATCAACCGACCAATCAGAACGCTCTGAGACTCTCAAGGATTCTCTATAAATAGAGACAATCATTTCACTTTTAAAGGTAATTTGATTCAATGTTACTTAAGGTTTTGTGATTTCTCTCTTAAAGATTACTTAAACCTTTGAGCGTTCTTTATCGAAGAACCCATCAGGACCTCAATTAGAATGAACGATAACTTACTGTTTGTTGTTTGTAGGGATCAAAGAGATTTTTGCGAGTACGAATGAATTCTGCTTCAGCATCGTGTGTGATGAAGATGCATGGAAAAGGATGGAAATCACAAGTCTAAGTCCTCCAATTAAAGGTGGTGAGGTACTGAAGAGTATGGGTGGTAATGGGTCGTGTCGTGTCGTATTCATATTATATCATGAATTCTGTTTTACCCATTTATGTTCAATCCGAACCCAACGCGTTTAATAATCGTGTCAAGGATGTCCAACCCGAATCCGACATGTTAATGACCCGTGTAACCCATTTAATAAACAGGTCGTACTCAAAATCCAATTAACCTATGACCCGTTTAATCCGTTTAACCTGTTTAACATGTTTAATCCTTTTAACCCGTTTAACATGTTTAACCTATTTAAATGATAAGATTTAATAGGTATTTAGGTAGGTAAATGGATAGATATATGAGTTAGTAATGACACGTTTATTAAATGTGTAAATATATAAGCCAATATAAGGGTTAACCTATTAACCCGAAATCTATCAATTTATTAAACGGGTTAACAAGTAATTATACGCGTTAACAGGTTGATCCGAAACCCACTCGTTTATTAAACGGGTCATAATGGATTGACCCGAAAATAACCCGAAATTTTAATCTTGCTAGTTGACCTGAATAAATTTCGTTCAGGTTTCGAATTGTGTATCGAGTCGTGTAAAAAATTATCATCGGCCGTTGAGACCCAGCTAGATATTTACTTGTGTGATGAAGATGCGTGGAAAAAGATGGATATCACAAGTCTAAATCGTCCAATTAGAGGCAAGTAGGTACTGACATGGAGTCCATATGGACCAGCTGTATTTACTTCCCAATATTCTTTGATTGGAAACAAGTCTTAAGTCCAAGTCTTCAAGTAGGCGTGGAGGCCGGAGTAAGAGCCTATTTACTCATTTGTCCTTCCTAAGTACAACATTTATAAGTCTCATTTTGAAGTTTTTAATATTCATTTTGAAATTTCTAACTCTCATTTAAAGTTCAACTTATATAAAAAAGTTGATCTTCACGATATTACCCTTAATGGAAAAAAAATTCCCATGAATGTGCAAGTTTACTATTATAGAGAAAAGTTTACAATTGCAAAGAAACGACGATAAAATGAAACTTTAACATACAAAAATCATATGCATTTAAGGGCAAAAAGGGAATAATAATAACAAGAATCCTATTTTTTTTAATAAAATCTCGGGGTGAGGTCTTCTAATATTTTGACTGAGATTCTCTTGGAGTCATGGGTAATTTTGTCAAAAAGGGCACTTGGAAATTTGATATCCTTCTATATTATAAAAAGAGTGTTAACTGCAGGCAACAATTACGCATAAGCACACAATGGACAAAACTCATTCTCTCTTCTTGTTGCTGTTGCTGCAGCTTGATTACTTAACTACAGGCTCACTAGTAGCAGCAACACAAACCAATGTCACCACAGACCAATCTGCTCTTCTTGCTCTCAAATCCCATATCACTAATGACCCTCACGAAACATTGACCACCAAGTGGTCATCTACGTCCAATTCCAACATCTGTAACTGGGTTGGCGTTACTTGCGGTGTACGCCATCATAGAGTCACGGCCTTAGATCTCTCTTACATGGATCTCAATGGCACCATTCCTCCACACTTGGGAAACCTCTCATTTCTTGCTATGCTGGACATCAGGAATAACAGTTTCCATGGCAACTTGCCTCATGAGTTGTCTCATTTGCGCCGATTGAAGCTTATTAGCTTCCAGTATAATAGCTTAGACAAGAGAGACATTCCATCATGGTTGGGGTCCTTATCCAAACTTCAAATCATTAAGCTGCGTGGAAATCAATTTTCAGGGTCAATTCCCACTGCTCTCTTCAACTTATCTGCACTGCAAGTACTGGATCTCACCAGAAACCAGCTATCAGGTATGTACTTATATGTATATGGTTCAATTAACTGACTATCTAACTCTAGTTAGGACTCTATTGATCGATCATTAGATTTTAAGACAATGCTAATTATCTTAGTTGGTTATTTCTTTTTTCCTTTGTACTTTTGTGGCACCCCAACGGAACAGGAAACATACCCAGAGAAATTGGTAACTTAACAATGCTCAAGGAGATATACCTCGATTTCAACAATTTCAACGGTATAGCCAATACACATATATTATTGATCTTAGTTAGAAGTTGCTGATTAGAGTATGGATTTGATATATACAACATATACGGTTGAGTTTGCAGAAATTCCAAATGAGATCGGTGCTTTACATCGGCTAGAGAAGTTGTTTGTGCAGATGAATGCCTTACAAGGGCATGTTCCTCTTTCTGTCTTCAACATATCTACTTTGACTAAGTTGACTCTATATGGAAACAGCTTGAATGGTGGTATTCCAGACAATATATGTCAGAACCTTCCTAGTATTCAGTTGTTGGATTTTTCTCACAACAAGTTTGATGGTCCACTTCCATCCAAGTTATGGCAATGCAAACGGCTCCTTGGATTCTCTATCCAATTAAACAATTTCAGTGGAAGCATACCCAAAAATCTTGGAAACTTGACCCAGATAACCGAGATTAATCTTGGCGAAAACAATTTAACAGGTATATGATGATGTCAGCCTATTCATCTTAACAATGTGATCTGTCATTATTAATTTGGTTGTTATTTAGTTAATACATTTACCAAGATTACACATATATTAATATCAAGAATCTTGAAACCAATTTTCCAAGATTACACATATTAATATCAATAATCTTGAAACCAATTATCAAGACCGCAACTGCTAAGGATACAAATGATATTTACAAAGTTTCTGAAATTGTGGCAGGTACTATACCACATGAGATTGCCGATCTTCAAAATGTAGAGGTTATCTCAATCGCGGTTAATAATCTTCATGGCCAAATCCCATCCAAAATCTTCAATATGTCCATGATTTCAACAATTTCGCTTGCTGATAACCAGCTCTCAGGTAGCCTCCCAGAAAATATCGGATTCGGGGTTCCAAACCTACAAAAGCTTCTTCTATCATGGAATAAACTCACTGGAGTAATTCCCAACTCAATCTCCAATGCTTCTAAGCTCACGAGTCTATACATTAATAGAAACTCATTTACCGGGTTTATTCCTAGCACTTTATGTGCCTTGAAAAACCTTCAGAGGCTTCATTTGTTAGCAGAGGCACTTGAAAGACACAGCAAGATGCAGAGCAATGATCATCCGCTGAAGAAGAATGCAGGAGCTAAAACAACCACTAACAGGTACAACTCCAATCTTTCACTCTCTAGCTGATGTATCGAGTCTAGCTCGATTGGTTTAGGCTAGATTAGATTAAGTTCTTCTTCTTCCTTTAATTTTGGACACTAGAACAGTAGAAATGAAATTGATGATCGAATTGGATGATGGTGCACACCAAGTGTTTGATAATTTGTATGAATGAAAAAGTATTTTGTTTCTGAATTCCCAGTGTAGAATATCACTACCTCCTGAGTTCTCTCTTCAGTTTTTCTCATTAATTCATTGTTTGCATCACATACACTCCTATATCCGATTCTCACACACACACACACACTCTTACTGTGAATCGGTTAGAGATGTCAATGACATCATCACACATCAGCACCTTTTACACCTCACTCACACACACATTCCTTGCTGATTTACATTCATTGCACCTCACTTACATTTGCACTCAATAACAAAATGCACACACTTCTCACTTGCACGATTACATTTTCTTTACTCACACTCACACACTTGTCAACTGTCACTTGGCAGTCCACTTGGCATTGTGCCAAGTCACTTAACAGTGATTTGCTTAGTCACTAACAGCCCCTCCTAAGCCAATCACTGGAACCACTCCCAATAATCTCCTTAGGTAGCAAAATCTAGGCTTAGGCAAAGCCTTAGTGAAAATATCTGCAATCTGTTCTTCAGTGTTGCAATACTGAATTGTGATTTCACCATTCTAGATTGCTTCTCTGATGAAATGGAACTTCCTACTTATGTGTTTAGTCATTTGATGAAACACAGGGTTTCTAGCCATTGCAATAGCAGACATGCTATCACACATAAGAACCGTAGGATTTAGTTGTTCCTCACCAAAATCTTGCAACACAAACCTGAGCCATATGACCTGAGTTGTTGCTTCAGAAGCACTTACATATTCAGCTTCTGCTGTAGATAAAGCCACACTAGTCTGTTTCACAGAAGCCCATGAAAAAATGCCACTTCCAAAAGTAAATGCATACCCAGATGTACTCTTACTGTCATCCAGTGACCCTCCCCAGTCACTATCACAGAAACCAATCAAGGTTGCTGTTTTCCCCTTCTTGTACTCCAATCCATAGTCCAATGTACCCTGAACATACCTCAAAACTCTTCTTGCAGTACCAAGATGTTTCCTTGAAGGGTTGTGCATAAATCTAGACAGCAGACTTGCTGCAAACATAATGTCAGGTCTGGTTGCTGTCAAATACAGCAGACTTCCCACAATCTGTCTGTATAGTTGCTCATCTGCTTCACCACTTCCATCATCTCTTTGTAGCCTGTCATTTGTGGCCAGAGGAGTACCTACTGATTTACACCCTTGTAGACCAAACTTCTTTAGCAAGGTTTCTGCATACTTTCTTTGATGAATGTAAATCCCACTGCTGGATTGCAGTACACCCATTCCTAGAAAATGATGCAATAACCCCAAGTCTGTCATCTCATATCTATCCATCATGTCCTGCTTAAAGTTGGTCATCAGTTCTTCACTATCCCCTGTGTAGACAATGTCATCTACGTAGATAGAAACAATGAGAGTCCCTTCACCCTTCCTGCCTTTTAAATACAAAGTGGCCTCACTGGTGCTTCTCTCAAAACCACACTTAAGTAAATGAGCATCAATCTCCCCATACCAGGCCCGTGGTGCTTGTTTGAGTCCATAGAGAGCCTTTCTTAGTCTGTAAACCTTCTCTTCACTGCCCTTTACTTCATATCCCTCAGGTTGATCTACATACACTTCTTCTTCCAATACACCATTTAGGAAAGAAAGCTGATTTCACATCAAGTTGAAACAACTTCCATTCCCTTTGTGCTGCTAGAGCAACTAGGGTTCTGATAGTGTCCAACCTTGCCACAGGGGCAAAGGTTTCATTGAAATCCACCCCTGGTTTCTGAGAGTACCCTTTAGCCACAAGTCTTGCCTTATGCTTCTGAACAGTTCCATCCAGATTTAACTTGGTTTTGTATATCCATTTAACTCCAATAACAGGCTTGTCAAATGGTCTATCAGTTAACTCCCAAGTATCATTATTTTCTATCATAAGTAATTCAGCTTCCATTGCTTTCTTCCATGCTGAATCTTGAGAGGCTTCACTGAAACTCTCAGGTTCTATGATACTCATGTGACATCTAGCATAGATGTCACTGAGACTTCTCAATCTCACTGGGGTGTTGCTGGTACCCTCACTGGTTTCATCCCTGGTTTCAGAACCTGCCGTGTGCACAGGAGTTGCACTTGCATTAGGACTAGCATCAGGACCTGCTCCATTGCTTGGACTTGTATTCTGGGAACTAGAAGTACCAGTTTCAGACCTTGCTTGAGTTTCTTCTAAGCTCACAGACATAGGAACAAAAGTCTGAGAACTCTGAACTTCTCTCCAATCCCAGCTTCCTTCTTCATTAAAAATCACACTCCTGGACACCACCACTTGCTTTGTAGATAGATTGTAGACCCTATAACCCTTCTCACAACTTCCATAGCCCACAAATATCCCCTTTTCTCCTGATTCATCCAGTTTCTGTCTTTTCTGTTTTGGGATATGCAGATAGCATATACTCCCAAAAACCTTCAAGTGTGAGACACCAGGCCTTCTTCCTGTGAACTTCTCAAATGGTGTCTTCCCTTGCACAGCCTTGGTTGGACTCCTATTCAGGATGCAACCTGCAGTACTTACTGCCTCACCCCAAAACTCATAGGATAGTTTCTTACTGTGCAGCATGGACTTTGCCATTTCAACAATTGTCCTGTTTTTCCTCTCAGCAACACCATTTTGCTGAGGTGAGTAAGCAACAGTTAGTTGCCTCTCAATTCCATGCTCATCACAGAATTCTTGGAAAGCATTTGAAGTATACTCTCCCCCTATCACTTCTTAGCTTCTTCACTTTGAATCCACTTTGCAACTCAACAGTGGCTTTGAATTTCTTGAACACATTTAACACACCTGCCTTGTGTCTAAGGAAATAAATCCAACACATTCTTGTGTGATCATCTATGAAAGTAAGGAAGTAGAGATTACCACCAAGAGTTTCTGTTTGCATTGGCCCACATACATCCGAATGTATGAGCTCCAGTGGCATTGTGGCCCTCTAAGCTCCTTCAGTGTCAAAGGGGGTCACATGGAACTTCCCTGTGATACACCCTTCACACAGAACTTTGTCCCCAACCGGCTTTGGTAAACCAACTACCATATTTTTGTTACTCAGCATCTGTAGACTTGTGTGATTGAGGTGCCCATATCTTTTGTGCCACAGCTCCAAATCCTCATTTGATTCAGCCTTTCTAGCCACATGAAAACCATAATCCAGGGACATCTTGAAGCATCTGCTCCCTGTCATAGGGACCCTTGCAATTTTATGCTGCATTTCAGTGTCTTCAAACACTTCCACTGCCTGATCTCCAAACACTAAACAGTATCCGTGCTCAATCATTTGCCCTACACTCAGCAAATTTTCATTCAGACCAGGTACAAGCATGACATCTCTGATGTACTTGTTACCTTGGCTAGTGTGGACAAGTAGAGATCCTTTTCCAGCAACTTGAACCAGTTCACCTGTCCCCATTTTCACCTTAACAGTCAATGTCCTGTCAATATCAGACAATAAAGATTCATGACCCGTCATGTGGTTACTACAGCCACTGTCAAGATACCAAACTTCAGCATTTTTCTCAACAGAAGCTGAATGACATGCATAGAACAGGTTTCCCTCCATTTTCTTTTCTGGTTCTTTCACTTGCTGTACCATATGTGCAGCTTGCTTGACTCTGCAATCTTTAGAAATGTGGCCCAGTTTTCCACACTTAAAACACTTGAATTTGTTTTTGGTCCAGCACACACCAAAATGCTTCCTATCACAGGTCTTGCAGGTTGGTCTTGGGTCATTTTCTTCACCCTTCTGAACTTCAGACTCCTGCTTATCCTTTGCTCCAAATCTGCCTTTATTGGAACTCCAGGGTTTACTGGGAAACCTTTTCTTGTTTCCTCCCTGAGTTCCCCCAGAATGACTTCTGGACTGGTTTTGAAAACTCATACTAGAGAATGCCTTCTCTACTTCACTGTCATCATGCATTTCTAATCTTTGATCAAATGCCCTTATAGATGCAGTAATACTCTCAACACTAACAGTGTCCAAATCTCTAGTCTCTTCTAGGATTGACACAATTGAGTCATAGGACTTTGTTAGACTAATGAGTATTTTCTGAGCCAAACGTTTTTCAGTAATGGTCTCTCCATAGGTTTTCATCTGGTTTACTACTCCATATAGTCTAGACATGTATGCTGAAAATGATTCATCACTTCTCATCCTAGTATACTCAAAATCCCTTCGTAGTGATTGAAGTTTAACTGCCCTTACCTTAGGATCCCCTCTGAATTCTTGTTTCAGAACATCCCAGGCACGTTTGGCATTTTCTTCATTTGAGATTCTGGGAAAAATCTCCTCAGAAACTGCATTTTGGATCAGGTTCAAGGCCTTGGCATTTCTGATCTGATCTGCCTTGGTCCGAGCCGTCTCTATCACTCCACCATCACCATCATACTCCACATCAGTCACTCCTTGATCAACAATTGTCCATAGATCAGTTGCTTTGAGTGCTGTCTTCATTTTTATATTCCAGAAATCATAATTGACTCCTGAAAACACAGGTAGCTTTGGATCACCACCAAATCCAGACATCTTGCCTTGATCACAAGCAAAAGTACAGCTTCTTCTTCACAGCTTCACCACGCCCCAGAGACAATGATCTTCACTGCTCTGATACCATGTTAGCAGAGGCACTTGAAAGACACAGCAAGATGCAGAGCAATGATCATCCGCAGAAGAAGAATGCAGGAGCTAAAACAACCACTAACAGGTGCAACTCCAATCTTTCACTCTCTAGCTGATGTATCGAGTCTAGCTCGATTGGTTTAGGCTAGATTAGATTAGGTTCTTCTTCTTCCTTTAATTCTGGACACTAGAACAGTATAAATGAAATTGATGATCGAATTGGATGATGGTGCACACCAAGTGTTTGATAATTTGTATGAATGAAAAAGTATTTTGTTTCTGAATTCCCAGTGTAGAATATCACTACCTCCTGAGTTCTCTCTTCAGTTTTTCTCATTAATTCATTGTTTGCATCACATACACTCCTATATCCGATTCTCACACACACACACACTCTTACTGTGAATCGGTTAGAGATGTCAATGACATCATCACACATCAGCACCTTTTACACCTCACTCACACACACATTCCTTGCTGATTTACATTCATTGCACCTCACTTACATTTGCACTCAATAACAGAATGCACACACTTCTCACTTGCACGATTACATTTTCTTTACTCACACTCACACACTTGTCAACTGCCACTTGGCAGTCCACTTGGCATTGTGCCAAGTCACTTAACAATGATTTGCTTAGTCACTAACATCATTTAGCGGCGAATAACATGACGATTGATAATTCTACACCAGAAGCAAGCATTTTCTCTTGTTTGTCTAATCTTAGAAATTTGACAGCATTATATATGTGAAGAAATCCATTAAATACCACAATGCATGTCTTCTTTGGCAATCTCTCTAAATCACTGCAATATATTGGTTTGGGCACTTCCCAGATGAGGGGAAACATTCCAAATGATGCCGGAAAGTTGAGCAGCTTGATAGGCATCAGCCTAGAAGACAATCAATTGAGTGGGACAATTCCAACTTCAATAGGAAAGCTACGGAATCTCCAAGTCTTACACTTATCAGCCAACAAGTTAAAAGGACACATCCCATCAGAACTTTGTCAACTAGAAAACTTATTTCATTTGGATTTGGGTGGCAATCAACTCTCTGGTTCTATACCTTTTTGCTTTGATAATTTAGCCAGGGCTCTAAGAAGTCTATCAATAGGGTCCAATTTGTTAAGTTCCATGATACCATCTACTTTGTGGAGACTTACACACATTTTGAAGCTAAATTTGTCATCCAATTCTCTAATTGGACCTCTCTCAGAAGATGTTGGAAAGTTGAAAGTCGTGGAAGATTTAGATCTATCAAATAACCATTTATCAAGTAGAATACCAAGTAGTTTTGGCGGCCTTAGAGATTTGGTTAATCTCTCCTTGGCAAATAATAATTTAGAAGGTCCCATTCCAAGTTCATATGGTGAGATGCTAAGCTTGAAAATCTTGGATTTATCTAAAAATAATCTATCTTCCATTATTCCGAAGTCTTTTCAAGCACTCTTACACCTCAAGTATCTGAACTTGTCCTTCAACCAACTTCAAGGGGAAATTCCACAAGGTGGACCATTCAAAAACTTGTCCGCTGAATCATTTGTTTCAAATGCTGCACTTTGTGGTGTAGCGCGACTCCATGTTCCACCATGCAGAAATACAGAAGTTAAACCAAGTTGGAGGAAAGCTAAATATATCATTCCGGGGATCTTATCAGCAATAATCCTCGTGGCCTTTGTTTTTATGTTGATACTACACATGAAAAGGAATGTGGAAGGTGCACAAGAGACTACCTTGCTGCCCCAGCTTCTTTGGAGAAGAATTTCACATATAGAACTTGCAAGGGCAACAAATGGATTCAGTGAAAGCAACTTAATTGGCACCGGGGGTTTTGGATCAGTGTATAAAGGAACACTTTCAGATGGGATAGATGTTGCTACAAAAATTTTCAATTTACAAGAAGAAGAGGCTTTCAAGAGTTTTGATAGGGAATGTGACATTCTAAGCAACATTCGTCACAGAAATCTTATCAAAATAATCAGCTGTTGCAGTGAAATTGATTTTAAAGCCTTGGTATTGAACTACATGCCTAATGGAAGCCTTGAGAATTGGCTGTATTTTCAAAACTCTTGTTTGAATATCTTACAGAGATTGAACATAATGATAGATGTTGCATTGGCATTGGAATACTTACACCATGGCTATTCAATACCTATTGTTCATTGCGATATGAAGCCAAGAAATATACTACTGGATGATGATATGGTTGCACATGTTGCTGATTTTGGGATTGCACGACTCATCGGTGGAGGAGATTCTATGACACATACCATGACCCTAGCCACAGTTGGGTATATGGCTCCAGGTGATGTACTTTCTAGTTTAATATATTTTTAGTTTCATTTATGAATTACAGTTTAATTAACATAGAATTTTATTTTTCAACAAATATATAATTAGAATTCTCATATATAATATTGCAGAGTATGGAATGGAAGGAATAGTCTCAATAAGAGGGGATGTATACAGTTTTGGAATAGTAGTCATGGAAACATTCACAAGAAGGAAGCCAACTGATGAGATGTTTGTTGGGGAGCTCAATATAAAGCAATGGATTGCAAATTCATTATTACCAGACACAATACCTCAAGTTGTAGATGCCAACTTACTTGGCGCACATCTGGAAGATCTTGATTTTGTGAGCAAAAGGGATTGCTTATCATCCATTATGAGATTGGCTCTTGCTTGTTCTGCACAATCACCAGAAGAGAGGATCAATATGCAAGAAGCTGTAACAACACTGAAAAAAATCAAGATGAAGTTTTTGAAGGACAATGGTGGTGCGCGTTAGTCTAAATTACTTTTTTATTGTTGTTGGTTTCCCCTCACTTTAATTGTAAGTCAGTAAATGGTCATACCAAAGCCATTGAAGACAATAGTTCCATCACCTATCAGCCAAGTATGTCTGAAAATGCCACTATTCAGTAATCAACTGCGAATGAAAAGCAATAAAATCTTTTCATATGATCTTCTTTTTCATAGAATTGTTAAACTACTATTTGCAAATCTCCAAATACATAACAAGAGGACTCAAACGCTTATTACATATGTAGGTGTAGATTGAATGCCTAAATTTCAGGATATATACAGAGAGTTGCGAGGATCCATAGGACTAAAAACCAGAACGTACATGGTGAAAATTCAAGGTTTTATATCTGCATTTTTTATAATAAACAAGGATTTTAATTCTTCCACAAGGTAAAGTAAGCTGAAAATGGAGAGATATAAGAATAAAGAACGTCATAGAAATGAAAGAGAGTACAAGGACAGAATAATGTATGTACGCGTGTGTGTATACCCAGAGAAATAGGTAACTTAACAATTCTCAAGGAGATATACCTCGATTCCAATAATTTCAAAGGTATATTATATGAATCAGTTTTTCTGCAGTTAATCAAATCTATCAATGTATGTCCTATACACATATACATATACGATTGATTTTGCAGAAATTCCAAATGAGATCAGCCCTTTACATCGGCTGGAGAAGTTGTTTGTGCAGATGAATACCCTAGAAGGGCATGTGCCTCTGTCTGTCTTCAACATATCTACTCTGACTATTTTGACTCTATTTGGAAACAACTTGAATGGTGGTATTCCAAACAATATATGTCACCACCTTCCTAGTATTCAGTTGTTGGTTTTTTCTAACAAGAAGTTTGATGGTCCACTTCCATCCAAGCTATGGCAATGCAAACAGCTCCGTACATGCTCTTTACAAAACAACAATTTTAGCGGAAGCATATCCAAAAGTCTTTGGAAACATGACCTAGATAACCAAGATTTATCTTAGCGAAAAGAGAGGATTAATATGCAAGAAGTAAGAAGAGAACAAAAATTTTAATTTAAAAAATGAAGAGTAGAGTGAAATTGAGTTGTGAATTACCTGAAGATAATCCTTTCATGGTTGCCTCCCAAATCTCTACTGCCCTGCAAGAGCGTCTGTAAGTCATGGTGCGCCCTCATCACTAATCCCTCCTTCGTCTCCAACCACCCCAACATGCTCTTGGATTGTGCACTTTTCATGGGCTGCAGTCGCACCAATTCCTTTGGGTACAAGGAAACCGAAGCGGAAACAGACAACAGTTCAGTCAAGTTCACAGCGCTTAGTTTTCAGAATCAAAAGTATGTCTTGGAGGACATCAATCTCCCACCCTATATTGCTATCGACACTAAAATAAACACTCTATCTTTTCTATCCCATATTAATGGAATAATTTGTATGACTGATCATGAGAAGATGATTTTGTGGAATCCAACCATCAATGAATGCAAGCTTATTACTTTCCCTCCCGAGACAGTTCTATATGATCCATTGGCTGGCTATGAAGCCGTGTCTGGTATAGGTTTTGGTTATGATCCTAAATCTGGGCATTACCAAATTGTTAAGGTTTCATACACCGGCGAGAGACAGTACCCAGCAGCCCCCGGCGGTGACTATGACTACTTGAGGCCTCTGGCTATTGATCTTCCCAGAGTAGATGTGTACACTTTGGGAGTTGATGATGATTGGAGACAGATTAAAAGTATTAGCTTACAAACAGAAACAACTTTCTTTTGGCCTTTTAGATTCCTAATGTGCTTCAAGGGAATTTGTTACTGGGTGGGGCATGAGCAAAAAAAGGTGTTTTTGACTCGGCGTTTCTTATAAGTTTCGAGGAATACATTAGATGTGTAATTATTTTGTTTGATATGAATAGTGAGGTATTTCAAACTATACCCTATCCTCACTGGAGTTCATCCGACTCAGAAGCTTGGAATTCAAGGTCTCCGCACCTGCTTCTGTGGAATGAAACCATTGCTCTCTATGGCTTCCGTGGTAATAACGCTCATGGCTATTGTGATGATAGGAATCCTAAGGTGTCCCTTGGAATATGGGTGATGGATGACATTGATGTTGCTAGTGGTGGCGTTCTTGGACAAAACATGCAACCTTTGAGCCCCCCATATCCCTTGATCTGCCTATTTACCTAATTGAATTGTCGTCATTCTGGAAGAACAACGAGATTCTTACAGTTTCCAGAGATGGAAAATACTACTCAGACAACATCGGTACCAAAGAGTACGAATATCTTCCTGTTCCTAGGTGCTCAAATGGCATTATTAATATCCGAGTCATCGGTTTTGTGAAGAGCACAGTTTCAGTCATGGGAGGCTGGTAAAAATAAGCTGGGATAGGGAAGCAGAACTAACTAGTCTAAAAGGAAAATTAGGAGCACCTCAAGAAGATAGTTCTAGAAATTTGTACCAATTCTTTTGTTTTTCTAAGATATACATAGAAAATCGTTCATGCAATTGTAAGATTTTTGTTGATTAGTGATCACTCAGAAGCTAAAAATTATTAATTCTCAACTATTATTTATTGCACATTTGAGTCGGATAGAAGAGAAAAATTCTATTCATATTGTTTGCTTATTCAAGCCGGGAGGCTACCCGACACAGCTTATATTATAAAAAAACATAATGATTTTCTCCCATCAATATCTTTTTGGTTTTATGTCTATGGATGAATGCAACCTTATATGATACTTCTCTTGTGGCGGATTCAGAGTTTCATATATGTTGGCCTTTATTATGAAGAAGGTTAGGTATATTACTTTTTCATCACATATAATATATTTCCAACGGATGTAATGTTTGTTGGGGAAATAAACTTCAAAAAATAGATTCATAATTAATCATTACCTAACACTGTAAGTATAGCTCAAGTCGTGGATGCCAATTTTCTTCGGACAGAGCAGCACAAAAATGATGACTTTGTGGGCAAGAGGGGTCCCTTATCATCCATAATGAGATTAGATTAGCTTGGACTTGTTCTGCAAAATCACAGGAGCATAGGCTTAACATATAACAAAAAACAAATATTAAAGGAAGAAAGAGGAATATGCATGATTGTGGACCTGACGACGGTGCAACACAGTGGAGAGCAATCGTTTTCTCTTCGCCCAGCTGCATTAAGCTCCGTCGTCCTTGTCAATATCACATCCCCACCATCTGTATGCACTACCTATACCATGCCGTCTGGGTAAGAAAATTATATAATATAGTAGGTAGATTTTTATGAGGAAGGCCCTCCAAGGTGACTCACTTCAGCTACTGCTGGAAAAAATTTGGGTATTGGAGCCCAGCTACACGTAACTATGTTAATATATGAGTGAATACCAACATACGTCTAATAAATAAATCTAAATGAGTATCTGAACCTTATTAATCAAATGGAATTCAAGTTTTCAATAAAAATAAAAAAACCTCCGACTTATCTGTTGTAGCTGTTAAATAGAGTGTTCGTTACCTGCAGAGACAATTCCTTTCCGCATTTGCATACATCTCGCCAATCCACATGCAAGCCATGGAAAGAAGTCATATCATCTTGTCGATTATGTAGTTGATGGTACATTACTCAACAATAGGTGCGTTAGCAGCGGCAGAAACCAATGTCACCACAGACCAATATCTTACTGGATTTCTCCCAGACGGTATTCGGAATTTGAAAGTTGTCACAAGTGATAGATTTAAATGACAACCATCTATTTGATATTATAACAAACACCATGAGTGTGCTTCAAGATTTGGCTAGTCTCTCCTTAGAAAACAATGAACTTGAAGGCCCTATTCCGAGTTCGGTCGGCAACTTGCTAAGCCTACTAGTCTTAGAATTAAAAAGAAACAAGCTATTAGGAGTAATTCCAAAGTCTTTAGAAGCTCTCTTATTGTTCTAAGTATCTGGATTTGTTTTCCAACAGGCTCCAAGAGTAAATTCCAGAAGGTGGACCATTCTGAAACTACTGTACCCAATCATTTCTCTCATGGTGCACTCTGTGGAGTACCATCGACTCCATCTTCCAGGGGTCATATCAGCATTACTCCTAGTGACCTTTATATCGAAGTTCATACTACAGAAGAAAAAGAATTATGTTGAAGTCGCAACAGAGACTACCTTGTTACCACAATTTCAAGGGAGAAGATTTCTGTACCTAGAACTTATAAGGACAACAAATGAATTTGATGAAAGCAATTTACTTGGCAGTGGAGGTTTTGGCTCAATATTCAAAGGAACACTTTCAGAGAGGAGTGATGTTGCTGTGTAAGTGTTCAATTTACAGCTAGAAGGGGCTTCAAGAGCTTTGATAGAGAATGTGAAATTCTAAGCAATATTCATGACCGGAATCTTATCACGATTATCAGCTGTTGCAGCCAAAATGATTTCAAAGCCTTGGTACTGCCCTACATGCCTAATGGGAGCCTTGAGAGGTGGTTGTATTCTACTAATTGTTCCCTCAGTATCCTAGAGGGGTTGAATATAATGACATGTTGTGTCAGCTTTGGAATACCTACACCATGGTTATTTGACACCTTTTGTGCATTGTGAGGTGAAGCCAAGCAATATCCTACTAGATGATCATATGATTGCGCATGCTGCTGATTTCAGCATTGCAAGACCCTTGGGTGGACAAGATTTTATGACCCAAACCGTGACCCTAGCGACAATTGGCTATATGGCTCCAGGACATATATCAACTAGTTATAAATAATTCAGTCGTATTGATTATGAAGAAGGCTAACTATAAACATTTTCTTTCCATCCCATATATAATAATGCAGAATATGGAATGCAAGGAATTGTTTACACAAAGAGATGTGTATAGTTTCAGTATCGTAGTCAGGGAAATATTCACAAAAAGTAAGCCAGAAGATGATATGTTTAATGAGGAAATGAATATAAATCAATGGATTGCAAATTCACCATTACCAGATGCAGTAGCTGATGTTGTGGATGCCAATTTGCTCGTGCCAAAACGGAAAGATGAAGATTTGCGTGCAAGAGGGAATGCTTATCATCCTTAATGAGATTAGCTCTAACTTGTTCTACAGAATCACCGGCGGAGAGGATTAACATGCAAGATGTTGTAGTCACACTCAAAAAAATCAAGATTAAGTTCTTAAGTGACTTCAAAGGCATATAATCTTGGTTTTTCTTGGTGTTTTCCATTTGCAATGATCGGAATTATGAACAGTAACACTACGGTGATGTTGAGTTAATGCCTCCTTAGTGGATTATTAATGCATTGAATTTGATTATGTATTGGGAATAAATACATGGTGTTGTTCATTCAACCTTGTAGGAAAAGATTGATGTGGAAGCTTCATGAAGAAGAGTATTAATTGAAGAAGGTGCATGAATGGACTTCAATAAAGGATGTTGAAATGTGAGGAAATTGTCCCACATTGGAAAAACACAAATACAACTTGTGCCTTAAGCACTATATAAGGTGGAGAGCTTGGTCACATTTCAACATCAAGGAGAACACCTCACAAGTGAGTGAGTGCTTCAAGAGTGTGTATAGCTCTTGGGCTAGAGTGATCTTCTTGAGCACTTCAAGTGTGTGTATAGCTCTGATACCACTTGTTAGGAAATTAGTCCTCCACCACGCAAGTGCTAACAATAAAGATGAAAAAAGGAAATAAAGAAACCAAGAACACAAAAGATTTTGTCGATTCTCAAGGTTCTGTCTTCATTGCTCGTGAACAGAATCGTAAGGGAAGGTCAACTGCGAGGGGATTTAGTGAGCATAGCAGGTCTAAATCCAGAGGCAGAGGAAAGGGCAAGCAATGCTACAAGTGCAAGGAGTGGGGACACATAAAGCCGGATTGTCCATTGATGAAAGAGAAGGACGATAAGAGCTCAGATTGCTCCTTGGCTGGTGTAGCGGAGATGTCTAGAGATTTTGGAGAACTTCTCACAGTCTCCAAAGGTAATTACATTTTTTCTCAAGATTATTGGATATTAGATAGTGGTTGTTCTCATCACCTTTGCTCTAGGAGAGAATATTTTGATACGTTCCAGGAAGTCCAAGGATTTGTGACTTGGGGTGATGGCACAAGACGTCGTGTCATGGGTACGGGAACGGTGAAGATCAAAATGTTCGATGGAGCAGTTCGAACATTGGGTGATGTGGTGTATGTCCCAAAGTTCCGGAGAAATCTAATATCCTTGAGCCAACTAGACTCCAAGGGCTGCAAGGTTTCGTCAGCAGGGGGAGTTATGAAAGTGTCACGTGGCTGCATGGTCCTAATGAAGGGAGAAAAATGTAAAAGTATGTTCCGTCTGATAGGAAAAACTCAGACCTCGAAGGTTGTTGGGAAACAGGGGGTACAGGAGAACTGGTACCTGAAGCGGGTCTCGTTTGCGAGCACAGCAGAGACGCTATCTACATGTTTCCAAGTTTCAGACGATGGTGAGAAGGATAATCCTGCTAAGGAAGAGGCAAAATCGAGGTCCCTCTTCGGAGCCAACTGGTAATTGTTGACTCGGAGCAGCTGCACATAGCATTGGCCATTTTGAATCAGGGGGAGCTAGGACCGTATGCAACTGATTCGGGGTATGTGTAGTTGGTACAAGAATAAGGCCAATGGAATGCTTGTGGGTATATCAAGCGGTATCTCAATTTGAGATGAACTTCAGGGATTGAAGTGGTGATGCAACATTATCCACCTAAGTCGGCAGGGGGAGATTTTTGAGTTAATGCCTCCTTAGTGGATTATTAATGCATTGAATTTGATTATGTATTGGGAATAAATACATGGTGTTGTTCATTCAACCTTGTAGGAAAAGATTGATGTGGAAGCTTCATGAAGAAGAGTATTAATTGAAGAAGGTGCATGAATGGACTTCAATGAAGGATGTTGAAATGTGAGGAAATTGTCCCACATTGGAAAAGCACAAATACAACTTGTGCCTTAAGCACTATATAAGGTGGAGAGTTTGGTCACATTTCAACATCAAGGAGAACACCTCACAAGTGAGTGAGTGCTTCAAGAGTGTGTATAGCTCTTGGAGTAGAGTGATCTTCTCGGTTAAGAGAAGGTGAAAGAGTGTGTATAGCTCTTTGGGGTAGAGTGATTTTCTCGGGTTGAGAGAGGGTGTACAAGGGGTATCCTATTGGATACAAGGGCTCGAGTTGGGTTTAAACTTGAGTAGTGTAATCTTGTATTTTGTATTCTCTTATAGTGAAGGAGAAAACTCTCCGAGGACGTAGGCAAGTTAATTGGCCGAACCTCGTTAAATCTTTTGTGTTCTTGGTTTCTTTATTTCTTTTTTTCATCTTTATTGTTAGCACTTGCGTGGTGGAGGATTAATTTCCTAACAGGTGAAGCATTACCAAAAATCCCCCAATAAAAAAATTTCAGAATGCTTCAACAATCCAAAATATATGTGAATCATTCTAATTAACCTTCAATTAAACTGAAGAAAAATCATTTTCAAAGCCGAAAAATTCTAAATTCTACATATTTCAAACATTCTAAAATTTACAACTTATATGTAAATAAAAAAGACAGACTTTGCTGCAAAGTAGGATTCATTAAGTCAATCAAACAAAAAGAAAGGCGCGAAATTTTCATACCTTCAAGTCGGGAGCTGAAATTTTATTCGGGGGGCGAGCTGGTTTTCATTTCCCTTTTTCTTCTGCAGAAACAGAAACAGAAACAGAGTAGAGTCGTTCTGATTCTTCTGAACCGCGGACCTGACTGCTGCCAGTTCCACACGTGTTAGGGATTTTGTTGAAGCCTCCTTTTTTCAGATTTAAATTCAATGATGGATTCCAGGAGATCACTTTCGGAATATATAGTTTGTGTCACTTAATAATGCCCGTAGTAATTATGTTCAACCCCTTGTTGTTTATGTTTATTTTTTCCCCAAATTATTACATTTATCATTTTGTCATTTCTTTGAGAATTACTTGTCATGTGAACTGTGTCTGTGGAAGTACCGAAGTAGTGCCTTTGACCTGCAATTGTTGGCTTGTCAATTTCATATAAATAATTGATTAGCATAATTTAGCTTTGACCTGCAATTGCTGGCTTGTCAATTTCATATGAATGATGGATAAATATGATGTAGCTCTGACCTGCAATTGTTGACTTGCCAACGTGATCTCCAATCTTGTAGAATAATTGATATGCTATATATAAATGATAGTTGGGTTTTCAAGGCACTACTTCTCTCCTTTGTATTATTTAAGAAACTCTGTTGTTATTCGCCAGTAATATTGTAAATCCAAGTCTTCTCCGAATAATAAGTTTGAACCTCAGTCCTCTAAGAACACACTTATTTGTTCCTTATTTCCAAACTGTATTGACTATAAAGAGTTCAAGACAACAATCCCACATTTTCACATTGCTATGCACAAAATGGAGCGAACTCGTCTCCTGTTGTTGATAATCTTGTTGATTATAGCAGTAGCAGCACAGACCAACTTCACTACAGACCAATATACTAGTAGATTATGATATGGTTGCACATGTTGCTGATTTCGGGATTTCAAAACTCTTGGGTAAAGGAGATTCTCTTACCCAAACCATGACTCTAGCCACCATTGGGTACATGGCTCCAGGTGATTTATATTGCGGTTAGTTTTGCTTTCAACTTTATAGATGTTGTATTTTTGTTATATATTTTTTTGTAATTCACTTGTTTCTTGCAGAGTACGGAATGGAAGGAATGGTTTCCACAAGTGGGGATGCGTACAGTTTTGGTATCTTACTCATGGAAACATTCACAAAAAGGAAGCCAACATATAAGATGTTTGATGGAGAAATGAATTTAAGGGCATGGATTGCAAATTTGTTATTATTTCCTAATGCAATGGTTGATGTATTTGATGCAAGTACAGTTGGGATACAGCAAGAAGATTATGATTATGAGACCAACATGGACTGCTTATCATCAATTATGAGATTAGCTCTGGTTTGTTCTGCAGAATCACTGGAAAATAGGATTAACATGCACGACGTTGTTGGCACACTCAATCAAATCAAGATTGAGTTTCTGAAGGACACTTTAGATGTCAAGTGTTGGATGTTGTTTAGTGGTCTTCCCATCAAATATTGTAGATATGTAGTTGTCCCTTGTGTATTTATTTCACGGGTACACGTATTATTTAAATTATTTATTTAATATAAATAACAAATCGACAAGAATCTCATCAAACAATCTATAAATTAAAAGAAGCATGACTAATTGTTTGTATATTACCTCAACAATAGCCGTGCATCAGCCACCTGAGCCTGCGCCGGCGTGGTGCCACACGGCCACCACCTTGAGCCCCCGCCATCTTCTTTCCCTCTTAGTCTTGTGCCAACACCAGTCGAAAATGGAGACCGGCGACGTTTTCAATGTTTAGTTCAAGTGCTTATGAGATCCACCACATGAGCTAGCCCAAGACCAGTGTTTTTGGGCCTGGATATTGTGAAGCTAACCTCTAATTATATTGAGCCCGTATTATTTAGGATCAAACCGAACACGACCCAACCCGGTTTGACAGCTCGGGTTAACCGCCAACTCTTTCTCGAGCTCTGGTTTGTTGACAGGGGCCCGCCGAATGGACCAGACCAACTCGAAAAATTCAGGTATTTTTCGAATTCCTTGTCTTCATGCACTTCCCTATTAACAATGGAAACCCAGAAGGGCTCAAAATGTCTGTTTTGGTGGGTAGGATGTAATTGTTCCAGGTGTGTATATGTATATATATATATATATATATATATGCACATGTACATTCTTGTTCTACAAGTTCAGTTTGCCAATTGGTATTGCTGAGTTTTCACTCTTCGCTTACATTTTACTCCTCTGCTTATTGTGTGTTCCATTGGAAAATTGTAACTACTTGTTAGCTTCATTTTCAATTCATACCTTCAATTTTCTGCTTCGGCCATATACTTTTCTCATTCTTATGTCAACTTCTCCCACCAAAATATATTTTCTCATTCTCATGTCAATTTCCGCCACCAAACCCGAAATTTCTGTAAAAGGTCTAATGGGTTGGTGGATCGATTTGCAAGAACAAAACGCTCATACACTGAGAGGTTGGTGGTGGTGGTGGTGGTGGTGGTGGCGCAAGCTTCTGTCATTGTTTCTTGTATTTGTCCCCAAAAGTGGTTTTCTTCTCTGGTTTCATTCTTGTCCAAAAATTCTTGACCTTTTTGGAAACTAGACACGGTGAAGAAGATTATGTAATACTGAGCATTGTTGAAAGATAAAGAGTCCAATGGGGAAACAAGGGTACCCAAGAAGTCCACGTCCCGAGCCACAGCTTGATGACGACTTATCTTCGAATGTGGGGAGGAGAGTGTTAGGGGGTGAAAACCATTTGAGTTCCAAAATGTTGTTGCTTCATGGTCTGAAAAATGATCATCTTCATATTCTGAAAAGTGATTCTGTGAAATATGGTGCTTGTAAGGGAAGCTTTGTGGGGAAAAGAAACTTGTGGCTTCGAAAGGATGTGAGATCAATTGTTCTCGTGTTTGCAATAATAGGTTTCCTTCTCCTTCTTGATTCTTTTCTGGTGTCCGTTTTTGATTCCATGGTTCTTCAGAATAGTTCGCCTTATGTAAGAAAGTCGCCGGGATTCAAGGTAATACAATGCATAACTCTTGCCATAGATTTTATAATCCCTACTCTATTGCCTGTTCTTTTTTCTTTTTTTGGACAATACTCTATTGCCTGTTCTTTGATACTAATTGCAATCTTTTTTCCAAAAAAGGATAACATTATGAAAGAAAAATCACCAGTGAAGATGTATGACCGGCTTTTGAAGTTGGCTCATGGTGCCCTTGCAGAGGTTTGCTTCATAACTTTATGGTATTTCAACTAAAAAAAAAAAAAAAGCTTTTTAAATTTCGTTTTCAAGGTTTGCGGTCTGGTCTCTCTTTTTCTTTTTTCCTCACCTAGATCTTTTGCTTTAGAAAGAGTCTAAGCCAGAGCTGTCAACTTTATGGGAAGAACCATATAGAAAAGTTGCTGCTTGGAAACCTTGTGCAGACAGAAAAGTCTCAACAAAGCTAGGTAATCGAGTTCTTTGGCTTTCCTTGATTTACGAAAAAACAATTGTCGCAAATTAGAACAAATTTGTCATTTAATTTACGCTCTTCCCTCAGGGAAATACAGGAAAAGTAATGGCTACATAATAGTCAGTGCAAATGGCGGTCTCAATCAACAACGAGTTGCTGTAAGTACTAAGTATTCAAGGCCAGGTCTCACAAGCTCTTTTCATTCTACATGTTAGTTTATGTTCATTCTCTTTGACAAGGGTATTTATCTAAATTGCTTATAGATTTGTAATGCTGTTGCTGTGGCATCTCTTCTTAACGCAACTCTTGTTGTTCCAAGATTTCTTTACAGCAATGTATGGAATGATCCAAGGTTTGAGACTCCCTGGTCATTTGAATGTCACTGGCAGCTTCAATCTGTTGTTGCAGTTTTGAAATGATTATTTCATTCATTAATCTTGTTCATTGCAAGTGCAGCCAATTTGGTGACATTTATCAGGAAGAATATTTCATAGATGTAATGAAGGATGAAGTAAACATTGTCAAGGAACTTCCTTCTCATTTGGAATCACTAGACCTTGAAGCAATTGGTAGCCTTGTATGTTTCTCTTCTATCTGATTTCATTGCATTTTCGAACCAATTTCGTAAATTGACTAACTAGTTCTTTTTTTTTTTTCAGATTACTGACGCAGATCTTGTGAAGGAGGCAAAACCTACTGATTATATCAGAGTTGTACTTCCCATTCTTCGGCGTAATAGAGTTGTTCACTTACTGGGATATGGAAACCGATTAGGGTTTGATCCATTGCCTTCTGAGCTTCAGGTTCTAATTTGACTATTACAAATTAGACATAAAAGAGCTGCCATTGCTTGCATTTCAATTGACATACTTTTCAACCTATTGCAGACACTAAGATGCAAATGTAACTTCCATGCTTTGAAATTCGTGCCTGAAATCCAACAAGTTGGTTCCCTGCTGATTAGAAGGATCAGAAAATATGATGCTGCATTGAGTATGTTGGACAAACAATTGCTTGGAAATAGCTTCATGGACAGAGCTCCATCAAAAGAGCATGATACTGCAAGAGGCTCGTCGAAATATCTTGCCCTGCACTTGAGATTTGAGATTGACATGGTGGCCTACTCCCTATGTGAATTTGGGGGCGGAGAAAGTGAGAAAAAGGAGCTCCAAGCCTACAGAGAAATCCATTTTCCTCTGCTTATCGAGCGCTTGAAGAAATCCAAGTACTTTATCTTTCCTCTTAACTTTATTTGATGTATTACTATGTTTAGCTGATGAATTTTCTGTGTCTCATTGACTCGTGTAGGCCGGTTTCTCCAAGAGAGTTGAGGAAGTTAGGAAGGTGTCCATTGACACCGGAAGAAGCTGGACTAGTTCTTGCTGGGCTAGGTTTTAAGCGTGGAACTTACATTTACCTAGCTGGATCTCAACTCTATGGGGGAAAGTCCAGGATGAGTTCCTTCACCAGCCTCTACCCTAACTTGGTCACTAAGGAAACTCTCCTCACGCAACGTGAACTTGCTCCTTTTCAAAATTTCTCTTCAAAGGTAAACGAGCATCGCCTATTTCTCTTCTAATTAACATCATTATACCTTACTCAAGTTAAGAGGGTTTTTTTCTGGTGCAGTTAGCTGCATTGGACTTCATTGCCTGTGCAACTGCTGATGTGTTTGCTATGACCGACTCTGGGAGCCAACTATCTTCCCTAGTGTCTGGTTTTCGAACCTATTATGGAGCCGGCCATGCACCTACTTTAAAGCCAAACAAGAAGAGGTTGGCAGCAATTTTGTCTGAGAATAGTAGCATTGGTTGGAATAGCTTTGAAGATAGGGTCAAGAAGATGATTGACGAAGGCCAAAGAGTGCGTGTGAGGAGGTTTGGTCGAAGCATTTATCGACAGCCAAGATGTCCTCAGTGCATGTGCAAATCAAACTAACTGCGCTCGAATCACAACCTTGAAGATGCTCTTCAATCATTTTGAGATTAGCTTAGTGTGAGGGTTTTTTTCTGGTGCAGTTAGCTGCATTGGACTTCATTGCCTATGCAACTGCGAGCCAACTATCTTCCCTAGTGTCTGGCTTTCGAACCTATTATGGAGCCGGCCATGCTCCTACTTTAAAGTCAAACAAGAAGAGGTTGGCAGCAATTTTGTCTGAGAATAGTAGCTAGCATTGGTTGGAATAGCTTTGAAGATAGGGTCAAGAAGATGATCGACGAAGGCCAAAGGGTGCGTGTGAGGAGGTTTGGTCGAAGCATTTATCGACAGCCAAGATGTCCTCAGTGCATGTGCAAATCAAACTAACTGCGCTCGAATCACAACCTTGTAGATGCTCTTCAATCATTTTAAAATTAGCTTACACCCCAGCTAGATTGTTTCGGTGTCTTATTACATTTGATTCTTTCACTTTTCTGATGAATATTGAGTAAAATGATGCTAGAATTGTTGACGGATAATGATGAGTAAGGGAAAAACTAGACCAAAATAGGCACGAATAAGGAAAAAAATTTGATTAAATTTATTGGATTATACCCGAATAATCCGAGCCACCATATTGTAATATAATATGGGAATCAGCACTGTTGTCATCTACCTGCAACTCCGAGAACATCTGCAGTCATTTGATTGACTTTGTTTCCAACTTTCCACTATGTTCCTCCTGATCCTGGCTGATCTAATATCCCTATCTGGAAACGATGCTTTTCCTCTAGACATCTTTGTTATCTGGTAATGGGACTAACTGGCACCACTTAAGATGGAGGAAAGAATCGGTTAAGGTTGAAGGGGAGAGTGTAAAACTCCTCATTGCGGCTGTCCCCTTTGAATGCTCGAAATTTGACCCACCATGGCATTCCTCTGTCTCTTGCGCTGTCCTTGTATTCCAGTGTGTTATCTAAGAAAATTGCTACAATCAATGCCACAGTCGGAGATGAGGAGAAGATGGTATTAAGGAAGTCATTGAACTGCACGTCAAAGAAACATAAGTTAGAAATATAGTTTTCATCATACACAAGAAAAAACTCGGATTTCAAAGAAGGAAAACTCACCCATCCTGCATTGGTGTGAGCAGGGCCATGAAAAGCCTTAGAAGTGTAACTCCTGAAGTATTCGGGAACAGACAAGCCCAAGAAGAAAGCTACACCAGTGATGAAGAGGTTCCTCATTGAGTTCATGTTTGTGAATTGCAAAAAGGACAGCCCCACAGAAGCTGAGGGCACAATAATAGATTATCACTCAGATGAACATGAAAAGCTGAGAAAAAAATACTTGAATTAGAAATGAAACCAGATGCTCACCAACAAGACCAAACAAGACACAATATGCAGCAGCAAATACGGTGAAGGGTATAGATGCAAACAAAGCTCCAAATTTTCCTGCAAGAGCAATGATTCAAGATAAAAAGTTAGAGTCAGATTTGAAGACCGGTATTAGGCAATACAATATTTGTGCATATCAAGTCATCATATCTTTATGTGAGACTAACCTAACATAGAAAAGAATATCATAAAACCAGCTGAGATTTGAATGACCCTACGGCTTCCAACACGAGTGCTCCCAAGAAGCCCAACATTTTCTCTGTAGTTTATCCAAAAAGTTAGATTAGACCGGTGTTTCATTGTGGATATTCAAAAGCAAGAAGCATCAGAACTTACACAGAAACTGTGGAGCCCGTCAATGTTCCAAAGAGTCCATTAAGTAGGATTCCTATTCCCTGCCATCCAATTCCACGGCTAAGAACATGAGCGGGTGGAATCGTGGCACTTGCTAGACGGGATGCAGCCTTGTATGCTCCGGTTGACTGCCAAAGTAAGCATTCACTACTTTAAACATTTACTGAATCTTCCATCTTTGAATGGACTTTTGAGTTTGCATGAATTATACCTCAATCAATGAAACAAAAACAGCTGCCATCATTCCAAATGCATGACCGGCATCAAAGGTAGGGGCACCCCATTGAAGAGGATAAGGTATTTTTATCCTGTTTAGGAGAGAAATTTGTAAATATTTACAAATTAAATGTTCCTAAAGAGAACGCATGAGCAATTTGAAGAATGAAGGTGAGATAAAGACCCTTTTAAATCAAGCTACTCTAGTTTTGGTACCAACCATGGAGCGGAGGAAATGAGGTTGGCCTTGTCTGTTCGACAATTGACTTGGGTTATATCATGGCGGTGTCTGTATGCACCACTGGCGGTCAAGAGATGTGCATATGCCCATATCACTGTGATTGATATTAGAAGCGCAAATCGCTCTAGTACTGGTAGCTGTCTTGCGTGAAAGTTCTTTAGGTACTGTTCATAGTAAAGGATAAAAACACAAGACAATAAGAAGACTACTAATTTCAATCAGATGATTGATTATATATAAAGCCACTTTCTTCCTTCATTGTGATAATTCTGCTTACACAAATCAATAATGTAATATATGCTATTACAAAAGTAACATAAGTAAATACCTGAGAGAAAACTACAAAAAGGATAAGCATGGGGATGCCAATTTCCACACACCTTCCAACCTGATAGGCATTTTATGAAGTTAGGTCACTAGAATCAGTGAGAGGGAAAACTAATAATTGGAAATAATAATAAAGGGTACTTTTTACTATACCACTGGGAAGCCTCTATCAAACAGGCCAAAACCCACCAAGGAAATAACAGGTACCATTCCAAGTGGACTGAAGAACCTGCAAGGAGAAAAAAGATTCCCACATTCATATATAAAATAAAAAAAATATGCCGAAATTTGCTTCCTTGATTTAGAGATAACGCCTACCTGGAACAGATGGCCCAAATTTGACTGTATCCCAGAATAATTTGTATGCTTGATGCTACTATAAGAGCACCTTGGACTGCTCTCATGGTGTTCAGAAATCTCTATAAATATATGAAATTCCGTTAGCTTCTTTTCTACAAATGACATACAAACTAGTAGTGGTAGCTCAGCACTGATTCTATATCATAAATAAACCCGGTTTTCAGAAACGCACATGCACCCACGCTCATAGAAGTATCAAACAGAAGAAGACATTCCCAAATTCACAATAACAAACCAAATGCAGAAGTGAGATAAAAGATGTAACTTACAGTATGATCATCTGCGATATTAGTCAATGATGAATCATGAATAATGGATATAATTGGAACCATGAACGCATATGACCCTCCAATCACAGTCGGTAATCGGGTTCCAAATAATGTTTGTAGAAGTGTATTGATTCCTTGAATAAATAGTAGAGTCTGTACCACTCTCACTTTGTCACCCTAATCAATCAAGTTAAACAAGAAGCACATTATCATCTATATAAATCCATATCAAATACACAAATATTTACAGTTATGCTATCCACCAAAGCTTTTTTTATCAATTATCCGCACCAAAAAAGGAAGAGAATCTGTTGAATTAACACTCTAACTAAAGAAAAAGCTAACAGAATCAAGCAGAATATACATAACATCTACAAAAGGTGATAATTTATTATGAGATTGAGCTCACATCATCACCACCCATCACAGGGACAAGGAAGGAAGGGATCATCACAGCAGTTCCTAATGCCAAAATGTAGTGCTGGAAACCCAAAGCTATCGATTCCCCTGTTAACAAAATAAGCAAGAACTTAAGAACCAAAATGGAAATGACAAAAAAAAAAGATGAATCAATCAACTGATGGAGATTTGGGAATGAGAAAGACTAGAAATAAACCTACCCCAAGATGGGTTTGAGTCAATGCAGTACTCTAAACCTTGAAGTTGGTCCATTGGTGGATGGCTAATCTCTTCTGGTTTAGGAGGAGCTGCCATGGCTTCTGCCCAGTTCAAAACCCTTCCTTTGCCTCTTAACCCGAATGGGTTTTTACAAAACGAATCAAAGAATGCAGAGAGAGAGAGAGAGAGAGAAGGTCCTCTCAGGGATTTTCTTAAGCCTTAATGAATGTAATTGAGTGAGAAAGAGATTGATTCATTGGCAATTGAATAAGCAGAAAGAGAAAAGTTAATGGCTGATGGAAGCAAAGGAAGAATAAGAGAGGGGCTCACTGCAGAAGTGAGAGTCTCAGAAAGCAGTGAGAAAAATTTTGCACTTGGCGCCCACTATTCCTCCTTAAGCTGCTTTTGGCTTTTTGGGTTTTTATATCTCTCTCTGCTTTTTAACAAAAGTTCCGTTAAATTTACATAATTCCGAAATTGCCCCTTAAGGAACTTCCAAAAGTGGGTGTTAGTATGTTACCGTTGTCTGCTGCACTGTTCCAACTAAAACTTTTACCAATTTTATTTATTATTTAATGGTCTCTGAAATATAATTTTACCTAAAAAGGTAAAATAGTAAATGAGAGTTCAAAGGATTGGTTGGCTTTTGTAAATGAAGCTCCTAATAACAATAACCATCCTTGCAAAATATATTTTTTCCTTCTTACCACGGAGAGAATTCGACAATGGATATGGGGTAAGTAGAAGTTATGAACTTAAAAAAGAAAAATTATTAGGCCAAAAAATAAAGTGTTCTTACGTTTCAAATATATAAAATTCGTAACTTATTATTTTATAAACAAAGAAATTAAATAAATAATTAGTGTGTCGTCTTAAAATTTTAACCAAATATCATATGTGCATTTACTTCATTTTCATTTGATGTATAACATGTGATCTATAAAGTTATAACGTAAAAAATTATGTATTAGGTGTGTGGGGTGTTAATCGGTTTGAAATTATTGATCGAAATACCGAACTGACTTGGAACAGTGCCGAACAAAAACGAACCGAGGAAAAAATCAAACCCAAAACAAAAATTCAAACTACGGGCCGAAATTGGTTTGATTTTAGTTTTTAGAGGTTCAAAATCAGACCAAACCGGACAATCGAGAGCCCTTATTTTGACAAAATGGTGCATTTTGCATCCTTATTTTTACTCAAATGGGGTTTGTTTTTTTTTTTTTACCATTTCTTCAATTTTGTTCATTTATATCTTAGACTTCATTTAATTTCTCAACTCAAACTCATATATCTCATCTCTCTCATTTATCTCCCCTATCTTTCTCATTCATATCTGTCTCATCTCAGACTCACCCTCGCCAGTCGCCAGTCGCCTCGCCAGACTCACCCTCAAAAGCAAAACTACGCGAGCAGGGTTGGTGGGACAAACAGAGCCCAAAGAGGACGATATCCAACTAGAGGAGGCGAGTTGTGATATTTTGGTATCAGAGCTGGACTCTGACCAAATTGTGTTAGCCAGGACACTGGTCCCCAAGGTGAGTGGATTGTAAGACCCATGTTTGGAAAACATGGTGAACAATCTCACATCGCTAAAGGGGTAATAGGTGATGTACATCCCTATCTAGTTGGAGGCCTTTTAAGAGTGGGATCCTCTAAAACAAAACCATGCAGGCGAGGCTAGTGAGACCAACGGAGCCCAAAACAGATAATATCCGACTAGAGGGGCGAGTTGTGACAGGTTCAGTTTCGATTTCAAAAAAAAAAAAGAACTAAAAAATTGATTAATTGTCTTAGTATAGCATACTAGCATAGCATATTCATAGCATTTAGGTAATTTTTTTCTTCTGTTTTTTCTCTTTGATATCTATGTGGACCTTCACACAATAACTTATTAGCATCATCATTATACATCAAAATAAATATCGGCTCTTCCGTTACAAGTGATATGGCCCCATAAATTGATTATAAAAAACAAGAAAAGTTATATGGTCCAATAAACACAACCTGAAATTCAAAATAAGTTGAATTTTACATTTATTTTTTATTTGATGTGCTCGACTTATAGCTTTATTTTATTTCTATGCTCGACTTATAGCTTTATTTTATTTCTATCTTTTTAAAGAAAATAAAAGAAATACAGCAAGTAAAAATTAAGCACATAAATTAATTTGAAATCCAAAAAAAAACAAATTCATTTGTCCAAATATTATATAATGACGTTACCTTCAATTCTGATATTGTTAAAATTTATAAAATTACGAAATAACATTAAATTTTATTAAAAAATATTTTGAACTAATTTTTTTGTTATTTCGTGTATATATTATTCTTGACAAGTGTAAACAAATCCAAAAGCAAAAAGCAATAGTCTTTCTTTTCATTTCTTTTTGGGTGCTAGCTATTAGTTTCATATAGATTACAAAACTTTTGTACCAGGGGTTGCGTAATTAGCTAATCACTAATTAGTAATTCATTAGTGTTAAATTAAGAAGGATATGTGACTAGACCTCAACGTGTGAAGAGCATAGTTGCAATCTCCAACGTCTATATTTCCATGCTAAGACAAGCAAGCACCTTCCTTGCTTGGGAATACGAGCCCATTTCATCTGCCATCTTTTTCACTGTAAATGTACTACTATATATATATATATATATAGCGGATCGGTGACACCATATTTTAGACACAACTTTTAACACAATTTATAGACCATTAGATTTAAAGACTTTCAATGGTTAAGATTAAAAATGACATGTCATTTAACTTAAAGACTAAATTTAATTAAAACTGAAATAATAGTTTTTAATTAAATTTATTTGACCAGAGGCCATTCTTTGGTAAGTTGATTACTGGTTTATGCGTTTAATCCTTTTCATGGTTTTTAGGGTTTTATGTGTTTCATCTCCGTTGGCATCATGTTGGATACTAATTGCTATGTTGATTATCTGCATTTTTTCCATTAATGCAGCCCTTAATCTGAAACCTTTGTAGTAACAGAATTTTATTGATAAATGAATAAACTTTATTTCACGATTAAATTTCTTGTCTTCTTTTCTTTGGGAATATTTGATGATAAACTACCTTCAATATACCAGTAATGAATTTCAAGGGGTGGCCTCATCAGAGTCATAAGTCTCATTAATTTGAGCCCCTGAAACTGCTTGATTTTTATCTACAACTGAATAGTAACTATGTTAAAGCCATCACTATACTTATTAAGGATAAAATTAGAAAACATCTTCCATGCACTATGATTAATAAAAAAAATATCATATAACAATCTGAATCACAAACTTTTCAAAATCATTACACACGACTCTCGCACTCCCATAATTTATAGTCGTCCGACCAAGTTGTGAGTTTTAAATTAGTCGTATTCATTCTCAACAATCCTGTACAAAATTGTGAAATCATGTAAGTTTATGCTTCATATCAAATAATCTATCAATTATTTTTTGCAAACTAAATTAAAACTACGAAAAATAACATTTTTTTAGTGTAAAACCTTCTCACCATCAAATTAATGGTCTTCAATCACTTTCCTCCACATCTTCATCCAAGTCTTTTGGTTCCTCACTACCTGAATTTAGATTAAAAATACAATCAAAGAAATATAAGTATTAACTTTATCACTAAAAATATCAATATAAAAAAATTAATACAACTTACATGAATTTGTTGGGTCAATTTTTCTTCTTTTGGGGTTTAAAAAACAAGTCCTTTTGTCATGATATGTCAACTTGTAGCATAAAGCACACTTTCTTTTCTTCCTTTCTTGGCCTAGCTCAATACCACGTTTAATTCTTTGGGAACTACTAGTATTTTCCTTTTTTCTACCCTTAGTCTGTGAGATATTCGGGTCCAAAATCAGTGGATGAGAAGATTCAGCATTAGTACATGAATCACCTTTTCCTGAGGAAGCAATGGTTGTGGGTGGATGGGAGTTTTCTGACAGTTTTTTGGACAATTCATTTATACCTTCCATGAATATTGTATATCCCTTAGTTGAAGATGCTGCAATACAGGCCAACTTAGTTGCTTCTTGACACATATGGCTAAGTCGCAAAGCTTCTGAGTCTTCCTTACCATCATCGGTCACCAAATTTATAGAATCCATGATTCTAAATTTGTTTGCTTCTTGTCTCCATCTTGGAAGAATGAAATGTTCAGGAATTGTATCAATATCTTGTCGGACAAATACTTTCAGCAAATGCCTACAAAGTATTCCAACAAATTCAAAATTTTTGCACTCACACGTACCTTTGTATGTTTGCAAATTTAACTTCACCACAAATTCTTCATACTCTCCAAATTTTGTTTTCACTAGATAGGTGTGATATTCATTGTCATCTTCCATTTCTTCAACTTTGTACCGATTGACTTTACTCCATTCATCCTTAAATTTTTTGAAAACATTTCTGGTATAAAACTTTGCTATATGCTTCAAAAGGAGTTCTCCTTCATTAACAATGCGATACTTGTGCTCAGATTCAAAATCTTCATCATTTTCTCTCTCCATAATCTTCTTCAGTGCTTTCTCATATTTACGAACAAACTCTTTAAGATTAGTTGATGCAGTAACAAACCCATCAAAGAAAGAATTAATACCCTCACTACGTCCAGTAGTATTCATTCCTGCAAAAAACATGTCACGATTATACACAGGAACCCAAGAGTTTCGTATATCATACAAATGTTGTAACCAATCATTCTTATCCAACTCATATTCCTCCAACAAGCTCTTCCATTTTTCTTCAAAATCATCTATCTTGTATGTAAATTGAATGCATTTCTTTATCTCAACTTTGAACTTCGACTTCTTAAAGTACACATGTGATAACTTTTCAGCAAACTTCTTCTTGATATGCCACAAGCATAGTCGATGATGAGTTTTAGGGAAAATTTTTGCAATTGCTCCTTTCATTGCCAAATCTTGATCAGTAATAATAGAAGTTGGATGACGTCCCCCCATTGCTTCAAGCCATGTCTCAAACAACCACAAAAAAGTTACCTCTGTCTCATCTTGTAAAAGTGCACATCCAAATTGTATTGACTGCAAATGGTGGTTCACTCCTGTAAATGGTGCAAAGGGCATATCATATTTGTTTGTCCTATAGGTAGTATCAAATGTGACTACATCTCCAAAATACTGATATGCCATTCGTGATCGGGCATCTACCCAAAAAAAATTAGCTGCCCTTCCATTTTCATCACATTGGATGGCATAAAAAAATTGTGGATTCTCAACTTGTTTTTTCCTAAAGTAAGTAAGGACTGACTGAGCATCACCTCCATCCAGTTCTCGATGTCTGACATTTCTCAAGTGGTTATAACAGTCCCTATTGTTAAAGCCAATGTAACCTCCACTAAGGATTGAAGAAACTTTGGCGATTGGCAAATTTTCTTCATGGAATGTCTCAGTTAGAATTCTAGCTGCATTCGGCATAACTTTATTTGACTTCATTTTCATTCTTCTTTCTGGAGTAACTGCTTTGTGATTGTGAAAGTCACCGAAACTTGAAACCTTCCATTTGTTTGACCATACATCATATACAACTCGCATACTTGCCTTGCAATCACACTTCACCGTAGAACAAGTTTTATTCTTTTTCTTCATATTATCTATCTCACATGTGTCTCTCTTATCATTATCTTCTGACGTCCCAAGTATCATACTCTTTGGAATATGTTTTCCCTGATGAGCACAAACAAATAATCTACTTGTTATTGTGTCTAAACTGCCCCTTGTCTTGGATGAAGATCGAATTCGAATCCAAAATCCGTTTTCTCGACCATAATCTTCATAATAGTTTCTAGCTTCTTCCAATGTGTCAAAAAACATCCCTATAAATGGTGCTATAAGTTGGCTTCCATTGTCATTCAGAGTACTCGTTTCACCATTCTTCATTATAACTATATCTTCTACCTGTTTAACATATTAATTATACTTAATGCAAATAAGAAATAAAATTTATAGATAACTATTATACTTATTTTTAGAACAAAATCAAAAGACAATAATAATAATAATAATAATTAGATTACTGGCTTTGAATAAAGAACCAAGGACAAAATTCAACAAAAGAAACAATAGTATGGTTGAACAACATAATTGTACAAAGAACAAAATTGAACAAAATGAAGAGTTCCATATTTTTTACTTGATATTAAGCCGTAATCAGCATACTAGCAAAGTATCACATAGCAATTAGCATTTAAATAGCAATTAGCATTTAAATAGCAATTAGTATTCAAATAGCAATTGAAATAGCAATTAGCATTTAAATAGCTTCAGACCTTTTGACACCACAATTAAAATAGCAATTCATATACAAAGAATAAAATTGAACAAAATGAAGAGTTCTATATTCTTTACTTGATATTAAGCCGTAATCGGCATACTAGCAAAGTATCACAATTAGTATTCAAATAGCAATTGAAATAGCAATTATAATTTAAATAGCCTCAGACTTTTAGACACCACAATTAAAATAGCAATCCATATTCAACCAATTCAAACTCCAAACTTTTACATCAAGATTAGTATACTAGCGGCAATGAAAATTGGAACACGAAAAAAATGCAAATAATCCAAATAGAAAATTTGCAGATAATCTAAACAAAAAAATGCAGGTAATCCAAATTAATGGAAAAAATGCAAATAATCAACATAGCAATTAGTATCCAACATGATGCCAGCGGAGATGAAACGCATAAAACCCTAAAAACCATGAACCACAGACGTAATCAATTTACCAAAGAATGGCCTCTGGTCAAAATAAAATTAAGCCTAAAATTAAAGCTTTTAAGCACATTCGCTACCTTTGCCTGTTGCTGGCAACCGTCACTACAAAACAAAACGCTTTGTGAGGCAGAAGTAACAGACTCTCGGACGGTAAAGAGAGAAGGTGAGATAGAATGGGATTAGCTGCGGACGACAACTAACGAAGAGAAGACGATGGATTCCTATTTCCCAGAAATTAGGTTTCTTAGAATTAATATTTTTAATCTTATTTTAGGAATATAAGAGATTTAAAATAAATTAATTAAAAACTATTATTTCAGTTTTAATTAAATTTAGTCTTTAAGTTAAATGACATGTCATCTTTAATCTTAACCATTGAAAGTCTTTAAATCTAATGGTCCATAAATTGTGTTAAAAGTTGTGTCTAAAATATGGTGCCACCGATCCGCCCATATATATATATATATATATAGCTCCAGTTTACACATTTCTCCTGCACTGCCATGGCTAAAAAATTCATGCTATATACATCTCAACGTCACCTCCCATGCCAAAACCAACCAACCATCGATGAACTTGATTCAAAAATTAATACATTAAAAATTCTACCACCTCATTTTTTGGAGGTTCGGATTTTTGACCTATGTTTAATTTAGGGTTTACTAAATTAAATTGGGACTAAAACATATTAAATATCAAGCGTTAAAATTGTACCTTATATGTGAAAATTGTATTGTAATTTTATATGTGAAAATTGTATTGTAATTGAATTTGTTTGGTATCTCGGAGTTTGTAATCTTTTTGTGATAACTTTTATAAGTAAACTATGAAAGAAAATATTGGAACATAGAAGTTGGCTGATAAAAATTCATTACCGGCCGGTTTCGAGCTGAAAAGACCTAACCGACGTGAGATCCGAAGATGAGATAAATCGTAATTGAATTGAGACTAAAACATACATATATATTAATTATCAAGCGTTAAAATTGTATCTTATACGCCAAAATTGTAGATAAAATATTTATATGATCTAATAAATGTACACTTCGAATCTTTCGATTTTTATAATCGTAAGATGGAAAACCGAAAGATGTTTATATTGGATAAAAAGGAGGCAATAGATAGACTCATTTTTCAAAAAAAAAGAAAAAAAAAAGAAAGAAAGATGTGTGATATAGCTTAGTTGGGTACACCCCATGACTATGAGCCTTTGCAGCAAGAAGACAGACAATTAAAGCCATTTTTTTTTTTTTGTGAAAGTAAAAAGGAGGGCAAAAGTTATTGGATTATCACTTTCGAGGAATTTTATATAAAGGATGTTGATCCCTTAGCCTGATACTCTTTGGAAACCCTAATCTATGGTTAAATAAACAAACCTAGAATATATCAGGCTTATCAGCAGAAAGTTTACTTGGATATTTTGTGAAGGGTAAAATTCAATGATCAATATGCAGTAAACACTGTAAGCTTAACATGTGACGATGGAGATATTCTTCTAATCCGACATGCACGCTTGTACTTTTGATGCCTAGGGAAAAATAATAAGAGGAGTAAATTACTAATTAATTATTGATAATATTACGTTAATTTTTTATTTTAAGGATTTTTTACAATTTATTATATATATGTATGTTTATTGTCATCTTATTATACAATGCATGAATACATTCTAACTCTCTAATTTATTATTAACCTTAAAACACTTTTATAAATTAACTTATATATTATACTTGGTTTTTTTTTAAAATCAAGAGTTAAATCCGTGTTGTTTAGAGTTTAACAGTGGAATATAGAAAGTTTTAGGGGGATGATGGTGCCAAAATTCAAGAACTAAATTATAAACCATAAGTGATTAATCTAATTTTTTTAATATCGGATAATAAAAAGAATTTCAAATTTGAAATTTAAAAATAATTTTGAAAATTTTATTGTTCTTAAATATATTGTTTTAAGTTGGATTGTCCTTACATTACTCTTTAAAATGAACAAGTAAAAAAAAAGTTTATCAGCTTTTTTTTACCAATAAAAGAGAAAAAAATTTTATATGTGAGAATAATGTTTTCATAAAATAGAAGGAAAAAAACTAAAAAATGGGAATTAAAAACTTTAAAGGGCCTTTGAGTAGTTAGGGATTGGAAAGTTTCAAAAATATGATTGGGAGAGTTTTAAATAAATATTAATGCTGACAATGACTAATCAATGAATAATGTTTTCTTGTCGGATTTTATAAAATAATAATAAAAAAGATGTTAACATTTATATTTAGCTAAATAGTTGAAACCACTTTTGAATTTTAACATAATTTTAGCAACAATCTCTATATTTCAATATTAATATTCTCGTCTCTAAACTTTACATTAATATTTCTATTAGTCCCTCTATTTATTTTTCAAACGAAATTCGTTTATAAAAGTCACGTGAATTGCATTTGAATTGACAATTTTTACCTTTTTTTTAACAAAATTTGTTTGAAAAATAGACGGAGAGACTAGTGAAAACATTATTATAAAATTCGGACATAAAAGACACTAATGTTGAAGTATAAGAACAATTACTAAAATTATGATAAATTTTGGAATGATTTTAACCATTTAGACTTTATATTTAAGTGTGAATTGACCTAATGACCAAGGTTTAATTAGATTTCAAATATGAAATATAAGTATATTATGTTATTCTTTTGTTTGCCCTACATGATATGATAAGTAACCAATGCTAGCATATCGGACATATCCATTATCCTATGTAGAAAATACAAAATTAAGGGCATGTAATCATGCGATGTCAAAAGAGAAGTGCTCCTTTTAATGAGGCAGAACAAAAAAGAAACGAGTGGAAACATGGATGATTTTGTCGAGGGGTCACATGGTACTTTTGGTACTTTTGACCAAGGTTCTATAGCGAGTAAAAATGAAATGACTAAGGAAGAAATTACTATGAAATTATATATATATATATATAATGATATTTTATTTTGAAATTGTGAGATTTAAACTAATGTGCAAAAAATTATATATTTCTCATCTATTTAATTATGATTACATTAAAAGGAGATTTTTGGAAAAATCTTAGCCTTTCTTTTCTCTTCCTCTAGTCGCAAAGATAAAAACAAACTATGGGAGAAGAGTGGGAATATCATCTTCCCTAGTCCCCTCAATTATTATTATTATTTTGGTTCGTAATAAGTCTCTTTATGTTTACTGTTTGGTTTGAATTATGCTTAGATTTGAGTTTCTCATCATATTATTTTGTTATTTTTTCAATTCAACCCCTTTTTCAAAAATCTACATTCAAAATTTATTTTTTCCTCAAATCTTCTACCTTTCAATTGGATGAATTTTGTCGTAATATCTCTCGTTGATTTTGATCAAAGTAGTTAGATTAGGATATTTTGTTCTTTATTTGTTTTTATACGCAATTTGATAACTGGAGATTAAGTCTTTCTCAAATTCACCATACTTTTCAATTCACCATACTTTTCAATTCTTCAAGGCTAGATGTAATGAGTTTGATGACGATGACAGTTTCTTTTCATGGAGATAGTTTGTTTAGGGTTATAGGTGCTATTAAGGTTTTGATTGTTTTGGGTTTTGTGGCTTGATTTGTAATTTTGCATAATTTTAGTGATGTAGGTTTGTTAGTTGTTAGTGCGACTTTATTTACACTAGTATTGTCGTTTTGGCTTGTGGGTCTTCTTGTCATAATTGATTTTGATAGTATAATTTTACTTTTTCTTATGATATACAATGATATCTTTTTTGATAAATAAAAACTATAATTATATCACATGTCAGAATTAAAGAGAATATGATCTAAACACACGGTGTAGTGCAGTCGATAAACTATTATCTTTACAAAATGAATTTCCTAATACATAACCGACAAAAGTTTGAAACTAACTGTGAACACTTTTTGGCTTTGTAAGCAGAGTAAGTGATACTCCCCATAGAGATTATGCTTATTCTTTAAATACGAGACACCTTGTGATATATATAATAGAAAAGAGAGAATAATGTACAAATTTAGTCATGAGATGAGGTTTTTTGTAGGGTCACCGGATGAATTTTTTTTGACTTTGCATTATCTTGCAGATCGATGAGGGACTAAACCTTTCGGCCAGAACATGGGATGTACATGGCACTGGCAAGACTGATGTTGACAAGGAATTCAAGAGATTGGTCACGTATATATATATATATACGTGCATATATCCAAGAAAACAATCCAAATGGATACCTACCTAACCAGCTTTTTTAATACCCCATTTTGTTTGGTTAAGTGAAAAACTATTAGATGAGTACTTTGATCTCCACATCAACTTTAGATGACAACTTTTTAGTGTTACCTAAATCGTGAAAACTAGTAAAAGCTAAACAAAAAATAAGGGTGTGATTGGATGGGGAACATAAAAGTAGTAAGAAATTTGCATTGTGTTGTGAAGAAGATTGTTAATAGATCTCTGAACAACTTACAAGCAAAATAACTAAATAAGGATTTTCAAAATAATACGATGTTACTTACAAATTTCTTCTAATATATTACATTTAATCATTTTGAAATTATTTTACAGTTGAAATTCTTAGTATTTAACTAATTTAGCTTATATCCCTCAAACTTTGAAGTTCAACATCCAATAATACCATATCGATATCTCTCAACACTTTTTCGCTAAGCTGTTTATACTCTTACCGATATATCAACACTCTTTCACTAGGTTATGTACACCATGTTGACATATCTTAACACTCTTTTGCTACTTTTAATATATTATGTTCGTCGATATATCTTAACACTTTTAAACTATATTATCGGTACTCTTTCAATAACCTAGAAACTTTCACTATGTTGTCCATATTATGTCCTGATATATCCCGATACTCTTTCGTTAGGTTGTCTATACTATTTCGATATATCTCGAAACTTTTTAGCTAAGTTGTTTATACTTTGTCAATATATCTCAGTACTCTTTAATTCAGCTATTTATCTATACTATGTCAATTTATCTTGTTACTCTTTAATAAGTTGTCCATGTTATTTTCATATTCGCAATTTTCATTAAGTTACATATACTTTGTCGATATATTTCAACACTCGTTCGCTAAGTGATCTACATTATATTAATATATCTTGACATTCTTTAGCTAAGTTGTCTATACTCTTTGATGTATCTCAACACATTCACTAAGTTGTCGACACTTTTGCCACATACATCTCGACATTTTGTTTCCTTAAGTTGTCTATACTATATTGATATATCTCAAACACTCTTTAACTAAATTGTCTATTTTCTTTTAATATACCTCGACACTTTTTTTCACGATGTTATCTATACTCTTGTCAATAATCTCCTCTTTAACTAAGTTGTTTACATACCTTAATGATCTTTGATTAATTTTTTTATACTTTACCATATCTCAAGATTTTGTCGATATTTGATATTTACTTTATCGATATATCATGGCACTGTCTACTTTATCAATATATAATTCAATAGTATTAGTTCTCATTTACCAAAGGGCTAAACGAAAATTACATTGTTTAGTATTAATTCTCATTTATCAAACAACTCATCAATTCGAACAACCTACAAATTACAATGGCAAATACGAGCTTAATAACATGATAATCATATTAATAATCCCTTGACAAGTTGACATCCCTTAAATTTTAACTATCATTAGCAAGGGGATTTTCATTCTGGCCATGTACAACATGTGTGGTTGATAATAAAAATACGAGCCCAATTCATTGGATCTGGGGATGAAAAGAAGAGGTATTGCCAACACCTGGGAAAATTTTATCCAGACTTCTTGAATGAAGTTGATGTCAGCAAGATCTTTTCTCTATCTTTCTCCACCTCAGCTATTTAGAATACCAGAAACAAGTCAAGATCTTCTGTCTAACTTTCTTTCGATCGATCGTTTCTCCTCCACCTCCCTCCGTCTCTGCTGACTGTGCCAATAAGAGTGAAGTGGTCATTTTGTTTATTAGTCTGATTATAATGAAAAACATAAGATTTCAATTCAAGAAGGATACTTCTTTGACGTGAACAGTAAATATCAAACTCAGGCTTCAGTGGACAATAAAAACAGGAAATGAATGCATATGATATATTAGAAAAGAAAGCTTCAAAGCAGTTTATAAAACATACGCAAAAGCCAGGTATCCAGCACCGGCATTAGCAGAAGATAAGAGTGTTCCATGATTCCCCACGGTGAACATAGAATCCTGCACTCCAGAGGAAAGAGGATTCTTTCGATCGCCATCTACCTGAAAAAGAAAAAACAATTGATAAAAGTCAGTGGATTCATATCTCTCACAATTCATTAGAGAAGATGAGCATTGCTATCCATAGATTGAAACCTTGTCCCACTTTGACTTCTTGTTCTGTCTACCCTCCCGAGGGATAACATCAGCAACAGGAGGTAAGGAGTTCAGTCCAGTAGCAGACATGGTCGAAACACCTGTTTTAAGTCCATATAAGAGAAGCATAAGAGAAAACACGAAATAGAAATCTATTTAGAAAGCTAGAGTCAAGGCATGGGGTCAGGTAATAAAGTAGTCTGGAGTGGCATAGATCTTTGGACCAATCTCCAGTTCCAAACTACAAAAAAGTCATAGTAAATGGTTTCGTACCCGGAACAGGTAGGTTAATTTTAGGTGCAGGACCAACTGTTCCAGGCTGTGTTCCTCCTGAAACATATTCAACCTTTTGACTTCTCTTCCTTTCTTGCTCCTTCCTTTCGATTTCACGCCTCATGTCAGCCTCTGCTTGCAAAGGCATACAAAATATAAGAGTCTATGAACTTGGAATTAGCGACAGCAGCAAATATCTATTTCTAGAAAACAGAAATTCCTACTGCAATTCTTTGAAGTTCTATCCAAATACCAAACAGGGTCTACCATAACACAATCCAAAAAACTAACCAGAACTGCTCAATTACAAAGAGGGCAAATGATTAATAGAGTTATGAGCTAAACAGAACGTAGCATTGAAGCATGACAGGAAAACACAGAGAATTCAAGGATTTGTGAGTAACCTATTTCATCATAGTAGTCGCTTTTGTCAAATCCATGCGGGTCGAATACATCTTTATGGAAGCAAGATCCTATTTGATCAATCTCTAGATACCTCACTGCATGCAATAGAAAGTCTGGGTTCCTATAATCCTTCTTGTTGCGCAATCCTGCATTGAAGCTTTTCCCAGATCTCTTCAATTCCAGAAACTTATTTATCCTTCTCTACAACAATACAAAATTCAAAGTTAACCAAATACAAAAGATTAGATGTGTAAAATAAGCCAATGTTAAGGGAACTGCAGAACCCTATGACACATATTCTCAACATGAAAGCTATTTTGCTTTTCTTAATCCTTTAGAGCCTCCTAATGATTGGTTCTCCCATAATTTGTACAAATTTCATCATTTATCCTCAAACTTTATAGTTTTAACAAGACCTAGCATGCTGGAGCCCTTAAAAGAATCAATATTTCCACATATTTAGATCATATTTAGAATTATCGCATTAGAGTGATATTAGGTGGGTTTAGGGTACATCTTTTTCAACCAAGGGATATTGTCAGTCCCAATATTCTTAATTAGCATTAAACATCTATTAACACAACTAAGACCCCATCAAAAGAGCATATCAGCTAAAGAAAAGGTAACTGCAACGAAAGAGACCTTGTATGGTCCGTGTATCTAGACTCCACTCAAATAGAAAACCAGCTGTCCTAAAGATTCAACAAAGAGAATCACTTATCACTTCATAGTTTCCAAACTGTATTCATACAAACAGCTTAGAGGGCCTATTTATCATAGGGCCTCAAAAAAGTTGCATGACTGGAAGCAAAGTCACATACCTATAAGATTTAAGTTAAGACCAGGGTTGTATTAGCTCAAGTTTATCAATTTATAATGAAAAGATCAATATCAAGAGGTTAGCTCCAAGATGAACAGTGCGTTACTTAAAAATCCCTAAAGCAACCTAATTTTTTTGGCAGCAGTATCTATTCTGCTACCTGGTAAAAGGAACTTACTTGCAGCTCCTCTGAACACTTGGCCTTAACGGGTGGCGGTAGAAACTTATCAAACGGATCAGTATCTTTTTGCTCTCCCGCAACAGCCTCTTCAGCATCTCTACCCTCTGATTCAACTGCAGTATCGTTCATTGTATCGGATTGTGATGGTTCAGATGATTGCAGAGTTGCTTGATTGAGAGGGGTCATTTCATGGACATCACCTACAACAATACAACAAATAAAAAGTTGGAGATACCGAGAAAGGCCAATAGCTGGAAATATTAAAAAACTAGAAGCTCAAGAAACACCATTTGCACCATTGGCAGATAAAAGATCGCCACCGCGATCACTTTCTTCTATTTCACCCTCCTGCAATCAAACAGCAGCCAAAATACATACGCATTAAGGTTCAAAGAAAAAAGAAAGCAAAGAAAGAGGAAAGCAAAAAAAAAGGAAGAGAATACCTCAGGCTCAGGAGACATGGCAACTTCATCTTGCCCATAGTCCACAAGCGTCCCTCGTCTGCTTCTGTTTAATCCGTCGGACGACACCAGGTGTCGCTCTTGCGGCGCAGAATGACGAAATCGACCTTCATTCGGGGTCAAATTCTCATTATCCACCGGCGCGTTATCGTCGTTACCAGAATCACCAGCCACCATTCTATCGCCATCTACCATTGAAATATCCTCCGAGTCTCTTCTCAGCTCTCCGTAATCGTCGTATACTCGCCGTCCCTGATCATCTTCGTATTCTTCATCTTCTTTGCTGAGTTGCTCCATATCCTCCATCTCTTCATCCTCTTCCTCATCGTCGTAAGTGGACACCAGCAAGGCCATGGCTTCGGATTGCTTCTTTCTGGAGGCCATAGCGAGGTTTGGAAGCAAACAGAAATCAGGACTTTAGGGTTTCAAAAGTGGATTCGCGCAACGTAATTAACTAACTATTTGAAGTTGGAATACCCGTTTGGTGAAGCTGAAGAAACACAATTGGGGGTTTTCATTCTTCGGTTGGAAATCTGGAATCCAGAATTTGATTAACAAAGCGACAGTAGGGACGATCTCTCGCAGTCGGAAAATTAGTGGGCCTATTGGGTCATAACAAGTCTCCAAAGAAGATTGAGGCTTTGGGTTGGGCCATAACAAATAGTAGCCTTAGCCCATTATAAAGCCCAGAGAGGACAAAATTGAGAGTAGGAAAAAAAATTGTAATTTTGCAATTAGCCAATACTTACACTTACATTCCCTGGTAGTAGTGATTGTCTTTATATATTTATTATAATTAGAACTGTTCATTTTTATTTTTTAATTCTTATTTAAATGGTTAATTTATTTGATATATATAAAATTTATATAATTAATTAATAATTCTTATTAAGGATTGAAAATGTGTGAATAGTGTGTACCATGAAAGCGGGATGAAAATATTATTTTTAAAATGTATGTTAAACTTTCAGCCAATGATGAAACAAAGCAGAGGGCACAGAATTCCTGATGAGCAACTTTTCAATCGTGGTCTACTTTAGAAAATGGCCAAATGGGATTACTCTTTAATTTGCTTTTTTGATTTTTCGTTCTCTCTCTACATTTGCATGTATCGTCCATCGTCGAAGCTCATATCATCCGACCATCGTCGAAGCTCATATAATCCGACCAACTTTATAAAAAACATCAGCTTCGAAGGATGACGCTGATGATGACAGACATGCGTGAGTCTGTGTAAATCGTTCATGGCATTAACTGCTGGACAAACACATTTAGCTTTTCACTTTTTACTTTTTACTTTTTCCTTTTTCCCTGGTAGTAGTGATTAATGACTGAAACCCACCATCTCATTGGAGGATGAGTTTACTTAATCCACTTTGGGACCTATACAAGAGACCCCATTTCTGACTCAGAAAATGCTCGCTCTAATCCAGTCTGGCTTTAACAATGACGACACAGCTGTATAATTACCGACTAATTGCAATCAATCAACACTGCAGAAAATGCTTACTAGCAGCGCAAGATAATAGTGGCCACTTGTGATGGTAAGCGTGTTGATTTAATGGTTGGCGTGTTTATCGGTACAATGTTTTTTCACATTTGAAGTGATATGGAGTTCACCTCAAAAAAGTCTAGACTCATGCATAATCATAATAAATAAGTTAATACAATCAGTTTAATCACGCGATTCTTTTTATGCGAAAGTAGGTATCAAATAAAGATTTGGATATAATCCCTACGATAATCATTAGTAAGAAGATCAAAGAATTACGTATGCTTATACATATTTGAAAGCGATGTACGATCTAGTCCAACACTTAGGAGTGGAAACTCTACTGAAATCTTCTATTAAAGATCTCTAAATTACGCACAATCGTTCCAATTTTGATTTTCCAAATCGGAAAATGTGTGCTTAATCACACAATGACAAACAACTTATCTTAATAGAGTTAGTTCTTGATACAATTAGAAATTTCTAATCATAAATTATGTATAAAATAGTCAAGAATAGCCAATAAGATTGACCGAAAGAAAAAACATGGTGTCAAATCATTGAAGAAACCCAACAACTACCAATAAAAACATACAACTCAATTGGCATGGAGTCCATGGACCAAGCATCTCCAACTTGGAAACCTCTCCCACAAAATGAAGGCACCCTAAACACGTAAATGTATGATTGTCATATAATCCATGCATAGGAAGAGGTATCTAATCAAAGTCTCTGTCCAACTATAAAGTTTCTAATCTTCCATTTTCTTCTTCATTGGAAATTTAAAAATAATCAAAACCCAAAAAGATGAAAGAATAAAGCATTCGTCAATGGAAACAAAAAGAAAGGGGAAAAGAAAACCCATGAAAATTAAACAATTAAAGATAAAGGCTTCATGATGAGGATCCCTCCCGCAAGAGACAAGCAATCAGTGGGATTCCCTGCTCACCTAGACCTGAACGTCTATCCCCACCATCCCCATACTTTTACGGGCCCAGTTTTTTTTTTTGTTCCTTTGGATTTTTCATTAAGCATCACAATTTTGTAGTAGACAAGAATACATGATCTCCGTTCACTTTACTCTATGATTATAATAAGAAAAAAAAGGAAAAGACATTTCATTTTGACTTCCTATTTTTTCGAAAACAAAGCGAATCCACAGCGCGTGGAAGAAGGCTACAAGTGTACTCATGAGAAGCCTAGAGTGGCAGTGGAGATGGGATGTATGTCTTTGAGCAAACCAAGAACCTGTTGCATGCTGGGCCTCTTCCCGGGTGACTCCGCCGTACACAAGTACCCAACTCGGAGACTCTCCACCATCTCCCTCTCCACTTCCCCACAATCTCTAAGTCTCTCGTCCAGCGCGTCCAGTCCACGCGCCTCCCTCACTAACTTCCTCACCCACACCACTGTCTCCGCCGTCCCTGTCCTCCCCGTTAACAGCTCCATCAACACCACCCCAAAACAATACACGTCCATCTCCGTGCCATTGCCGCCGCCACCACCGCCGCCTCGGCTTCCGAGATTCCTCAACCCAAAATCCGCGATTCTCGGCTCGAAATCCGCGCCTAACAACACATTGGAAGTTACGAGGTGGCCATGGGTTACCGGCCGAGACCCAGCATGGTGTAGGTAGGCAAGACCACGTGCTATCCCCACCGCAATGCGGTGGCGCGTGAACCACCCCTTCTTTTCAGGCGAGTAGGCACCATAAGTGCTTTGGTCCCACGTGTCACCAGTCCAGTCCTCCACGTTGGGCTCTCCGGTTGGCAGCTCGTGCAGCCACCTGTATAAGTCTCCGTTCGCCATGAACTCGTACAACACTAATTTCTCCCTCCCTGCCGGGAAAAAAATAAAAATAAATGTGAAACACTCCACAGGAAATAATGTACAAGCTTCTGAATCAACAAGCAATGGGTCTGAGATCTGAATTAACCACATTTACGTGACGATGGTACCGAACACAGTGTCGTACATACGTGCTTGTCATTTACGACATTGTAATAAAAACCCGTGTGTTCATTTAATACGTTTGGTGCGAGTGACCGGACGAAAGAGAGTTAGAGAGCAAAACTGTACAGTACCTGCAATGCAGTAACCGGAGAGAGGCAGCAGGTTGGGGTGTTTGAGTTTCGAAAGACTTTCAAACATATTCACCGCGTCATCATAATCAACGTCTCTGGCGTTTTCTAAGACTTTGATTGCAACGTGGAGGTCTCCGGGCAGCACCGCGGTGTATACGGGCCCACACCTGCCTTCGGCAAGCTGGGAGTCTCTGCCGAAGTGCGACGTGGTGGCGATCAAGTCCTTAAAAGTGAGGTTCATCAGCGGCTTCTCGAACATCACCACCGGAGCTGACGTCGGCTCTTTGATATCGGCGACCCACGAAGTCCCCGACTCTGTCGCGAAAGAGAAGGGTCCGGATTTTTCGATCTTGAAGGGGACTAATTGGACCGGCTTTGAAATTGCCCATTTGTGCTTTTTGGCCATTCGCTTTTTTCTCCGAGTGTAAGCTACGCAAATGCCTACGAACACAAGGACTAAAAATGCAGATGCACAAGAAACGATTAAAAACAGTGTCTTTTTGGGTTTTGGTGATATGGGTTTTCTGTGGGTAGGTTTAGTATGGTTTGGGTGGTTGGGTTTGTGATTTTGAAGCGTTTTGTGAGGTGGGTTTGTGTTGAAATTGTGAAAGTTAGGAGCTTTGGTTTCGGAGCTCTTGACATAAGTAAGGTTTTTTCCTGCTTGAATAAAAGCAGCTTTCCCAAATTTCTGGTATTTTTCTGGGACCACCTCACCTGTGAAATTGTTGAGCGAAATGTTCAAGAATTTGAGGCTGCTAAGAGGAGGAAAATCAGAAGGGAAAGTGCCATTGATTTTGTTGTTTGACGCGTCTAGATAATTTAATCTGCGCAAACTAGAGATTGGTTTCAAGCTTCCTGAAATTTTGCAGCTTGAGATGTCCAGGTGCTGGAGATTGGTGAGATCGGAGAAAGCAGAAGACACAGCGCCCAAATCGTTGTGCGAAAGGTCAAGAATTCTGAGACTAATGAAACCAGAGAGCCGAGCAGAGTTAGTGAATCTGTTGGCTGAGAGATTGAGCTCCTGAACCGATGAGAATGAGCCATTTCCCGATGCCGGTTCGAAGCCAAAGCTCCCTCCGAGCCGGTTTTTTGACAGATTGACTCGCACCAAACTCGAAAGAGACCAGAACCAGCCTGGAACAGAGCCCTTGAGAGAGTTGCCTGAGAGATCGAGGCTCTGCAGCTGCGACATGTTTCTGAAATACTTCCATGATATAATCCCGCTCAGATTTCTTGATTGGAGTTTGATTTCTGTGATTGGTGAGTTTGAACAGTTGGATTGGTTCGGATTTTGAAGCCAAGAGAGGTTGAAATTTGAGACTGATTTGAAGGCCTTAGCTACCTGTTCTTGGTCTGTGCTGTCGCATTCTGAATCTGCCACCGCAATCACGGCCAGAAGAAACCAGAATCTGAGAAAGATTCTCATCTTTTTCGCCTCAAGATTTTTTATTTTCAAGCTCTGTCACCTGTTCTCTTGCCCATGAGGCAGAATATGGAGAATGATATAGAAGTGATGGAGAAAGAACAGGGTCACTAGTTAATGGTATGGGTGTTTATTAAGGTGAGTGGGTGAATGATGTGGAAGATGGACGGAGGCGTTAAGTTTTAACGGAGAAATAAAACGGAGAGTGGAAGTGTAACGGTTGGAGAAGTCTCTCGAGAACAGTGGAAGTTGGAAAGAGTTGGGTTGGTTGACTCACCGAATCTGACTCTCAACTCTCAACTCTCAACTCTCAAGGTCTTTAGATTTCACCGGTTACTGATGCGGTGATTTCGAAGTTTCTTTCAAATTTTTTCCCCAATGGCTTAATTTCAAATTACAAAGTTTTACATGTGAACCAATAGCTCTCTTGTTTTGCCAGTAATTTCAGTCATTTGTTGTATTGGTTGGCACATTTTACAGCAGGACTCCAATCACAATCAAATAAGTTTTTTTTGATATATTTATAGCAATATTACTTGGTTCGGTCAAAGAGTGTCTGATCCGCGATTCAGAACACCCGACCCTAAATGGGGTACGGTTTCGATCCAAATCCTCAAATCGATCGACCCATAATTTCAAGGTAAATTGAGAGTAAAATATGACTTAATTACCTATGCGAACTGAATAAATGTTGAGTTTATAGAATCATTTCCTTAAAATTTTGTATTGATTATATATACCATAACGTACCGGAGTCTTCTTAATCTATCGTACCCCGTACTAGAACCCATTTTTCGTACCGAATCGACCCGCAAACCAGGTAACATTTTATAGTGGAGATGTCATTATTACATTATAAATGTAAGGTATCCTTATTATTCCTTCGAAGTGTTGAATTTAAGATCATTTAGGAGCTAAATTTTAGGTTAACAAAAAAAAATTTGTGAGTTTGTGGAAGATGATTGTTCTGTGTTATCTTTGAGCTTGGTTACGAGTGATAATTAAATATGTAAGCATGGGATAGAACAATGAAAAGAAGAGAATTTGCAGTGGATTTGATATTGGGTTTACCAAATATTCCAAATGATCTGCTCTCTAATTTGAGCAAGGTTCGTTTGGTTTAGACTTTGGTTTTCTAAATCTGTATATATAATGCTTCAGGTGGGGGCGTATGATTGGTGGAAGCTAGGCAAGCTAACTTACAGCCTACAACTGAGAGGGACCGAAGCAGCATGGATTTTTCAAGAACTGCAGAAGACATCAGTTGTGAACATACATTGGCAATTGTGGAGTTCCTATTTACAGCTTCTTGTCAAAACTCACTTGTTTTATATCTACTTTTGCTTACCCAGTTCTTTATGGTTATTCGAATATAAAATCTCATTCTTTACGCGGGTATTAGATAATTTTATTTGTTTGTATAATTTTGATAGCAAATGTCTTTGATGGACAAATTGTGATTGAGAATATATATAATGGAGTACTTAAATTTAACTAAAAATTTATCAAAAAAAACATAAATTTTAACTTTCTATAGCTTGTCACCACACCTCCTACTAGTTTTTTTTTTTTTTTATTTTGTTTCTCTCACCTTCTCATTCATCCTCTCTTCTTCGCAAAATATTGCCTTCATTCACAAACTCTCTTCTTCATGTGACGATTGAGAATGGTGAGTTACCACAAACAGAGTTTGGGTATGATGATTTTAACACATTCAACAATTATGAGGAAAACAGAAAGAAAAGTTGAAAACTGTACCATAAACCGCAGTGGTAACATTGAAATTTAGGGTTGTTACTCTCTTTTCCTCTTGAGATGAATTCTCATTTGAAAGTTTAGTTATTGCGTTTTGTTACGATTTATTCTATCAAATTTCACCATTAAAATTGATATATCTATTTAAACCGTAAAAAAAAACTAGCTATATATATTGAATTGCTCAAATTATGGGCTGGATCGATTTTGCACATAAAATAGACATTTATTTAAAATGTTAAAAAAACTACGTTAAAAATTAATGATTATAGGAAAATTATGTTTTTTATACATTCAAATTTGAAAAAATAAATTAATATTTAAAGTTTGCAATAATATAGAAGTTCAATTTTGATAATTGTAAAATTGATTAACTATAATAATTGTTGTATAATTTCAAGTTAAATTTATCTAAAAATTTAGTTAATGTAATCCATTTATATCACGAACATTGACCACCAAAAACCCTAGTCAAATTCCACCTATGACCTCAGCCAAAGAGGTTCTCTCAATGAGTAATTGCATGTACGAAACTGCCGCAAGTGTAGAGTATGAACTGATTCCACTACCACCTCAGTCCCCCATTTTGAAATTAATTCAATCATTTTGCATAATTAATGACAGGACCGCCCCCGAAAGGGGCATCGATGACCGTGCCCGATCCTGCTCCCGTCTGGCAAGATGACTGAAAATCCTAAATCACCCTCAGTACTTGCTAAACCAGGGATAGCCACACGTACTTACTCATGCCTCCGCCCATCGTACAGCCTCGAACAACGCGCCACGACCTGGAGGGTCAATAAAAACCAAAAGGTGTGAGTGGACAAAAATAAATCAGTTTAGCAAAACAGTTACAACAAACGTTTTTACCCTCCGCGTAAAAACGAATGCATGCTTACCAAAATCATTTCGCAATCGGTCAAAATTTTCCACATAAGAAAAACTGTGTATCAAATTTCAACATAAAGAAAAACTCGTATGAACCTCAAAATCATTTTTCCTTTCTCAACCATCGGGTCTTAGCCCGTAACCATAATCACCGGGCCGCAGCCCGAAACCACGAACCAAAACCAAGTGCACAACATGATCCAAAACCAACAACCATATACCGGGCCACTGCCCAACTCAACTGAAACGTCAGAAATCATCAATAAATCACAAGTCAATCATTTTGCTGGATATCAAGTGCGCCCGAGTCTTTAAACTCAAAACCATGCGCATAAACAGGCCTTCCCGGGATATCAACGAGTCTTTAAACTCAGAACATAATCAATACCTCGAGGGTATCACAGTAACCGAGTCTTTAAACTCACGAGTCTTTAAACTCATTAAGGGCCCTCCCCCGTCATCAATTAACCGAGTCTTTAAACTCAAAACGTGCTCCAGCAATAGCACCGGGTTTTTAAACCCAAAACAGTTTCAAACACAACAACGGGTCTTTAAACCCCAAGCAGTTTTCAACGGGTCTTTAAACCCCAAAACAGTTTATCAATCACGACAACGCAGGATCCTTCCCAAAATCGCATTTTTCACAACAGGACGCATGGTCCGAATTTCCACATTCAATTCTCCAAATCATACTTCACAAACATAATCAAATTATCACCACACCTCCTACTAGTTTTTCTACAGCTTGTCACCACACCTCCTACTAGTTTTTTTTTTTTTTTTTTGTTTCTCACCTTCTCATTCATCCTCTCTTCTTCGCAAAATATTGTCTTCATTCACAAACTCTCTTCTTCATGTGACGATTGAGAATGGTGAGTTACCACGAACAGAGTTTAGGGTATGATGATTTTAACACATTCAACAATTATGAGGAAAACAGAAAGAAAAGTTGAAAACTGTACCATAAACCGCAGTGGTAACATTGAAATTTAGGGTTGTTACTCTCATTTTCTCTTGAGATGAATTCTCATTTGAAATTTTAGTTATTGCGTTTGGTTCCGATTCATTCTATCAAATTGCACCATTAAAATTGACATATCTATTTAAACTGTAAAAAAAAAAACTAGCTATATATATATATATAGTGAATTGCCTAATTTATGGGTTGGATCGATTTTGCACATAAAATAGACATTTATTTAAAATGTTAAAAAACTACGTTAAAAATTAACGGTTATAGGAAAATTATGTTTTTTATACATTCAAATTTGAAAAAATAAATTAATATTTAAAGTTTGCAATATATAGAAGTTCAATTTTGATAGTTGTAAAATTGATTAACTATAATAATTATTGTATAATTTCAAGTTAAATTTATCCAAAATTTTAGTTAATGTAATCCATTCATATCATGAACATTGACCACCAAAAACCCTAGTCAAATTCCACCCATGACCTCAGCCAAAGAGGTTCTCTCAATGAGTAATTGCATGTACGAAACTGCTGCAAGTGTAGAGTATGAACTGATTCCACTACCACCTCAGTCCCCCATTTTGAAATTAATTCAATCATTTTGCATAATTAATTACTAGTATCCAACTATTAATCATGTTGATGCAAGAAATGGATCAACCTACTCATGCCTCGCTGAGCTTCCTTCGCGATCCCCCTCGAAATATTGTGGCCTGCACAGGAAGAGGGTAAATGCAAAGGGACACCGGTGTGATGCCGGCCGAACAGTCTCCGATGCCTAAGTCAGTTAGGTAGAAGGGTACTGTTGTAATTTAGACAGCATGAGGGCAAGATTGTCGTTACCTTTTGGAGGGGGATGCCCTTGTATTTATAGTAGCATTGAATGTGTTTGTTGGTGTTTGTCAATGTGGGATAAATGCTGCTGCCTCTAGGAGTTTGACAGGTGTCCTGTGGTGGTCCCGGATAGCATTTATGACTTGTCAGTAAGCCTTGCCGACCAGGTTCGGTCTTCCTATGTCGTTCTTGGCTTTGTTAGCGTAATCTGAGACTTGCCTGGGACTGGTGGAGCAGGAGCAGGTCAAATTGGTTCGGGATTTTGACCAGGCCGACCAGTTTAGGTACGAACAGAAGTCCCCCAAGTCGTTGACTGAGGTGGATTGCCTCGGTTGAGGGCTTGTATTATGCTTGTCGGCCTGTTCTGGTGCGTAGTATGCTAGTCCCCAGTCCCCCAAGCCCTTGACAGAGGAGAAAAAACGAAGGATGGGAGTTTAAAACTGGCGTTGGACGGGTGTACGCGGGTGGCCGATCGGCCTAGGGGTGCCCTGCAGGCCGACCACCTTGATCGACAGCCTGTGCAGGACATTGCACGATGAGGCGACCGATCGGCCTAGGGGTACCCTGAAGGCCGATCACATGTCACTTGGTGCCAAGGTGAAGGGTGTCACCTTGGTCGGTCAGCTTGCGCAGGACCTTGCAGGATGAGGTGACCGATCGGCCTAGGGGGTACCCTGAAGGCCGATCACATGTCACTTGGTGCCAAGGTGAAGGATGTCACCTTGGTCGGTCAGCTTGCGCAGGACCTTGCACGATGAGGTGACCGATCGGCCTAGGGGTGTAATGACCCGTCCCGAATATCGGGATTGAATATTAATTAATTACGAATTAGAATGACTATCGGGGATTCGTTGAGTGAAATCGGACGAAACGTGCAAAATGACCGTTTTGCCCCTGGCGTGGGCAAAATGTTGACTTTTAGTTCGGGCGGTCAAATGGACTTTGATCGATGACTGTGACGTAGTTCGGGACGTCACGAGTTCATAGACAGGTGGCACGTTCAATTCCGACATTCGTAGAGAAAGTTATGATGTTCGGAAGTTGAGGGGTATATTGGTAATTTGGCATAGTAGGGGCCAAATGTTGACTTTTTGGCCGGGAAGTCCAACGGACGAGGGCCAAGGACCGTTACGTAGGTCTCGTCGATACGAATCCAACGACAGGCGGCATGCCGAAATCGGAGATTCGACGACGAAGTTATGGTCACGGAATCGGGCTCGATTAACCGAACGAACCGGGAATAAAATAATATTTTAATAATGAACAGTACCCGGTGACTGAGCACACTTGGATGAGTGACAAGTGTCACTCATCCCTTAAAATCAGGCACAAAACATGGATCCATAATTTTGGGGGAGACCTAATTATTATGTTTTATTATATTAAATTAATTAATTAATCCTAATTTCCATTAACCTCCCATATTTTCTTCAACCGTGTACAACCCACAAATCAGTTTTCTCCCAACCTCCAATTCTCTTCCATTTCTGAACCAAAGTGTGAGCATTTGAGAGTGAATTGAACTGGGAAAAACGAGGGATTAATTGAGAGCTGAGGACTGGGATATCGGGTTTTAGAAAATTTGGAGGAAAAATCGAATTGGTCGAATTGAGCTGTGATGATCGAATTGGACATTGGAAATAGCTTCCTGAGGTTGAGACGAGTTGTTTCAAATCAAAAACGAGAGGAATTCATGCCCAATTGGCTCTGAACGGGTTTGGTAACAGTGGGAGATATCGAGCTTGAGTCGTGATCAATGCGTGATCAAACGACGAAATTGAGGTGGGGAAACAATTCCTCATGGTCCATTGATGCTTCTGGGTTCGTCAATTGGGAGGAATCAGTGGCCAAGGTGGAAACTCCATGGTTGCACACTGTTCGGATGTTCGAGTTTGAGTCGTGAGGATTGAGCAATGATTTGATCCAATTGAGTTGGGGGAAAGGTTTACCTGTGATCAATGAAGCTTCCTGATGAATCAATTTGGGGAAATCTTGTGGAATTGAGGTAATTCGACTGATGAACAGTGGCCGAAGGTTCTTCGATTGTTCATCCTTGATCGTGAGGATTGAGGTAATGTTTCAAGTAATTAAGGTTACAGAACCCTAATTGAACTTATAACGAAACTAACTGGATGCTCAATTGATGAAAACAGTGTGGAATTGACTGAAAACCAGCCGGGTCTGATCGCGGGTTGAACGACCCGTTTACCAGACAAACGGGCTTGAACGACGACACTGTAGCTGGCGCGTGGGTTTCACGCGCAGCCACTCACGGCGGCGCGTGAGGGCGCGTCCGGCCTAGTCTCAAGGTGAGGTCAACATGACTTTTGATCCTCTCAGTGTAACGAACATTTTGACGTTGATTTCGGTGAAATCGGATATTGTTTCGATAATGTTCCGCGTATCCGAAGTTTTGTTTTACGAGTTAAATACGTATTTAAATTCCGGAAAAATTGGGGAAAATTATATGATGTATTTTGAGATGTTAGTAACCCTCTATAATGATTTTGGGCAGGAGTTGTGATTTCCAGATTCTACGGAAAAACGTGCAGCTCGGAAACGAACCGTTTTGAACGGTGTGTGTGAGTGGACTTTTGGTTTTCTAACTGTGATGCATGCATATATGATTTAAAATGCTTTATTATATGATTTGATATGCTTTGGCATGATTGGTATTTCAATTCGGTGATTTCTCGTTTTTGTGATTATTATATTATTATATTCTGGCACGCTTTTCGAGAAATCATGAAATTGGTTAAAAATGATATTGTGGGCGTGAGAACCCAAGGAAATAATGATTTTGACTCGGATTTGGAGTTACATGTGAATTTGATGATTTTTGGTATCCTCGTGATTTTGTGATTATTTTAATCAGTCTTTCGGACACGTTTTACGAGGAACGTGCAAATGATGTTTTGGGCTAAGCCCGGATTGAAAACGATGTTTTGACTCGGGTTATGAGTCAGGAAGTTGAAAATGATATTTGGACTCGGATTATGAGTCAGTGATTGATTTCATGGATTTACGTGATCGTGGCAACTCGGGTTTACGGTTGCACGGATTTACGTAATATTGATATTTTGGGCTTGAGACCCAATGGAATTGTGATTTTGATTGGATTTGTATTTCCATGTGACGACATGATGATATTGATGATTTTCGGATTTATAAAGTAAATCGGGACTTGGGGCTGAGACCCTGTGTTGATATATGATTTGGTTTTTAATGCAACTGTTTTTCACTGGTTTTTGTGATGGTGATATGTTGCGGATATTTAGGGCTTTCGGGAGAAAATATGTTTTTCCCCGGAGTGCACCCTGGAGATAACGCTCGCCTTCGGGATGGAAGTGTTTACCCCGAAGAGGTCACGTAGCACGATCTTTGTCTTGCAGCCCAGGGGAGGCTTGACTCAGATCAGATGTGCTGGATTACATGGATCGGTAAGTGATGTGTTCACGAGATCCGGATCGTCGGCTGGTGAGGTTTTTCCCAGCGACGGATTGCTGACTGATGATGTGTTCACAGCAGCGGATGCTCGGATTTTGAGCGGTCCTTGAGCCTATTGATATGCACGCGTTGCAGGGATAAACGTGACTCTAAGCAACAGGATATGGAAATAAGTCCCGTGGTTTATGGAAAATGATTTTGAGGAAACCGTGGTTTATGGAAAATGATTTTGAGGAAACCGTGGTTTAGCGGTTAAAATGATTTAAAGAAATTGTGAACTTTTGAGATGTTAAACTGATTTGGTGAACATGAGTTTTTGTGGACCATGGGAAAATATGTTTTGATTTTATCGGTCCACTGTTCATACTTGAATGATTTCATACTATTACTCATGTTTTACGATATGCATGCAAGTTTGTGAAAACTGGAGGGTAAGAATGTATTTTGGTAAATGTTTTTATAAGAAGTCATTTTTGTCCACTCACACCTTTTCTGTTTTGTTAACCCTTCAGGTCGTGGCGCGTTGATCGAGGCTATTCTAGAGGTGGAGGTATGTGCGGGCACAGGCGCAAAAATTCCCTTGTCTGGCAGGTATTGAAGGGTAGTTTCGGACTTTCTGTTGACTTGTCAGACGGGAGCAGGACCGGGTACGGTTTTTGACGTCCAGTTGGGACGGGTCCTGTCAAGGGGGCACCCTGAAGGCCGATCACATGTCACTTGGTGCCAAGGTGAAGGATGGCACCTTGGTCGGTCAGCTGGCGCAGGACCTTGCACGATGAGGTGACCGATCGGCCTAGGGGGTACCCTGAAGGCCGATCACATGTCACTTGGGGCCAAGGTGAAGGATGTCACCTTGGTCGGTGAAGGATGTCACCTTGGTCGGTCAGCTGGCGCAGGACCTTGCACGATGAGGTGACCGATCGGCCTAGGGGGTACCCTGAAGGCCGATCACATGTCACTTGGTGCCAAGGTGGATGTCACCATGGTCGGTCAGCTGGCGCAGGACCTTGCACGATGAGGTGACCGATCGGCCTAGGGGGTACCCTGAAGGCCGATCACATGTCACTTGGTGCCAAGGTGAAGGATGTCACCTTGGTCGGTCAGCTGGCGCAGGACCTTGCACGATGAGGTGACCGATCGGCCTAGGGGGTACCCTGAAGGCCGATCACATGTCACTTGGTGCCAAGGTGAAGGATGTCACCTTGGTCGGTCAGCTGGCGCAGGACCTTGCACGATGAGGTGACTGATCAGCCTAGGGGGTACCCTGAAGGCCGATCACATGTCACTTGGTGCCAAGGTGAAGGATGTCACCTTGGTCGGTCAGCTGGCGTAGGACCTTACACCACCCTGTAGTGCGGTTTAAATGCGCGTGCAAATCGAGGTGACCCTTCCGCTTATCGAGGTCGAGGTGACGGTTGGGCTGGCCGACCATGGTAATAACGGCTAGTTTTTTAACCATGGTTAGAATTGGCTAGTATAAAAGGAGTGGAGCCAAGTTCACTTTTTACTTTGTGCGTCCAAGTGAATTTGAGTGTGCGTTAGAGAATTTCAAAGGCGATTTCCGGCGAGGCAAGGCGATTTCCGAACAAGCGTCACGGCGGTGCTCACGGCGACTTCCAAGCAAAACACGGTACGTAAACCTTTGACCTTGTGATTTTGGATTCAAAGTTTGTCTTTTGCAAGAACATGGGATGAACACATATGCATGTTTGTCCCGTGGTTTCTAGATCCGATAGGTCGGCCAGTAAGGAGAGTCGCGTTGTTTCCCATTCTTAGGAAGGTTTTTTATATATTTGTAGATGGTGTCTGAAGATTCTCAAGGCACGGACGCCCGGTCTGGAAATGCCTTCGAGGATGATTCAACGGCTTCGGCCGCTTCTGACACACGGTTGAGGACGAGTGGGTCGGCTTCAACTTCAGGGACATCTCGGCCAGAGGTGAATCTGAGGTCGCAGGCCGAGGAAGATAAGGATCTGGAGGAGGAGCTTGAAAAAGCTTTTGCCCAGATTCCAGACGAGGCTGTTTCGGCCATTGGTGAGGCCGAACGGTTGATCGTTGATGTAGATTCGGTGGGGCAGACCGATGTTTTTGAAGGCATTCCACTCGTATCAGGCCGGTCGAGAGAAAAGGAAGCTGTGGGGACAAGCGATCAAGATGCGACATCCAGGCCGATGTTGATTGAGATTGATGTGGATAATGCGATGAAGCAGGTGACCGTTGCGACATCCGTATATCACATTGATCGTCAGCTGAGTACGATCAAATGGGATGATATTCAGGCCTACCGAGAGGCGTTTCACGTGCCCGATTCGGTGGTGATGAGGCTAGTCGGGGATACGGACATGCCGAGTGATCCACCGGAACCCTGGACGACCTTCCACCCAGACGTCTTCACACACGGAGTCGTCCTGCCCCTCCATCCTTGGGTGCAACGGATGGTTGCCCAGGTTGGCGTTGCCATCGGTCAGATCAACCCCAACACCTGGATTGCCCTGACGGGTGTGTACACGGCCTTCAAGTTGGCCGGGAAAGGAGAGCCGTCCTGGGGCCATATAAACCACCTGTATCAGTTTCGAAGGGATAAAACAGGGTGGATTTACGTGGAGGCGAGGGATAGGAAAACCCGGGGGCCGTTTATATGGGACATGCCGACCTCGCAAAAGGCATGGAAGCATCGGTTCGTATTGGTATGCGGAGACTGGGAAGGGGCGTATCTAACCGACCATGATAGGAGAATTCCTAGAAACTATCAGTCAAAAGGTGTGGCGAGTGTTAGATCGGGTGGGTCGGTTTAGGGCTTGCGTGTGTTTGTTTGTATGCAGTGGCTAATGTTTTCTTTGTTTTGCAGAAGTGTTCAAGTGTCCAAGCGTGACCGACCAGGAGAAAGCAGATTGCAGTGAACTGTTCGAGAAGCTCGACCGAACAGAAAGAAGTAGGGATTTCTTGAGATTGCCTCAGAATTTGCTCAAGGTCGGCCTGATATCAGAACTTCGTAAGTGTCGAATCCCCATGCCTTGTGAAATGTGTTGGGGTTATCAACGTTTTATTGACCGCTTTGTTTTTTTTTTGTTTGGGCAGCTCCCCCGGACTACGTACTTGCTGCAGCCACCCAGTGTTCAAACCGAATGGCGAAAATACAAGAAATAATGAAGCAGGCCGAGGATGCTAAGGCCGAGGCACAAAAAGCTGGGGCCTCGTCCAAAGTGGACTTCAGGCAGCCCTTGAAGACGAAGTCGACGGCCAGGGTTAAGCCGAGATTGCGGATAGCTGAGGGGCCAAGTCAAGCCGAGGCACAGCCGGCAGCCGATGTGGATGAAGCGACGGGGGAGCCCATCGAGCCCCTGTTCTCAAGCCCTGTTGCATCGGCCAGTGAGAAGAGGAAGGGGCCATCCTGTACTTCGCCGGTCCTCATCGAAATAGACGATGCGGCCGAACAGAGGAGAAAGTTTGTGGCCGAGGCTCGCCGTAAGAAGAAAAAGAAACTGGCTGAGAGGGTGGAAGCCCGGGAAGATGAAGAGCCGACCGAGAAAAGGAGGCAGAAAAGACAGGCCGAGGTAGAAACCCTTGAACTGGTGAGGGATATGATCGTGCCTTCGCAGACCTCATTGTTGGCTGGCCGACAGGTGCCAAAGAAGTTGAAAAGGCCGACGCTTGATTCGTCGATCAAGTCGTACTTTGTTAATGCGGAGGGGGAGCCTGACCTGATCAGGACGACTAAGGTGGATGACAGCTGGCGGCATCTGAGCACGGCCTTCCACCCCTCGCAGCTGGATTTCATGAACACAGTGGTTCGGGGGTCCCAATATGAGTTGGGTGAGATAGCCGAAGTCCAGCCGAGGGACTTTGCCGACCGTTGTGACAAGACCATGAGGCTTGGCTCGCATGTAAGCTTCGTTTCTGGTTTCCTTTCGTGTGTTGTCTCTATCTTTTTTTTTTTGTTTTTTTTAAACTCGGCCTGTGGCCTTCGCAGTTTCTCGGTGAAGTGTTCTCAACCTTCCGTCATGCTAGCAACATTAGGCAACAGGCCGTGGACATGAAGCGGGAGGTTGAAGGACGGGAGCAAGCCTTGGCGGCCAACCAAAAACTGTTCAACCAGGCGCTTGAGGCCAAGGCGGAGTTAGAGCTGAAGGTTAAAGCCAACGAGGTGGAAGCAGCGGCGAAGGCCGAGGAAACAGAGCGGGTTCAGGCCGAGCTGGTTGAGGCGAAAGCTAGGTTGGCCGAGCAGGAGTCGGCTAATGCGAGGCTGGCCGAGCAGTTGATCGCGGCCAAGAAGGTCGGGGTGGAAGAGTACAAGGCTTCTCCGGAATGTGAGAAGTCGTTCATGAAATTTGGTGCTGCCCTGGAGGATGGCTTTTACAAGAAGCTGCTGTTATCCAACCCGGGGGTGTCGATTGCCTTCCCATGGCTCAAGTCTCCGCCAAGGGTTGAGGACTACCTGGACGACGATGGGAATCCTCTGCCTGATGATGAGGAGGAGGACCTGGAGTCGGAAGATCCAACCGACCACTCCGAAGCCGAGAAGGTGGACGAGCCGCATGGCGAGGATACAGAGACGGCCGAGCAGGGTGGCGACGACGAGTAGTGTCGGTTTCTTCCATTTTTGCAATGTAATTCGGCCTAGGCCTTATGTAATATGACTATTGTTTTAATAAACTGCTTTAGTTTGGTAATGGATATGTGGTTGGAGGTGGACTAAAAAACACCAAGTGTGTCGGACCAAGACTGGGAAATATCCGTCAACGATGGTTTGGGTTTCATACGGAAGTAAACGAACGAAATTTAACCCATAAGTGGAGACTGTAGTCTTAGTAAGTCGGCCACTGATGGCCGATGGTATCCGTCAGTGTTGGAACATGGGCCGAGAAAGTACGACTTGGGAAGGTTTGTAATAAAACTTGAATGGATTAGTGGATGAATGTTATTCATAGGTTAGTCTGGGTATGCCAGAACATGTTTACAAAAGATGGCCGTGGGCCGTGCGCCTTGCGGCGTTTTACAACAACTTATCTGTAATAATACTTGAGATGGTCCACGTTCCAGGGATGTGGAAGTGTCTTCCCTTCGGAATTTTGAAGCTCGTAAGTCCCCTCTCGGCAGACTCTGGCCACGGTGTATGGTCCTTCCCAGTTTGGGGCAAAGGTGCCCGCGGCCTTGTCCTTGGTGCCAAGGTTGACCTTGCGGAGAACCAAGTCCCCCACTCGGAAGCTTCTGTGTCGAACCCTCGAGTCATAGTATCTAGCCACCCTCTGCTTGTAAGCCAAGTTTTTCAAGTTGGCTTGATCCCGCCTTTCCTCAAGGAGATCGAGGTTGAGGGCAATCTGCTGATCGTTGGTGCCCGGGTCATAGTTGAGGACACGGTATGATGTTTCTCCGACCTCCACGGGTACCACGGCCTCTGTCCCAAATGCCAGAGCGAAGGGGGTCTCGTTGGTGGCCGTTTTGTACGACGTACGATGCGACCAAAGGACGTCGTTGATTATGTCTGCCCATTTGCCCTTGTCCTCATCCAGGCGCTTTTTCAGGTTGTACTTGATATTTTTATTGACGGCCTCCACTTGGCCGTTGGACTGAGGGTGTGCAGGGGAGGCGAAGAGGAGTTGTATGCCGTATGTCTGGCAGAACGCTTTGAAGCGATTGCAGTCGAACTGTTTCCCGTTATCGGTTACGATGGTGTGCGGGATCCCAAAACGGCAGATGATACTCTGGTATACGAACGATTCGATCTGAGGAGCCGTGATGGACGCAAGGGGCTTTGCCTCGGCCCATTTGGTAAAATAGTCTACTGCCACCACCGCGTAGGCTACCTTGCCCTTGCCCAAAGGCATTGGCCCGATAAGATCGAGTCCCCACTGTGAGAAGGGCCAGGGGCTCATCATGGAAGTGAGGGGTTCAGCTGGCAGGTGAGGGGTTTGGGCGTGCCGCTGACACTTGTCGCATTGCTGTGTGAGAGCAGTGGCATCTCCGAGCATCGTTGGCCAAAAGTATCCCTGGCGGAATGCCTTGTGTGCCAAAGTTCTTGCGCCCGAATGGTCCCCGGATATGCCCTCGTGCATTTCCCGCAACACGTAGTCTCCTAGTTGGGGTGTGAGGCACTTTAGGAGCGGGGTGGTGAATCCGCGCTTATACAGGTGGTCTCGCTGAATTGTGTAGCGAGTTGCCTGCCTTCTGATTCTCTTGGCTTCCAACTTGTTGTCCGGGAGAGAGCCATCTTGTAGGTAGGCCTTGATGGGGTCCATCCATGTCGGGCTAGTGTTGATGGTGTACACAGGGTTTGGTCTGGTACTAGGTCGGTGTTGGACCTCGACTAAAACTCGTCTCCCTTCCTTGTCATCTAGCGAGGATGCCAGGCGAGCCAGGGCGTCGGCATGGCTGTTTTCCGATCGCGGTATCTTAGCAACCTCAAAGTTTGTGAACGACGTCAGGAGTTGTCTGACAAGGGCCAAGTATAGAGCCATGGACGCGTCCTTGGCCTCGAAATTGTCGTTGATCTGGCTGACGACCAGTTGGGAGTCGCTGAAAATGCGTAGTTGTTGGGCCTCCATATCTCTGGCGAGGCGTAGGCCAGCCAGCAGAGCCTCGTACTCTGCCTCATTGTTGGACGCTCGGAAGCTAAATCTTAGAGCGTACTCTAGCTTGACCTGGTCGGGGGATGTAAGGACTAAGCCCGCCCCCGATCCGCTGTGGCAGGCAGAACCGTCGACGTACAGTGTCCAACACGGCGGGTGGGGTCGATGGTAGAGGTAGACTTCCCTGCTTCTTCCCTGGCGGGAAGATCCTGCTCAGTAGTACCCCCGGGTGGCATGTACTGGGTGGGTTGATAGGAGTAGTCAGCGACGAAGTCGGCCACCGCTTGTCCTTTCTCTGCGGTCCTTGCCACATAGTTGATGTCGAACTCGCTGAGCTCGATTGCCCATTTAATTAGCCTACCCGAGGTGTCGGGTTTCTGGAGGACCTGCCGGAGGGGTTTATTAGTGACGACTTTGATTTCGTGTGCTTGAAAGTATGGGCGCAGTCGCCGCGCTGTTACCACCAGTGCAAGTGCCAATTTCTCCAAGTCGGGGTATCGGGTTTCTGCGTCTTGCAAAGCCTTGCTGACGTAATAGACAGGATTCTCGGCCCCAGCCCTCCGGGTGACCAGGACCGAGCTAACGGCCGAGGTGGACACGGACAGGTAAAGGAAAAGGTGTTCCCCCGCCTCTGGCCTGGTTAGGAGTGGCGCGCTGCTCATGTATTGCTTGAGCTCCGCGAATGCCTTGGCGCATTCCTCCGTCCAGTTGACCTTCTTCCCCTTGCCTTTCAGCGCCTTGAAGAAGGGGGTACACCTATCCGTCGCCTTGGATATGAATCTGGTGAGGGCTACTACTCGCCCCGTGAGGCTCTGGATGTCCTTGTGTGTTTGAGGGGGTTGCATGTCCATGATAGCCTTGATTTTTTCCGGGTTGGCCTCGATGCCGCGCTGGCTAATCATGTACCCTATAAACTTGCCCGAGCCCACGCCAAAGACACACTTGGCGGGGTTGAGGCGCATCCTGTAGTGTTTGAGGACCTTGAACATTCTGGCCAGGTTAGGGACGTGCTCGTCTGCCGTCCTGCTTTTGACAAGCATGTCATCCACATATACCTCCATGGTTTTGCCAATCTGGTCGGCAAACATGAAATTGACCAATCGTTGATAGGTTGCCCCCGCATTCTTCAGACCGAAGGGCATGACATTGTAACAGTAGACCCCCAAATTGGTCCGGAAGCTCGTGTGGATCTGGTCTTCTGGATTCATCATTATCTGATTATAGCCAGAATAGGCGTCCATGAAACTGAGCAGCTCGTGTCCCGCCGTCGCGTCCACCAGCATGTCGATTTTGGGAAGCGGAAAGTTGTCCTTTGGGCATGCCTTGTTCAAATCCGTGAAGTCAATACACATTCGCCATAGCCCCGTAGGTTTCTTGACCAGGACGACATTAGCGACCCATGCAGCATATATGGCCTTCCGGACAAAGTGGATCGTGCTGAGTTTCGTGATCTCAGCCTGCATGGCCAGTTGTCTCTCTGCATCATAGCTTCGTTGTTTCTGCGCGACCGGTCTGAAGGAGGGGTCGATGGTGAGCCGGTGGCAGATTACATCGGTAGAAATGCCGGGCATATCCGCGTAGGACCATGCGAACACCTCAGCGTTGTCCTGAAGAAACTTGATGAGGGCGGAGCGGATGGTGGGACTGAGTTTCGAGCCTATTCGAACCTGGCGGTCCTTGTGCTCCTTGGAAAGAGGAATTGTCTCTGTCTCCTCCACTGGTTCGGCATGGGGCGTGTGAGATAAATCGCGGGGGTCTTCCGGAGGGCTGCCCCTGAGTACTTCCATGTATTCTGGCTCCACGGGGTCGTCTCCTAGTGCCGATTCTGTGACTGAAAGTGTCTCCGTTGCCTCGGGCAGTCGCGGGCTTGTTTTAGTGAGAGAAGTGGCATAATACGTCCGGGCTGAGAGCTGGTCTCCTTGTACCTGGCCCGATCCCAAAGGTGTTGGGAATTTCATAAGCAGGATGTGAGTGGATACGATGGCTCGTATCTGGTTGAGCAGGCCCCGACCGAGGATCGCGTTGTAAGCTGTTGGACAATCGACCACAAGGAAAGTAGTCAGCGTGGTGGTGGTGAGGGGCTCGGAGCCCATGGTGATTGGTAAAGTGACAATCCCCCGGGGGAGGACTGAATCTCCCGAAAAACCAAGAAGAGGCGTGACCTTGCGGTCTAACTCTTTCTCGTTCAAACCCATTCTCTGAAAAGCATCCCAAAAAAGTACATTGACCGAACTGCCGGTGTCGACGAGAATGCGACCTACGTCGCAGTTTGATATTAGCGCCCGGACGATCAGGGGATCGTCATGGGGAAAAACGATGCCCCGCTCCTCCTCCTCCGAGAAGCTGATAGGTTTCCATCCGGTCTTTGCGATCTTGCCGGGTCGGCTGGCGCCGATGCTGAGTACCTGGCTAGATTGCGAAGCCCTGTTGAAACCCTTCCTGGCCCGGTTTGAGGTGATGGGGGAAGACAAGGTCGGGCCTCCACTGATGGTGTTGATCTGAAGGCGCGCCGGGGCGGCCTGTGCTCGGGTCACGAATTGATCGAGTCTGCCATCGCGGACTAGCTGTTCGACTATGTCCTTGAAGGCGATGCATTCCTCAATGGTGTGCCCATTGTACTTGTGGTACTGGCAAAATGCCTCCTTGTTGGTGACGGGTCGGTAGTTTGGGTTTCTTGGTTTGGGCTTCGGGATCATCTCCTCCACACTTAATAGGACATTGTCGAGCGTCGTGTTTAGGATCGTGTATGTTTCGAACCGGCGTCTGGGGCCTGCGCCCTCTGCTACCAATCCTCTGCCTTCCTGGGGGTTCCCGCGGTGAAAGTCGCGGTCGTTGCGACCTGAACGTCCCCGCTTCTCCTGATTGCGAGAATCAAAGTGAAGCTTCCTCTTCCCAGTCTCGGATCGACTGTCGTCGTGACCATGGGAGTTTTGTTGAGCCCTTCCCGAGCTTGTGGTTGGGGGGTTGGGCTGAGTGACTCTGCTCTCCTTCGGAGGAGTGTGGAAGAACTCGGCCTTCGCATGGATGCTGGCCCTTCTCATAAGTTCGGCATAGCTCCCCCACTCTTCCGTATGGGCCGCGTATTTGAAAGGGGACTCCTTGAGACCGCTCCGAAAGGCATTGAATGCGGCCTTGTCGTCTGTATCCTGGCAGCGGGAGTACTCTAAGCTAAACCTTGCGGCATATTTTTGGAGGGTCTCGTCCTCCCTCTGCCTGATAGAGAACAGATCGTCCGTGGACACGAGCCTGACTGTTTGGATCATGAACTGACTTAAGAATGTAGAGTGTAGATCCTCAAGGGAATCGATTGTGCCTGGCGGCAGACGGTAGAACCAGTTCAGGGCCGCGTCGGTGAGGGTGGAGCTGAAAATGAGGCACTGTTCGTCTTCCGAGGCATCGCGGTATGCCAAGGCAGAAGTGTAGTTGTTCCAGTGGGTGTTGGGGTCCCCTTTCCCGGTGTATAGGGCAATCTTGAGGGGCTTGACCCCAGTTCTGTGACGGGAGCGGAGGAGTCTTTCCGAGAAAGGACCGGGGTTGGCCTTCTTCAAGGCTGGCGCCTTGCTCCTATCTTCCTTTGCTTCCAAGGCACGTACTCTTTTCAGGAGGGCCTCAATCTCTGCGCTCTGACCGCTAGGCAGTTGGGTAGGAGTCTCATTCGGCCGTCGGCCTTTGTCCTGGCGGACCCTCGCTTCTCTGCCCTGGGAGTAACTACCGGCCGTTGAGTCGGTCTCGTCCGGACGCTCTCGTGAGTGGGTTTCGCTCTTCTTGGTTGTCTGGCAACCTCTGTCCCTCGGCCCGTGGTCCGGGTGTTCCGTGGCGACCTGGCGGTCGGTTGAGCCGTGATGCCGTTCTGACGAGGTTCGTTCATCCGACGTTTCGTAGGAGAGCCTAGCTGGCACGACTTGGCGTTCTTCCAGCAGCTGTCGGGCATCGCGGTAGATCTTGGTTCCTGAAGGTCCTGCCCCTGTTGGTTGGATGAGGAGGCGACCAGAAGAAGCAGGGTTCGGCCTCTGCTGTCTCCGCGGCTGATCCGATGACCTCTCAACTACAGTGTGCGCAGCATGTGGCCTGTCTGCCTGCCTCTCCTCAACCCGTAAGCGGTCGGCCAGTTCCCCTCCCGGTTGCCCCTCGCGCTGGGACATCCTCACTAGGGCAACCGTGTTTGCGTATTGCTCCGTTAGGAGTTGGTTCTTCGCGTCGATTTTGGCATTGTGTGCCTTCAGCGCGGCCACCTCGCGCATTAGGTCGTCCAGAGTCTGCCGGTAGGCATCTGGGATGCTCCCGGTTGTGTTTCCCCTGGTGAAGGGGGTGTGATTGAGCTCTCCCTCGTCTCGTTCGTCCGACATGACCCTTGGTATGATTCGGGACGACTGACCTGGTGAGAGAGCGTGGGTTGTTGTTTCAGGTTCCCACAGACGGCGCCAATCTGTTGATGCAAGAAATGGATCAACCTACTCCTGCCTCGCTGAGCTTCCTTCGCAATCCCCCTCGAAATATTGTGGCCTGCACAGGAAGAGGGTAAATGCAAAGGGACACCGGTGTGATGCCGGCCGAACAGTCTCCGATGCCTAAGTCAGTTAGGTAGAAGGGTACTGTTGTAATTTAGACAGCATGAGGGCAAGATTGTCGTTACCTTTTGGAGGGGGATGCCCTTGTATTTATAGTAGCATTGAATGCGTTTGTTGGTGTTTGTCAATGTGGGATAAATGCTGCTGCCTCTAGGAGTTTGACAGGTGTCCTGTGGTGGTCCCGGATAGCATTTATGACTTGTCAGTAAGCCTTGCCGACCAGGTTCGGTCTTCCTATGTCGTTCTTGGCTTTGTTAGCGTAATCTGAGACTTGCCTGGGACTGGTGGAGCAGGAGCAGGTCAGATTGGTTCGGGATTTTGACCAGGCCGACCAGTTTAGGTACGAACAAATCCCATTTCATAGAAAACATTTCACAATCTAAATAATTTATTTACTAATTAATCCAATATTTTCCAAAAAAAATTAATTAAATTATAAATTGTTTAATATAAATATGTGTAGTAACAAAAAAAAAATGTACAATAAATTCTCTATTAATCAATCTACATGAATTACTGCTAGAATTAGATCGGATCCTTATTCGACTTTTCAATTCTGATCTCCAACCATCAACTCTTCGAAATTTTTATTTTTTAGACTGATCACAATCCATCAAAAGTACGACCATCATAATTCGTAACCCAATATGGCTAGTTATAAATCGTTAATTCTGGATGAACTTTCCAAATCTCGTTATAAGTTCAAATTAACGTTTCCAAACTTATGCCAATTTCTTTAGATTGAAACTTCGAAAAGCAACTCTATAGATCCCAAAAATGAAGTTGGAAAGAAATGAATAGTGACGCAAATGTTCTTAGAATACACTCACCAGGCAAAATTGAACAAGAAGAAAGCTTCCTCAGAAGTGGAATCATGATCAAGAGGTGGGTTTGTTTCCAATCCTAATATGAACAAAAGAGTAAGGTGTTCGATTAGGACATTTGTAAAATAAAGGGCATTTTTAGAATAAAATAAATAAAGGTGTCAGGAGGTGGAGTGCAATTAATCAGACTTAGTTATCGTAATTGCTCTGCAATTCTGTGCCCACATCCTCAGCTGGATTTGGAGTGGGAGGCAAGTAAGTGAAACTTGATCCACTTAATAAGTCCACGTGGTCAATTTTACCTGCTCCTGTCACGTGATCGTTGGCTCATTTCTGCTAGAATTTGCTTACTTTCTCAATAAAATAGTTCCATTTTGAATCGATTTGGACATGGAGCCTGGAGGCAAGACTGGCTACTAATATGCAAAGGCATCGCCTAATCCACTACACCCCAAACTAAAATTCCACCGAATGACAACTGGGATTTTGAAATTTAAAAAAGCAACCAAGATTGGGGAATATTAAAAAACATATAATACCATTTTTTAAAAAAGAATTTTTTATATATAAATTAATAAACATTTACTCGAACTTGTAATTTTCACTAAACATTAACAATAAATAACAATTTATATTTTCATTTAAAATGATAATTTATTTTTTTGAAACAATTTGAAAATTAGTTATAAAATATGAGTATAATTTATTTATTTTTTACTAGGCATCAATTTAAGAGGATCACGCTGCAATAAAAACATAGAGAAAATTTGGCCTATGATTTGAAATTCTAATTAAATTAAGAATAGTGATATGGTGAGTAATGGTGTAGGCAGAAACTTATCGTAGAAAGGGGGCCGTTATATAAAAAATGAAAATTGTACTTTTGAGTTGTGTTGATATCATATTTGATTAGACAATAGCTTAAGCCCAAACCCTACTTACAAGCCCAATCGACACATGGGTCTAAGCTCACATTATCAAACAACCTTAACAAGAACTATTCATTAGCTGACACATGGATCAATCCCTACCACCCTAAACCCATAACGGATATGTGTTCTCCTACATTGAAATTACTCATTATTTATATCTCTTACATACCCATACAAAAGGGGTCAATTTTCTAATAAAAATAACTAAGTTTTAACTAAATTTTGCTATTTACATATACTTGTGAATTACTATTCACCACGTACTTCTTACACAGTGACATACACTAACTTGAACATCGGAGTATCTTTTGACCGGCATCATGCCTACCTCTGACCGACGACTAGTCCACTTTCTTTTGACATGTCAAACCAAGCAAAAACACTTGGAAAGTCTCTGTTTGGATAACCTTATAAATAAGCTAATATTTGAAGAAACACTTTATGTAGACAATCATAATGCTCGAAAAAAAATAAAATAATATTAATAGCAATGAGTGAGAGGATTTGGTAGGCATTCATGTTATTCATTATCCAAAGAGCAATGACGGACTTGTTGATGCGGTAGCCTGGGCTACAGCGTAGGTAAAAATGTTTATAATTATATATTGTACAGGATCAAATTGACATGAAAATTGTCTTAGCCCAGTTGGCTTGGTGGTTGGCCTCCTTGGCAGAGCCTGAAACCTCTGGTTGTAGGCTTGGTGGTTGGCCTCCTTGGCAGAGCCTGAAACCTCTGGTTGTAGGCTTGGTGGTTGGCCTCCTTGGCAGTCTGGTTGTAGGCTTGGTAGTTGGCCTCCTTGGTAAGGGCCTGTCTTCCCATTTGATCATTTTTTTTTGCAATTATGAATACATTTAGAGTTATTATATCATTTTCCTTCCAATCTTTGAATAAAATTTAGTTACATATGATAATTTTCTTCAAAATTTGAATACATATTGATGAATTTATTTTACCCTGCAATTTTTTTTTTTAAACTTGATGAATTTAACATTTTTTTCTAATTTTTGAATAAATTTGACTTTATTTTAACATTTTTCTTTCTATCTTTGAATAAAATTGGCCATATTTTCTCATTTTCTTCAATTTTCAAATGAAAGTTGATAAATTTAGTTTACCCTTCAATTTTTATTATTTTTTTAAAAAAATAAATAAATTTAGCCCACTCAATTTTGAGTTCGTGAATATGCCAAAGAGTAACCAAAAGTATGCTAAACATAACTGAAAGCATACTAAACAAATACGGATGAACTCCATTGATAATACTTTAATTATCGGTGATGTTGACATGGTAATGAAAAATACAAAATAATAAGTGAAAGAAAAAAAAACTTTAATTTTTTAATAAATAGAAATTATAATGAAAATATATCGTAGGAGACGCATGGGTCCCTCCAGCCAATGATAGTGATATTAGATTTGCTGTATTTTGAGGGAGGGGAGGGGAGGGGAGGGGAGGATAGGGGAGGACGACAAAGGGTATGGTTTTCGGGTCTTTTTATTTTAAATTTTTATTTGATTTTTTTTAATTTAAACCCGCCCTTCAACTTCTCTTATCTTCTATGATGTGCACAGTGGTGGTTGTATAGAGCAGAGCCCAGGTATTAACTCGTGCTTGAAGCCCTTTTTGCAATTTATATTATCTTATTATTTATGTCATTTTCGGCCCAATTCTGTCACTGGACCTTCAAGGCCCGGTTGTTGTCAGTAATATACAATTCAATACCATAAGAAACTAAATCGGGTCACTCTTTTGATGTCTCATGTGTATATACGTGTATTATAATCCACCTCCCCAACATCATCATCTCACAAAAAAAAAAAAAAAAAAAAAAAAGCGGCCGGAGGCAATTGGCCGCATATTTTAGGAAAGTGGGGAACTGAAAGTTAGATTAAGGTGGTCACATTGAAAGAGTTAATGAATACCCGCTCTATATATTAGAAAGCTTCATGATGGGCACCAACCTTCTCCAGGCCCTCCACTCCCTGTGACTCTGTGAGTAGACCGATTCATAATTAAGGGTAAAATCGTCAACACTGAACATTTGCAACCCTTGCGTGTCATCTCTGAAACCAATCACCGCCCATCTGGTTGACTTACTCTATCATCAAGTCATCAACTTAACCATTTCAGTTTCTTGTTTTGACTCTCAATAAACCGTGATCCATCTAAAAACAATCACGTGACGTATAAACTTTGATTTATAGGATCTAACGGTGTAGCACGTCTGATGAGGTAGGGTCGCTTGCGCGGGATTGAGATCTGCTATGCGTGGCGTAGTCAACACCTTCACGTATGGCACACGTGTTAAGTGGATGGATATTACTTGGCTGGAAATATCCTGAGTTAATTTCCCTCATTACCAGGTTGTCAACGTTCAACACAGAAAGAGCCGTTAAAACATCGTATTTCCCACGCTTAAATATTTTTATTTTTATTTTTACGGGAAGATTAGTACTAAAAATTTCATAATCACCGTTTAATTGGCTAACAATGAGTTAAACTAAAAGGAGTCGTGTTGAATTTCTAATTAGACACCTTCCATTCTTCCAAGGGGTGCCATATGATCAGAATCCATGTCTCCGAAGCCAAATAAAACACCTCATTTTTTTCACACACCCACTCATCGAAACAAATCATAAAAACCAAACACCGACCCCAACAATTTCAACAAACCAAAACCAAATAAAACAGCTTCATTAATCTTTCCACAAAAATCATTCAATCACAACTAGACACAGCAACAGAACAAAAAAAAAATTCCCAAATTAACCTGAGAAATCGGGAGACGGCCGCCCATTCCCGGAGGAATGGCAGACCTCGCCGCCACCAACCCCGTTGGTAACGGCGGCTCCTCCACCCCAACTTCCCCATCTACCCCCACCAGAAAATCCAAAAACAGTCCTGCTCTGCTTCTGGGTCGATTCGAAATCGGCAAATTGTTAGGCCACGGCACCTTCGCCAAGGTTTACCATGCCAAGAACATCAAAACCAACGAGAGCGTAGCCATCAAAGTCATCGACAAGGAGAAGATACTAAAGGGTGGTCTAATTGCTCACATAAAGCGCGAGATCTCGATTCTCCGCCGAGTTCGCCACCCGAACATCGTCCAACTTTTCGAGGTCATGGCTACGAAAGCCAAGATCTACTTCGTCATGGAGTACGTTCGCGGCGGCGAGCTATTTAACAAGGTCGCCAAGGGCCGTCTGAAAGAGGAAGTAGCTAGAAAGTACTTCCAGCAGTTAATCTCCGCCGTCGGATTTTGCCACGCCCGCGGCGTCTACCACCGCGATTTGAAACCTGAGAACCTTCTCCTCGACGAGAATGGTGATCTTAAAGTCTCTGATTTTGGGTTGAGCGCCGTTTCTGATGAAATTCGCCAAGATGGGCTCTTCCACACGTTTTGCGGCACGCCGGCCTATGTGGCGCCGGAGGTTTTGGGCAGAAAGGGCTACGACGCTGCAAAGGTCGATATTTGGTCTTGTGGGGTCGTTCTGTTTGTCCTCATGGCTGGGTATTTACCTTTCCATGACCAAAATGTCATGGCCATGTACAAAAAGATCTATAGAGGCGAATTCCGGTGTCCGAGATGGTTCAGCTCCGAGCTTGTTCGCCTCTTAACTCGTCTTCTCCATACGAACCCCGATTCCCGGATAACCATCCCGGAGGTGATGGAGAACCGGTGGTTTAAAAAGGGTTTTAAGCACATTAAATTTTACTTTGATCACGATGACCGCCTTTGCAATGTTGAAGATGACGATGGAGATCGATTTAGTGATGTCAGCTCTGTTGCTTCCGATCAGTCGTGTATGTCGGAATCCGAGGCAGAGTTCGAGACTAAAAGAAAGCTTACAACTTTGCCAAGACCGGCCAGTTTGAATGCGTTTGATATAATCTCGTTCTCTCCCGGGTTTGATTTATCCGGATTGTTTGAGGAGCGTGGGGAGGAGGCGAGGTTCGTGTCGGGTGCCCCAGTTTCGAATATCATTTCGAAATTGGAGGAGATTGCTAAACTTGTGAGCTTTTCAGTGAGGAAGAAAGATTGCAGGGTGAGCATGGAAGGGTCTAGGGAGGGCGTGAAGGGTCCGTTAACGATTGCGGCGGAGATATTCGAATTGACGCCGTCGTTGGTGGTGTTGGAGGTGAAGAAGAAAGCAGGGGATAGAGATGAGTATGAGCAGTTTTGCAACAGAGAGTTGAGACCTGGGTTGCAGAATTTGATGATTGAAGAACCTGCTGGTACTGCTGTTACTGTTACTCCTCCTCCATATCTACCTTCAGATACTGAATAGAAATAACAAGAAGGAAATGGAAATGGGTATGCTTGATTCTCTCACTTTGTTAGTTTCTTGGTTTTTTTGTTTTGTGATTTGGTAAGCGTAATGTAAAGATTCCTCTTTTATTGATTTTCCCAGTTTCTTTTGGTTGTTTTGTTTTGATAATTAGACGGGAGCTCTAGATAACCCTATAAGTATAGGGTAGTTGGTCCGTTCTTGTATCGAGAAAGCCTTTAGGTTAGATTACAGAGAATGGAACACACATTAAATTTCTACATCTTTGAAATGTTGCTTGTCACAATCTGTAACTGTATATGCTTAATTTACTTTCACCATGTTCGTGAAACGAAACTCTCTTTGTTCATTTTAACACAAGTGCAGTAGATTATTCTGCTAATTCTTAAGAATTGTGTGCTTGCTGAGTTGCATTTTTTTGGATTTCCTAATTCCATTAGACGATGGAGAAGTCAGTTTCATTACCTAAATTAGGTAAAATGGTAGGGGATGTTAAGCATTGTTGGGAAAAGTTGGAGAATTTGTGGTCCTTGGAAACGTCTCACATCTTATCTTCTTTCTATTCCTAACCTGTATGTTTCCAAAATGGAGATTTTTTGTCTTGTATTGTCTGGCTTTCTGTTGTTGAAGCCATGGACCACTGTGTTTGTGCATTTTTTAGGACTTTCTGTTGGAAGGGGGGGTGGAGAGATTTGGCATCTTCTTGTTTGTCGTTCAAAGAATATAGGATGCGAAATGGCTGGACATAATTTAACCTTGGTGAAGGAAATGAAGGTCGACTGGTGGAGAGTGATAAGCTGACTAGTTCAAATCTTGTTTTCTGGTAGAAGAGCTCTCAACCAGTCTCTCCCAATTTCTAATCGGTAGAACTCTCAAATTTTTGTCATCCACAATTTGACGCTAACAGGGTTGATTAGTTTTGAAGTCGTGCACAATTGACGTTAAACAATTTGAAAGAATTTGTGGACGCGTTACCAGATTAGAGAAATAAAAAATAATAATTAAAAAAGAGAACGAAAATCTTGAATCTAACGGCCAAAATGATTAGGAATTATTTGACTGGTTCTGATTGCGCATACCAATCTACTAAGAATGGTAGTGACTGATTCTTACGAGCTTCCACTTCCGTGACAAAAACAGCAAAAAGTCACATGCAAAAAGTCGTACTTGTGAAAAATTTCACATCCATAGCTTGACTTTATAATCCATTGATACATGTGATTAGGACCGTCCAATGAAAGATGAGATCTAAGGTAAAATTTCATTTTTTTCATTGTCTATACATGAGGTTGTTAAACGGTCAAATTCAATCAAAAAAGCTACTCCATCTATCTTTTTTTGCTCTAAACTCTTAGAGAGAGAAACTCCCAGCCGGCCCTAGCTCTTGGGGTGGGGTTCTTCTTTGATCTCCTTCTAGATCCAAGTAAGACCTCTGCCCTCTCCCCCTCCCATCCCAGACCTCTGCCCCTCTCCCCCTCCCATCTCAGACCTCTACAGCCACACAACGTCACCCCTCCTAGACCTCTGTAGCTACACAACGCCCTCGCACCTGCCTCCCCTCCCATCCCAGATCTTTGTAGCCCGCCACACAACGCCCCCCTCCTCGACCTCTTCTGTAGCCCGCCACACAACGGCCCCCTTCCCAGATCTCTGCAGCCATACAAACCACCCCCCCCCCCTTCCAGACCTCTACAGCCACACAAACCACAACACACCACAATCAAACTCACCCACCCCCTCCCCCAGATCTCTCACTGTGGAGATTTTCCCTCTCCTCTTTTGGAGACTTCCAAAATCCTTCTAGATTTATTTTCCCACTTCCATTTCAACTACCTTTCATCATGCCTCAATTTTGTCATCTTCTCTTATCCAATGCTCGTGGCGGCAATGTACCTTAAACACTTTAGCACTGAAGTTCATTTGTCAATCCAATCGCTATTTTGGCATTGGTTTATTTTCAAAGTGCAATATGCACTTGTCGAATGGATTATGGGAGCGCTCTTTGCGCGGGTGACATATTTACCCCCATTTTCCGATGACTTATTCGGTTTCACCTTCACTTTTCTTGCTTCTTGTGATTTTGTGTTTGTTGGTTCGTGGCGGCTCGGACATCGGCTGATGGCGATGGATTGGACAATATTGGCTTCCCATATTTTAGATATAGGGTTACTTTTGGATTGTTTTAAGTTTATGTTATTGGACTTTTATGCACATAAATTTAGTGTCATTTGTGTGTATGTTTATGTCCCTTGTAAGTTCTTTTGTTTGTAGGTTCCCATTCCTTTGTAATGTTTACCTGTTAATGAAGTTCTTATTTATTAAAAACGGTCAAATTCAATAAAAAAAAAATACATGAGGTTGTTATTATATAGGTAAGAAAAATTTATCTTAAATGATTCGTCTTACATTCGAAATTACAATTAAATTCAAATAATAAACTTTATATTATATTTATTTTAAAAATATTACTCCATAAAATAAGAGAAAGTTTAGTTTTGTATTTTTAATCCAATTTAATTTCTTTGTTAATAACAACACAAATAAATTATTAATTTATTAAAATAAATAAATATGGTATATATGGGTCTTCTTTGTAAAAGAAGTAAATTACTTTATGAAGCTTTGGGCCTTAAAAAAATATCAGCTCATAATATATATTGTAAGTTATATTGTGAGGCTTCAAATATTTAAAAGTCATTATTATTTTAAATAAAATTTATATATGCGTTAAAATTTGAGCCTCTTTTACAATATGTGACCAAAATCTTAAGCCTTATTTACCTCGGGCTTGAGCCGATCTTGACATGATCAGGGAGAAATTATTGATTAGGACGGTTTCAAATACGTCATTCGAACAATCACTCCGAATAATTTGGATTTTTGCCGACTTTGAATGGTAGTGACGCATGCCAATCTACTAAGAATGGTCGTGACTGATTAGTACCGGTTTCCACTTCCGTGACAAAAATAGCAAGATTCCACATGCAAAAAATGACGTGTTTGTGAAAAATGAAATAAGTAAATTTTCACTAGCCATGGTTGAAAAAGAAGGCAGCAGAGATCAATAAAGGGACGACAAAACAAGATATTAGTAGGGTAGAAAGAAAAAGTCCGTAGCCATAGCTTGACTTTATAACCCGTTGATATAAGTAAATTATTGATCACTCCGAACATTTTGGATTTTTGCCGACTTAGGGTCTCTCACTTGTAGGTTTCCCAGTGGCTTGATTTTGTTTGGGGTTTGTTGAGGTTTTGGAGTTCTGTTTTAGGTGGAACGAGAGTTTCTAATTTTGGGTTAACCAGCATATATGCTTGTATTGTTCTCAAAAAGGATGCCAATTCGATGAAATCTAATTGATGCACAAGTGATAGAATATTATGTGGGACATCATTTTCCATGTGTTTTTGTGGACCAGATTAATGATCAATTGAGGGAAGCCTAGAAGAATTAAATATGTGTGGACAAGAAAAGGTGATGATAGGTAGGTTAAGATTGATATCCACTAATTTGAAAAGCATTGTGTGTTGATTTTGAAAGTAGCACTAATGACACCGAGAAAATTATCCATAAACATTAAAGTATAAGTATGTATATGTAGAACATCCTTAAGGATTTGAGACTCAATTAGTTGACTGGGAGGTCTATAGACTGAAGACGCTCTCTATGGGGAGATTGATTCCCACCTAACTAGGCATGGATATGAGCGAAGTTCAAGTGAGACAACTTTCTATATAAAGACCACTGATGATGGAAGAACCCTAATTCAATCAGTCTATGTTGATGTACGTAATCTACACATGAAACTGCGAAGTATGAAGTTCATTTTCATCCACCAAAATAAGTAAGCACAAACTTTCCTTGACAAGTTTGAAATGAAAGATTGCAAGCTCGTGAGCTCGCCACTTGCAACATGTGACAAAGTGTGCATGAGTGTTGGCTCATATGACAAAAATGAAGTTACCATAGACAGATGGTTGGTAGTTCACTCTATTAAACTGCAACTAAATGTTTGCTATTAGCCTACTGTCTAGATATATGCATGGTCCTTCAAAGAAACATTTTGTAACTGCTAAAAGTGTTTTGATGTACATCCTCGGAACACTAGCCTATGAAATTAAGTACTTTAAGGGAAAACAAACTACATTGGTTGTACCATGGTTAGCTATTTGTGATTTAGACTGGAGTGGCAGTTTCGACGAAATGAAAAGTAACTCAAAATACGCTTTCACCTTTGGCAATAAGGTATTTTCATTGGCCTATGTGAAACAATACAGCGTAGCATTGTCAACAACAGTGGCAGAGTATGTAAGTGTTGTTGAGGCCATTACGTAGGCTATATTGCTCAGATTTTTCCTAGACGATTATGGAAAGGAGCAGACCGGTCCTACACTTATCCTATGTGACAATACATCTGCAATTGATGTATAATAATCTTGTGTTCAATCAGAAAGCGAAACATCAATAGAAGGTTCCATTTTCATTAGGGATGCAATACAAGCTAGAGAGGTGGACTTGTTCTACTACAGATCAGAAGAACGGTTGGCTAATGTCTTCACTATCAGAAGAACGGTTGACTAATGTCTTCACTAAGGCACTAGCTAAGGATAAGTTCTCCTACCTTAGAGGAACACTTGGAGTCAGGTCAGTACATAGCTTAGAAGGGAGTGTTGGATCCTAAACTATCTACTACTTAAGTGCACTAAGAGCAAAAGTGAGGTTGCAAGTGAAGTGTGTACATCCAGGGGCTGTGAGATCAGTCAATGATCTAACAAAAAAAAAATTTAGTGAGGTGAATTACTTGAAGGACAAGTAGTGCTAGTTTGTTATAGACATCTATACTAGGTGAGTGCTCTAATGTAATTGGAGCTTTGTTATTATGATAACAAAACTCCCTAACCATTTTTTTACACACTACAAGCATGCAATTGTAATTAAATGCGATTTAAATTGGAATAAGAAGAAGAATTTTTATAGATTCTCTCCGGGTTTTGCTCATAGGCATTTCATCAAACACATATAGTGCATTTGAATTATAGTTCATTGCAAGCCAATCTTCAATAATAAAAAATTGATCCATAATTCCCAAAAATAAAATAAAGGAAACAATCACAAACAATTCACGGGCGAATCCAAATTCAGATTTCATCAGTTAGTGTGTGCGGTTGAGTGTTGAATAGAGAGTTTTACTTGTGAGATTTCCGCGAGCCTCTGAACAACAATAGTTTTCATATGTATGAGATATGAGCTTCATATTGGGTTTAGGCACGGTCCAAGAAGGGGTGAAATCATGCACGAACACAATGGATCAAAGACCTTCACATTGTGTGATGAAAATAAGTTTCTTGATAGTAGTTACTTGGAGATCCAAAGATAGATTTTTTTTGTTAGTTTTGAGTTGAACTATTAAAAATAAAAGATAAATTAGTTAAGAGGGAGAATAGTCGGAGATGAGTTATTAATGCAGAATTTTTTTTTTTCAGACTAACAAAAAAACCTATCTTTGGACCTCCAAGTTACTCTGCGAGGCACAAAACCATTAGCCTTAGTACATATTGTGGGTGCAAATTTCAATTCAAAATCTCGAAGGAAAAAAGAAAAAGAAAAAACAGATTTAGGTCTCTAGTATCATACAATATACATTCATACCTCTCTCTACAAATTTGAAACATATACAACAGGAAAACCACAGGAGAAGAAAAGAAAAAGAAAAAAAAAATTCTGAGAGATTATGGACGACAGATGTATAGTAGAAAGTACAATGAGACCGAAAGCAAGAGACAATTCATTCATAATTTCCTATCTAAGAAACAATTTCAGGTGCTATAATTGGCTGCTCACTTCCTTGCCATGTCCATACAATTTCCCGAAGAGAGGGCTTCAAGTCATGGTCACAAAACTCCATGTATTCCAATGTATCCCCTGCTGTTTTCTTCACTTCCACCACATAGAACGAAGGCGTGACCTCGAAAATCTCCGCGTCGATCCCCAGCTGCCCTTTCCTCCCCTCCTTGCTGCCCTGCAGTTTGAGTGTACCGTTCTTTTTCATGCACTTGAACCTCTCTGTCTCGGCGATCGCCTCGAATTTTGACACAATGGTTGCTGCCGGTTTGGTACTGGTGAATCGGGATTGCGGTCTGTTGTTCATGTCTTTCTCAAATAAACCGGAGAGGTCGAACCCGGGCGACAGAGATATGATGTCGAAGGCATTGAAGCAAGTGGGCCTCATGGGACTCTTGTTGGAGCTGCCTTCTGCTGAAACAGAGTTGCCGTTGTTGTTGATGGGCTCAGCTGCTGATCCAAAACCCGCTTGAATGTCACGGAGAATGGAGGCATTGGTGTCGCGCGGGGGAGGAAACGGCGCCTCAATTTGCTTGAATCCCTTTTTGAACCAGCTATTCTCCATGATTTTGTCAACCCCAATTCGCGTGCTGGGATTCGGATCAAGAATCCTCGCGAGAAGCTTGCGAACCTCCGGAGGAAACCACTGCGGGCTCTTGAAATCTCCCCTGCTGATTTTCCTATACATTTCCATGAGATTCGTGTTGTGGAAAGGGAGGAACCCGGCCAAGAGGACATAGAGCACCACCCCGCACGACCAAGTGTCCGCCTTTGCTCCGTCGTAGCCTTTCTTGTTGATCACTTCCGGTGCCACGTAAGCCGGGGTCCCGCACGTGGTGTGGAGGAGCCCGTCCTGCCCCCGCGAGTCCCACAGCGCGCTTAACCCAAAATCGGACACTTTAAGGTTTCCATTTTCGTCCACCAGCAGATTCTCCGGCTTGATGTCGCGGTGGTACACTCCCCTGCTGTGGCAATAGTCAACGGCCCCGATCAACTGCTGGAAGTATTTTCGCGCCACGTCTTCTTTGAGCTTCCCCTTTGCGACCTTGGTGAAAAGCTCCCCTCCTCTGACGTACTCCATGGCAAAATAAATTTTGGTCTTGGAAGCCATGACTTCGTAGAGTTGGACAACGTGTGGGTGTCTCAAAAGGCGCATCACTGAGATTTCTCTCTTGATTTGGTCGATTAATCCGACTTGTTGCACCTTTTCTTTGTCTATGATCTTGAGGGCTACGCTCTGGCCGGACCCAAGAGTCCGGCCATGGTACACCTTCGCAAATGTACCTTGTCCAAGCAATCGTCCCAGCTCGTACTTGTTCATCAATATGTTCCCCTTCTTTTTCTCCATTTTCCCTTGTTTTTTTTTTATATTTTTTTTGGTGTCGATCGCTTCAAAACCTTTCCTCAAAACAGAGCAAGATGAAGACAATTATGTAAGGTACTCGCAACGGATTAATTCAGAAGCAATGCTTGATTTGATTGACTGCAATACTAGAGCATGCACATGCATGCTGATCATCGTACAATTTTTAATAGCGGAAAAATAAGGAATGGGGGACACAAGGAATTTCAACTCATGCATGCCAGAAGGCAGGATGAGGAAAATCCCTTGTGAGTTCAGCTCAGAGCACGAGGAGGTCAAGCCATGCGATGAGGCTGCTGCGTGATGGCACCTGCGTGCAGGGACGATACAGAAACGGCACCCTCAAATTGTACGACGTCCTCCGCCCTCGCTTCAAAAACCATCTCCCTTAATAGAGACTCTAATTTTGAGTCCAATTGGGGTTGTTTGTGTAAAAATAGTAAATGAGTTATCTGGCGGCTCTCTCTATGCCCTTTGCTTAAGGACTGGACCTGGTTTCAGCTCCTATCTATGGTAATGGACAGTTACCACAAATCACTATAATAAGAAATGAGGAATCTCCACTCTCTCGTACATTAACAAAGATAATCATACTACATATTTGTGTTTTTATGCGTGTACGTATTTATTTCCAAAATACAATAAACTCAACAAACACGTTGTAATGTTGATTTCCCCAATCCTGATGAACTCATGCCAAGCAAACAGGTTGTAATATTGACTTCCTCAATCCTGATGAACTCATGAGTCATGCCAAGCAAGATATCCAGGAAGCTGACTTGGTGCACCTTGAGGTGGTGCAGGGCCGGCTCAAGTCCGAAGGGAGCAAGGCGTGTGCCTTAGGTCACACCTTAAATAAGGGCCTCAATTATATTAATTATTATATAAATTTTTAAAAATAAGGTCTTTTTTAACAACAAAATGGACTTTTAGTTGTGATTTGTTTTGGGCTTTTTTTTTATGTATTTTTTCTTCTATTGTAAAAAAAAAATTATAAATTTGAGGAAAAAAATTACAAATAAAAGCCCGCGTTGTTGTTAAAAGAGGCATTTTTTATTGATATACCTACAAAAAAAACCCCAAAATGAGAAAAACAAATTCCCATTATATATGTAAAATACCTCACATAAAATCTAATTTATTCTATTTTTAGGCTTTTTAATAGTCACTAATCTTACTATTTCTACACCATCGTGCGTGTGTATATATATATATATATATATTATTTACAATCAATTATGTCACAAATAAAAAATTATGAGTTTATTAAAAATATATGTTAAAAATGATTTTTTTTTCCAATAAAAATTGAAAAAAAAAGTTACAAATTTTGTTATTAATACTATTTTTCGCCTTAAGCCTCATTTCACATTGGGACGGTCCAGAGTGACGGTGGTGACCGTTGTAGTAAAGAATCCTAGGGGTGGGCATTTCGTCCCGAAATACTGAAATCATTACGTCCCGTATCATACCAAACCGCAAAAAAAAAAAAAATCGAATAGTAAAACCGAATGGATGAACGTTACGATACCGATACTGTACCAGTTCAAATTGGTACGAGATAGGTTTCGATGTTAGGGAATACCTTCCCATACCGAAACCGAATTAGTTTAATTTTTTTTAATTAATAAAAAAAATTCAATTCAATTAAAAAAAAAACTAATAGTCTAATACCCTAATAGGCTAATAATAGCTAATGAGGATTTAATTGTACGTTAATTTTAGTTGATAGATTTAATTGTATGTTAGATTTTTTAATTTATGTATTTAATTTTATGTTAATTTTAGTTGATGGATTTAATTGTATGTTAGAGTTTTTTAGTTGATGGAGTTAATTTTAGTTGATGCATTGAGATTGATTGGTTGCCTTATGCATTTTCTATACATTTTGAGCAATATTTGTTACCCACCAAGAGGCCTAATTTCTCAATTTCATCAAAAGTTTACTTTTAGACAATCTAAGTAATCTAGAAATTAAATTATGAATTTGGGCTCAAAACTGAAATCGTACCAAACATAACTGGTATAATACGGTATGATATCAATTTTATATTTTAAAATACCATACCGTATCAAACTGGTTAAAATTATTTAGTACAATTCCGATATCACCTCTATATCGAACCCTACCAAACTATGCCTTTGGGAAATGAGGTAAGTTCAATGAAAGGAGTGAGCAGGTGCGACAAGGCCCACAATTCAACAAAATTTATCAACCTCATATATATATATAGTCTCGCTCTGTTTATCCTCGTCTCATCGGAAATTGATTACTTGCTCTCATGATAATATTGTGTAGACTATTCTTTTATGATGACTTGTAACCCTTTTTAGCTGGGTTTCATGCCAGTTTAAGTGACGGAGTCCATACTGTAGCTCGTCATGACCTGAATGACACCTTAATTTGGATGGAGGAGAGTCCCAAATGGCACTCTACCTTCTTAGCTGCTGATCTTGTTCTTGGTTGTAATTTTCTAGTACCAAAGATCTTGTTTTTTGTTGTAATTCTTTAGTAAATTTGGTACGTAACATTTTTTTTTCTTTGTTAGTGAGATTTTAACGGGGCCACACCTTATACCAAGTAATTCCTCTTTGCCAAGTTAAATGAGAATTTCCTCTTTGCTTAAAAATTAGTACTTTATGTAAAATTAGTAGTTGATGAGTATTAAAAAGTCTCTTAAGATTATTTATCTCTCGAGAATGTAAGGAAGATATTATGCTATTTTTAGGGGATATTATGCTCATTTTTAATTAGAGTTTAATTATTCAATATATCACTCTGTTCTAATTAAGTTCCTTGTGATGTTGTGTATGGTGAAGGGTTTCACTCGTCCAAGAGAATCCGAAAGGACTCCTCTTGTTCTCTCCACCACAACTTAAATCTTAAGCGTCGATCTTCAAGTGATGATAAGTCGACCAATATCTTTAGCAAGTGTATGTGTGCATCTCGTACGTGGCACGAAATCAACGATCAGAGGGACCCAACTTTTAATCCTTAATTAATGTTGTCATATACATAAATATATTTTTGCTGTTGTGACTTGTTAAATATGTTACTGTAAATCCCAACTTATTAATACACTATGCAAATATGCAATATAATATCAGTAGAGATTTCATTAATTATACACTCACAATCACATAAACAAAACCTACAGTAGCATTTCTCATATTCATCAACCATTTTGTTGATACTCTCTCTAACATAATAAGTATTAGAGAAATCATATTTGGTCAACAATATAATCAACATAGCAGAATTTGGTTAATTAATCTTCCAAATTGACCCTTCCATGCTCTTGTTCTCTCTTCCTACTCCACCCATGCACACAAAGGTGGAGCTTCTTACTTGCCACCAAAAAATCCGACGCCTGAAGCGGCGTTAAAATGTTGACGAGCTCCTTGAGGGTGGTGAGCCTGAGCTGATCAGCCTCCTCCAAAACCCTAACCATGGCTTTCCCATGCTCATCAAGAGCCTCCTCCACATCTCTATTCATCTCCCCAGCCTGACTCAGCCCCCACGCAAGCATCGCAATCGGCCGGTCCGCTATGTCCTCCTGCAGCGCCGCCAGCTCCCCCGTCAGCCTCTCCTCCTCCCTAATCGTCTTGCTCCAGCAAGCTGTTCATCAGCACAAGCTGCGCAGGCTTCAGCACATCGCCGAGGCCATCGCCGCCGGTATCTCGGAGGAACTCAGAGAGGTTGGACTCCATCCTGGCCGCCCCACCGAGCACGAAGACTAGCCGGAAAAACATAGAAGGGCAACAGCCGCCTATCCAGAGGAGGAGTTCTCCCAGGCCGTGCCCCAGCTCGGAGCGAAGAATGGGGCGGCGTCGCGGCGGCGGGCCAGCTGGGTTCTCTTTTGGATGTAGTCTTCGAAATGGGCGATGCCTTTCTCTGCTAAATGCTTTAAATGGTTTTCGTTTATGGGGTGGAATGTGAGGGCTTGGATGAGCTCTGAGAGGTCTTGCTCTTGAAGATCCATCCATTCTTTGAAGCAACATTTCCCGCTCTCTGTGTCTCCGCCACCTGCAGCAGCTGCCATTTTTGAGTTAATTTAGGCGGTTGATTATTTTTCTTTTTTCTCTCAAACTCAAAGCTAGTAGTCCAGTTCAGCATGTGTAGACGTACATTAATGAATGATATATGGACAACGTAGAAATTGCTTTAACAACAAGGAAAGGGAGATTGAAGTTTGAAGCGGTGATAATAAAAAATGTTTGTGCATGTTGTTTTTAGGACACGTACGTAGTTACGTACGTCCAATGTGATGACAACGTACCCTTTCACTTCTTATTTCGGGTCGGTTTGCCGCCTTCAACTCACGCTGGCTGGACTCGGTTTCACTTTTATCTGGACTCGATCGGTTCACTTTTATTTTGTATCTATTTTCTTGAGGATTATCTATTTGATTGACAATATTAATATTTATTTTAAAAATTTTTGATTATATTTTTGAAAATTTTAAATTTTTAATCACCATAATAATTATTTAAAATCTTTTTTTAAAGCTGTTAATTCTAATTTTAGTGGCAATTTTTTCCTCTTCTATTTTGTGAAAATTTACTCGATTTATAAAATTTTTTTCTTTTTCACTTATTTATTTTAAGGAATAATGTACTTGATTTTTTTTTAAATTTGATATTAAAAAAAAATTAGATTAATCACTTATAATTTACAGTTCAAAATTTAGCAAGTAAACCCTAAACCCTAAGATTTTGTTTGATACGCCATATAAACAGGCACGTGCCAACATGAGGGGCTAAAGTGGGCTTCAGCCCACCCGAAATTACTAACCTAAAAGAGAAAATAGTATCTTTTTAGTATTTATAGTACATCCAATTAATTTGTTATATATTTAAATAAGATAAAAATAATATTTTTGAAGATTGTATAATATATTCTTCGAATAAAAGAGTATTTGTTGATAATATTGACATCGACTTGATAATAAACTCATGTATATGTAAAAATAAATAAACTACAAGTTTAATACTCTTATATTACTTGGCATTGTATTAAATTTTTTTTTTCTATATAAGTAATTAATTTTTAGGGTAAGGCTAATCGGTATATATATATATTTTTTTCTTATCAATAAAATTCGTCCATACAATTGAATTTTGATAGAATTTTATACTAATAAAATTAACCTACCTCATGTTCAAATCCTGAGTTCGTGCTTGAGTATAAGGGACTGGATATGATCATATAATACAAAACCAGTATTTCGTATTAATTAGTCATTGTATAAATTAATACAATTGAATGCATTTATACGGTTCGAAAACGCTAAAATAATATTCTCCAAATTGTCCGTATTAAATAGTTAAACGACTAATAATCTTGAAAAGTATAATAATAATAATAATAAATACAAAATAAAATTTTAATAAATAGAAATAATAATATATTAATAACTAATTAAAAATATATATACATAATTAATATTTATATATAAATATTTCTTTTCAACTATTATAATATAATTCGTCCAGTATAATGTAGTCAATATTTTAATCTGGTAGAACAGCAAACGCTTGACTAAATAGTTCGTCTATCTGATGGACAAATTAGTCAATCCGACTGAAATAATCAGTACAATACATCGTACCAACGAGACCTAAATAGCTAAGTCATAAGCAACACCACCCATACCTAAACACCCTCAAAGTAAGGGGCAACAGGGGTCAATTGAGCTCTTGGAGAATGTAAGATCGCCTGTGGAAGCCCTGTGTTGACCCTTAAGAAGAATTGATATCGGCCAAAATAATACCTAATTCTTTTAAATAGAAGCTTCAGGTTGAGTTTGAGCATCGACTAAATATGGATATTTTTCGGGGTTGGTTTAGTATGGAGGCCTTCATGTGAAGTCGCTTAATTTTGATTGGTTGTGGCTGTGCATTCTTGTTGATTTAGGGAGGTTTTGAAGAGATTGTTGTTGCATGGGCTGATGTCAACAGTGAAGGTATGCAAGTGGTGGAAGGATACATTGCTCCCTTCCTTCCTCAACGTGACCCCCTGAGACAATATTGATGAATCCGCCATTGTCAGCAATGTAGTTGTCACAACTTCCTCCTAAAGCCCACATGTGAGGTGTCACAACTTCCTAAAATTCTCTGCATATAGTTTGTGAAAATCAGTTTATTGAACTAATGAATTGATATCATTCATAATTTGAATGGGAAATGAAAGGGAGAAAAGACTACAAAAGTTTTGCTTGACGCTCTGTTTTCTTGCAAACACAAACATCATTTCTTCAAAAAAAAAAAAACACAAACATGATTCTAGTTACTCTGGATCCTGAGAAATATGTGATGTTTACAATAATGTAGGAGACAAAATGCACAAATCTTAGATAACATGAATTCCCAATTGGAAATAAATGTATGAGCAAACAATGAAGCCTTACCCCAAAATCCCTAAAAGAGGCACAATATGTATGATCAGGCCAGTATGATGAAGACAAGAGAGTCCAGCAGACGGAGGTAGGAAGGCATATGTCGAACCTGTCAAGCCGATTCGGCCACAGGCTTAGCCAGGCTCCACGTCGAACCCAGATTCATTCCCAAGCTGACACGTTTCTCACCAAAAAATCAAGGGCACCAGGTGGTGCCTCTGCATGTCCCTTCACTCCACTCAAGAGCCTACAAATTTTCATTCAACAAAAACACAGAGAGAAAGAGAACGAAAAGCCAAAGAATAGACTCATGTCCATTGTTCCTACCTCCCACCATCTGCAAAGCGTCACCTACCACTTATAAACCCCCTACTGGCCGATTGCTGCGCGTAACTCATGCACGAGCCACGCACTTCCCAACCTCACTACCACAACATCGCCGTGGCCCCTCTTTCTCTCTCCATCTGTTCAGCCTATTCACCCTCTCCTGCATATAAATAGCACCGATAACAGCGATCGGAAACTCATTGTGGCATTTTCACAAACAACTTCTGTGCGCTCTTCAATTTTCTATCTTTCTCGTTCTGCTGGAGCAAAGTAATGAGAACCCAGGTTGAAGAGAGGTTCTCTGAGTTTTATGACAAGTGGGTTTTGCAGCTTGAGCAGCTCCAACAACAGCTTCTCAAGTCGACTGAAGAGACAATTCAGAACCATGAGGCGGAGCTCCGAGCTTTGTTGTCCAAAGCCACAAACCTTCACAAGGAATATTACACTGTGAAATGGGCTGCTGCTCGTGAAGACGTCTTGGCCTTCTTCTGCCCTGTTTGGTCCACGCCTTTGGAGAATGCTTATTCCTGGGTCACCGGCTGGAAGCCTTCAATGCTGTTTCCGATCATCGAGTCGCTGAGGAAGACGAGGCTGGCGGGGATGTCAGAGGAGCAAGTGGCGAAGATCGAGGGGCTAAGGCTGAAGATGAGGTACGAGGAGGAGAAGGTGGAGAGGGAAATGGAGCGGCAGCAGGTGGCCATGGCGGACAGGAGGATGGTGGAATTGGCCCGGCTGGCGACCGGGGCCAGGAACGGCGGGGACGTGGCGGCGGTGGAGTTTGAAGGGCTAGTGGTGCGGCGGTGAAGGTGATGCTGAGTGGACTGGAGAGGGTGATGAAGGCTGCAGATTGTGTGAGGCTCAAGACATTGAAAGGGGTGTTGGATGTGCTCACCCCATTGCAGAGTGTGGAGTTCTTGGCTGCAACATGCATGGTTCAGATTAAGCTTAGGAAATGGGGATGGAAGAAAACTCACCAAAATGTTGCTTCCTCCATAACCACCTAAGCTCTAAAAGCTTGAATTAGCTAGTTACCCCCCTTTTTTATATGGTAACTGAGAAAATGTGGGTCTTGATATCACCTTGTTATGTGGTTTACAATTTTGAACGAGACAATACATGATCCACCACCCAGTCAGAGGGCTTTGACCGAATTGAAATCATTTCTTGATGAAGAAGAAAATAATCAAATCAAAATCAATGTTGATTTGCTTGCATTTTGAATGTCTCTGTTTCATTATTTGAACTGCTATTCTGCATTAAGAAACCTTCACAAACAAACCACCGAGCCTAAATACAATAGAATCTTCACAAATTTATATCAATATTTTGCCATTTTAGCTTTACATTCACACTTGGAACACAAACAATAATAATAATAAGATAGCATATATTTTTATATATCTGCTATAAATATAAGTCAGGGACACAGCACACCAGTAAAAGAATAGAGCTTTTGTTAAATAACAGAAAGAATAAGATTGGGAATGAATTATAGGACACCAAAAAGAAAATAAAAGGACAAAAAAATGGATTTGAATACAAGCATGAAGAATGCATATGGGCAGGGCTTGGCTACGCAGGGGAGGGAGCACAGAGTTCAAAAGCTACTCTTCAGTACTTTTTAAATTTTTGATATTTTTTTTTAATACAAAGAGAGAGACTTCAAGACTATGACTTACAAACAGACACAGAGAAGAGAGTCGAAGGAGAGGTTTTTTCTTTTTCTTTTTTTGTTCGGAATTTTTTTTTTTTTCTTTTCAGGTGGCCTCTACTGATAAAATCTCAAGCTCAGCCCACCAGAGGGGAGACAATCTGGGGACTGCTTGGTTGGGAGTGATTGGAATGACTCCCCTCAGTTTTGCTGTAACATCCTGCATTGTTGGTCTCTGTCTTGGATCTTGTTGGATGCATTCTTTGATCACCTCACACAAAACATTCAGCTCATCATGTTTGAAGGTCTTCAGGCTTGGATCTACCATGTTGGTCCTCTGCTCATTTAGATATGCAGAAGCCTGGCAATTCTTCATTGTCAGAATTGTACAATAACGATATGCAGAATCGGTTTCGACAAAATTGATTGGTTTTTCGAAGCTTACCCAGTTCACTAAGGACCCTATTTCTTCCGAGTATTGAGGCTTCCCAGAAATGATTTCGAACAACATTACTCCGAAACTATAGACATTTGTCTCTGGATCAGCAAGGGGTGGCAATACAGAATGCTCCTTATCGTTATGACTAGAACTCTTTTGCTTTCGTAATGTATCTGCCAGAAACAGATCTCTGCAATCTGCTTGCGAAAAAGGAAAAAGATTTTATAAAGGTTAGATGGATAGGATTCAAATTGATTGAAGGCATTCAGAATGTGTAAGATACCTTAGCAGCATAATCATCCGTCAAATAGATGGAAGTTGAGTTCAGGTTAGGATGTGACACAGGTGGGTTTAGCTCATGGTGCATGTACTGAAGACAATAAGCCGTTCCCATAAGAATCCTAACCCTTGCATTCCAATCAAGATGTTCCATTTCTTCAACTGGGCAAAAAAAAAAAGATTTATAAAAGTTATGCCCTCTACACATCTCAGGCAAATAGTACATTTCCAAACTAAGAGGCTTACTATGCAGATGCTCGAAGAGGTTTCCATTTGGAGCATATTCAAACACCATCATCCTCGTAAAAGGTTCATCCTCCTCACAGTAGCCAATAAGATTTACAAAGTTCTTATGATTCACCCGTGACAGTACGTCAATCTACAGCAGGTGCAAGATGAGACATATTAAAGAACAGAAAAAATGTCATAAATTGGGTTGGATGCTGTCTTTTGTAACGGACATAGGATACCTTTTTCCTGTAAGCATTCTCTGCATGCTTGGACCACTCTTTCATAGACGACATTGTTGTTGATGCAACAGCGATCTCAACTCCACTGGATAATGTTCCCTTGTACACAATGCAACCTTCAATTGTGCTTATAATATTGCTGAAATCTTCGCAGGCTGTTTCCAGTTCTGATCGGTTCAACTTGGGAACTCCTGCAACTCATATACAAACATAATTCAGTTTCATGCTTACATATAGACCATCCTAATACGAGGCAATTTAAAACACATTATTCATGCTTTCAACCTGTTATAAACGCTTTCTGCAACTGTCCACTTAGTCCAGTCTTCCAAGGACCTATGGTTTTTTTAACTGTTTGGCTTCGACACATGAAGAACAAGGCCAAGAGAACAAGGAGCAAGATAAGCACACTAAAAGCAATAATGAGGTACTTCCACATGTTTGATTTTGAGGAAGATTGTCCATCAGATTTTGAAGCCTCCTGTGATGGAGGAGCGGGTGGAGGCTCCATTGCAGGTGCAGGCGGAGGAGGCTTCCTTTTATCTTTTGGCACAGCCGGGAAGGCGCCACTACCCCGGGAAGTTGGAAGAGTAATGATCTGTCCAGAAGGTACCACACCGGTAACCGGTGCAGCTGGCAGGTTACTGTCTAGTCCAAGTAGCCTACGCCGAGCAAAGACCATGTTTGGCTCCAACACACCTGCTTTAATGCAAGATGCAACGTCAATGTCTTTCTCAGAGCAATAAATTTCAACACTACATGTGTAAATGCCACCTTACTTACTAGATAAATTATCACAGCAATTACCAATGTGGATATCCAGAGAATCCTTTTTGAGATGGGGCCTTGAAATAAGAGTAAACATTTTCAACATATTGAACTTGGTGGAAACCAACAAACCAAACATAACTTGGTGGTGATGCAATAGGAAGAAAGTTGGTTTCGTACCGTGACAGTGACAAGTAGTTGAGATACTGCCTAAATGCCTCTTTAAGCAATATTACAATGGAATCCACATTACTCACTTGATTTAAGTTGCTCTGCCAGATGCTGCACAAGAAATGCATGATAAATTAGTGACACGATAGATATGAGAGCAATAAATGCTTCTGATGTGAGAGTGCACTAAATTTGTTAAAGACCAAAGTCCAAATTTGTTTAAGACCAGAATAGACTTTTTTTTTTTTTGTTTTGTGAACTAAATAATCCTAATGCATGTGATATGAAAGCGGTATTGTACCAGTGCCCAAACTTTCTGTTAACACAGCCAAATGCCGTGGAACTACCAGATGTAAGGTAATCATCAAATTGCAATTCGGAGAGCAAGCTGAGACTCCTGAGCTCTAAAGGAATGCCGCCTTCAAATCTATTGTCACAAAGCAACCTGCGGTGCGAAATGGATCAGATCTGGGTGCTTAAAGGTTATAGGATGAAATAGAGATTGAACATGGTAACTCACAAGCGTTTCAGTGATACCAGCCTTCCTATCTCAACTGGAATTGTCCCACTCAAGTTATTGTCCCTCAAATCCAGAAGCTCCAACCTTGTGAGCCTCCCAATCTCTTTAGGAATTACACCAGATAAACGGTTCTTGTAGAGCACACTGTTAGTCGGAGGAAGCAATAACATAAATCTCCATAAGATCACCAAACAAAGAAACAGCCACACAAGAGCCTAGATTTATTTGTTCTAATCGATATAAATGCTAATTCACAATTAACCTCTGATATATTCAGAGATCCAATGGAAGTCCATAATGTCAATAAATACCTACTATGGCCATAACAATTAGGAGAAGCCAAAGAAAGGTTACAAAGATTTCACTAAACATCAAAATCTCAACACGGAAAAATGCAAAACTTTAGCCAGAAAGAACCAGGGATGATGATGGGATTCTTACAGAGATTTTAAATGCCTAAGTTTTCCAAGTTCAGGTGCCAACGTCCCTTCCAAGGAAAAATCCGTCAGATTCCTACAATAAGTCAATTGAAATGCAGCAAAATATCAGGTCATTTTACTGCAGAAGACGAAAAAAATAACATATTGGTATCTTCTAAAATGAGACTTATCACCAGAAACGAAAAAAAATGCCTTGTAATAATCCAACTGAAAAAATTGGAAGAAACACCGAGGAGAAAAACTTACAGCATTTGCAGTTTACTGTCCACACAATGAACACCATTCCACAGACAAGGATCGACATCATTATGACTCCAATTTTCCAAAACACCAACAGGATCAAACTTGATATTTTGGCGAAATGCCAACAAAGTCAATCCTGCATTTCCAAACATTATAACAAATTCTTTAAGCAAAAACAAAAAAAATAAACTCAATCCAATCCAAGGTCATTCAAAAATCAAATGCAAGCAAGAATTAAAATTTGTTACCTTCATCATTGAGGGACCAGCAACTCCGAAACCTCGAAACAATAATCAAAGCGAGGAGAGATAGCAAGCGGAACCCGAAACGGTTCCATCTACCCCCCATTGCCTGAGGAACCAAATGCAGCAGTGGCGGTGGTGGTAGTAGTTAATTCCGATGAAAGCCACGGAGCTACGACAATTACTATACAAAATCGCCAGGTTTTTAGATACGAGCACCCCCTTCACTATATTCAAAACCCAAGACCAAATTGCAATTCTTTTTCTCTCTTTTTTTTCACTTGGAACAATTAAAACGCAACACGAACACAAAAATGACAGCAAAATTCTAGCTAGCAAAAACTAGCCCTACAAAAACACGCAAACCCACCACCGTATTTGGGTCCCTCATCGTAATGGCTCCCTAATTAGAAGCCACAACACCCTTTCGGTCGTTGAACTCAAAATCCCACCTCCACACCCGCAGATGTCTTCAGAAGCACCAGCTATCTGGGTAGAGCTGGAAATTCAACAGAATGCACAAACATCATGTTAGCACAAATGTCAATGGGTCCCCAAAAAATGCACCCGAAGAGAATAAAATGCAGGGAATGCCCCTGAGGCCAAGCAATCTATAACAAACGTTAAAACCCAGAAAATTTAACTTCTTTACCTTAAACAAGTGTGTTGGAAAGTTGGGCTCTTTATTTTTACTGGTTAGAATTTCTGGGACAATGAATGCAGTAAATGAATAGAATTTTGAAGGAAGAAAGTTGAAGGGTGGTGATTTTGGTGAGGGAAGATTGAGGCTCAAAACTTGAAAAGGCAGCAAAGAAAAAAAAAAAACACCAAATAATTTAGTTATCGACCAAAAAAACTTCGCGGACTTGAATTATTTTTTTCTGTTACTGCTCTTTTCAGGATGATCTCAGAGGACCCTCCCTTGGACCATCTTTCGGGTCTCTCTCTCTCTCAGACTCACAGCTTTCTTCTCTCTTCCAAATTTTCTCTTTCTTTCCCAGTGTTTTTTCTTTTTTCCTTTCTCTCCCTCTCCTCTCTAACCCCCACCAGTCACAGCCACCCCCTTCAAAGCTGGTTTCTGTTTTTTCCTTCTTTTTATTTATTTTATTTTTATTTTTTAAAATCTTTTAGGCTTCGGGGGATGGCTTGTGCTTTGGGAGAGGGCTGTTCCACCGGGTCCCAACGGATGTTCTTTTCTTATTTTCTCTCATTTTTGTCTCTGACTCTTTTTTTTTTGGTGTGATATCTGTAATCATTGTGAGAGGGTTGGGTCCGCAAGGACACGTAGAAATGTCGTTGGCGGTTAATAACTTTTTTTTTTTTTTTGTGTTAAGTGTTTGGCGGGAACTCAGAAAACTGTGAACCGGCGGCACAGTGGGGTGGAGAGGGTGTAGGGGAAGAGGGGTAATTTGGGGATTTTGGAGGAATGATTGGTGGTGAGGGCCCCCACTTCGGTGTACTCGGACGCGCTTCCTCTCTTTTAATTTTTTTCTTTGGGATTACATGTTGACCCGGGGCCCACCTTTCTAGCGTGCTTGCCTCTCTGCCCCTGCTTCCTCTTTTAGAAATTAGATAACTGGATTGCAATCCTTCCTTCATATGAGACTTCAATCAACTATATTGCCACGTACGTATTTAGTCTGCGGGGGCCACAATATGTCAATGGCCCACCCACCACTATTTTCTAGACCAAAAAAAAAAAGTTCAACTGAAAATTCTTTACTTGAAATATCATCATTCTATATACAAACTAGGATGTCCCGAGTTCGATACAATCTTTTCTCAAAATTGAAATTATATTATTTAATTTTAATTCATTTGATACAACCTAATATTCCATAATTTAAAATTGATATCGAATCGTATCATACCATTTAAATTTGGTATAATGTAGGTACAATATTGAACCAAATTTTTATAAAATTGAATCAAAATTATGGTGTCAATCATAAAAATTCCTCTCACGGAGCTTCTTAAAGTTTGCATTTGATTTGCATCTCTCTTTTTTTTATTCATCCTAAGATTCTATTTTTGTAAAATGTGTTTCTACTATCTATGTTGTGTATTGTATGGACTGGTTGTGAAAGTAACTGGTAACCAACCTTAGTGGAAAGTCGTGGCTTCACTTATTCTACTAAAAACCAAAAAAAGTTTACAAAATCCTTCATTAATTAAGGAAATAAATTGCTTAAATTATATGGCATTGTCTCATTTTGAGAAATAAAAAAGATAGTGATAATTCTAGCCATTGAAAATTTTCAAATAAAGAAACCGATTTGATATCGGTACGAGACGATTTTTCAAAATCTAGAATCCGAAATTGTACCGTTTTGAAAACTTATCAGTTCGATACTGTACTGATTATTATTTCGATTTTACTATTCTGTACTTTTTTGATTTGGTATGATACGAAACAGTATAATTTCAATTTTTGGGTTCTATATGCCCAGCCCTAATGCAAACTACTATGTATTTTTGCGTGTGTGCTTATATTGTGATTAAAGTTAATAATTGTTATCAAGGGATTTAGTTGTGTTGATAAGAGTCTTTATATTGCAGACTAGTTGTTGATAAGAATCTTGATATTGTAGATTAATTGTCATAAGTTCAAATGTCGATTACACAGCATGCGTTAGAAATAAAAAAAATTAAAAATTAAATTGATGAAAATATTTCGAATTTATAAGGAATAAAAATTGAAATAGAATTCAAATGTACATTGAAAAAATTATAAAAGTTGGGTATGCATCAAAATTTCAAAGGAAGTTAGTTCTAGTGAGATTGTTAGTGGAATGATTGTTACTTAAGGGTTGTTAAAATTTAGTTGTACTTAGAGAGCCTTCTTTTGTTCATTTATTGGCCAACAAAAACAAGAATAATAACCTCGTCAAGACATCAACAAATGTTGTTGAACATCGTACCAAGATTTATTTAGCCTTTGATGTCCTTGTCCTTAATATGGTGGATTTGGCGTTATGGTTCTACTAAATTGTAAACTAAAATTTCTAATTCGATTTCATTTAGAATATTATATATAATTTATTTTTTGCACACTTCAGGAATAGTTTTTATTTGTTTTATGCATGTGCCTCCTTATGTTTCAAGTTAATTATTTATTACCGATTAAACTCTTGATTTGCATGCAGGCACGGACCACTAATAAGGGCTGGGTCGTGCTCCAATTTACCTGAAAGTAAAGACCAAAATGAAAAGTTTATGTAATATTAGCATATATAGTCCAACTTATTAATTTGTTCTATACTTGAACAGAAATGAAGACGAATCTTTGGGAGATCACATGATATCTCATCAATGAAAACAAAAATGAGATTTTACAATTTAAGTGTTTTGTTTTGTATTGTTGCATTATTGTTAGTTATTTCTTTGCATGATGTATAGATCTTTAATAGGTTTATTTTTTTTAATAATAAAATTCACCTAATATTCTCAAGCCCCGAAATACTCGTAATAAAATTCCCCCCCCCCCCCCCCCCCCCCCCCCCTCTCTCCCCAATACTCGCTCACTTTGATCCATAATTGCTTATATGTATCTAATATACTCGAAATTCAAATTACCCAAATTAATGACCTACTAAGCCACACCAAAGCCCCGAAATAGAGAGTAGTTCTAAGCAACACCTAGTTGACAGAAGGTGCTGCAAAAAGAGGAAAGAAGACAACTTAAGTTTTATCAAAACTTCACTGTTTGATTTGTTTCTATAACGTTATGTTTCCTTTATTAAAACGGTGCGGATATTGTCCTTCCAATTAACCCTTGGACATAAACTTTTATTTTATTTTATCAAATGGACAGAAACGTTTTAGTTTCATCATTTGCTGAAATAAAGCGAGCCCCACACCATTTTGTACTCTTCTTTCCCTTCTAAGCCAGCCTAATCCGAACCATTTGAGAATTATATATATATAGAGAGAGAGGGAGAGAGAGAGAGAGAAACTAATTTATTTCAAGAAATTTATCTCTAATATTTTTCAAGAAGTTGGAGAGGAGAACAAAAATTTGAGTAATAATTATTGTGCTTGAATAACCATTAATATATTATTTTAATTATTTTAGTGCTTGAATAGCCATTAATATATTATTTTAAGAGCATTTTTAACAATGTTAGCTAAAGTTAGGCAAATGAAGCTATTTCTAGCAAGTCATATTTAATTTAACTATGAATAATACGTTGTATATTAGAAAAATCAAGCACTTCCTTAGAAGTTCAAAATTTTATGTATTTTGAACATCGGGATTGACATTTTGTCAATTGTTAATAAAGTATAGTTCTTTTTCAACCAACAACAGAAAGGGATTCCTTTATATCTTGACTCTCCTGAAAAAAATTCTGAGTCCGCTATTGATATAAAACTTGATGAAATTAGTTGGAAAGTACAAAATTAGATGAAATTAGTTGGATTTCAGAAAGAAAAAAATTTAGATACGGAAAAAATATTAAAAATATTGTGAGTGAATTTTGAAAAGGGTAGAGTTAAAATAAAAATATTAAAATAAATTTTTTGATTATTGGGTTGGATTTGTAGGGTGGAACCAAATCTCCAAATCTCAAATGCCTAGTGAGAAACTGCGTGAGAGAGAGCGAGCTTGAAGTCCATTATGGAGTGAGGTGCCCCCAAAATAGTCCATTAACGTCCCCCCCTTCCCCATGAAATCAAATCAAATCAAATCAGTCCCAACAACTTCTCACTACATTCATTGATTATGGGATAAACATGTCATTAAGTAATGATTAATTATGATGTTCTACAATAAGACAAAGGAATCGTGGGTGTACAATGTCTAATTGTCTACGTAGGTGGGATGCAAATGCAATGAACATAAACTTCTAATTTTGTTGTAGGTACGATGTACTCCATTCTCAATGCCCTCCCACATTTTCCATTTTGCCATTGCTGCTAAATGCCAATGAATGTGGTGGATGGTGTTGTTCTTTTCTGATCAAATCAATCCCAATACTACTTTACTTGACCCAACAAACCCAAATTGCTAACTCTACTTACTTGCTTCAACAAAATAAGACATGAGTTTTTGTTTTTATTTTTATGATTATGAGGATAGATTAGTTAGATGTGAAATTAATATACAACTTAAGAGATTAACGGTTTTAAACTCTCATTTGTTCACGAGATAATCAAATATTAAGACTAATGTTACGTTTTTCAAAAACTAAAATATAAAGAATCACTCATTTATGAGATAAATAAACTTATTTGTGAGATAAATAAATAAAACAAATGATCAAAATGAATATTTTATGAATTCAGATAATTATGGCTTGCTTATCTTCTCCTCCCCTTAGGCATGTTGCTTATCCCAACTTGTTTCCTTCCTCATTGACTATGCATCCCGCTCTTGGAATCTAGAGACTATCAAACCCCAAATTTCGGAAATGGATTGTAAGACCATTCGTTCTATCGCCCCTGAGGAATCCTGAGGATAGAGACCGCCTTATCTGGCCCCACTGTAGACCTAGCGAGTATAGTGTAAAATCTTGATACTTCTGGCTTCGGGGCAACTGCTTGCTCATGTGCCTTCCTGCCCCTTCAAGGGCCTTAAGTTCCAATACATTTCCTACAGATATTTGGAAAACTATTTGGAAATTGCAGGCAAATTCACGAGTCAAAAATTTCATGTGGAAATCCTTGCGTGGATGCCTTACCACTAGTGTTAATCTCTTCCGTCATCATCTGGGCCATTTCCAAATGTGTCATATTTGCGAGGAATACCCTAAAACTATTGAGTATCTATTCCTGCTCTGCCCTGGTGTGACCTGTATTTGGTTTGGAGGTCTCCTTAGTTATCGAATTGACATTACTCAAGTGATTTCCTTCGAGACCTAGTTAAACACCATTCTATCCCTTTCTACGGAAGTTGGCAGTAACCGGGGTTGGATTGCTTATGTTGTTGCTTTTACTTGCTAGAAAATCTGGAAACACCGCTGCAAGTTCCTATTTAAGAGTCGGCCTTTCAACCCCCCTCCCCGGTATTATCCAAGCCATTTTTCCAGGTATGTTTATGAATTCTAGTGTTCCTTTGCTTCTCCCTAGTCTCTATTGGGCCTCTTAACACTTCGCAGGTTGGCTCTACTTCTTGGTGCCTTCCTTCGGACGCAGCTGTAAAAATCAATTGTAATGCCTCTTTGACGACTTCGGTTGACCCTGCTGGTTTTGGAGCCATTATCAGAAATTCGAGTGGAGCTTTCTGTAGGACTATTAGTGATTCAAAGCGCACAAGAAATGTCCTTATTACGGAAACTTGGGTTGTTCTCTCGGGTTTGGAACTTGCTCAAAATCTTGGTTTCCAGAATGTTATCATGGAGTCCGACTACAAATATCTTATCATGTGTTGTTCAAGTCGTATCGACCGTGGACACTAGGAAATCTTCCTCATCCTTTCTCAGTTTCGCATGCATCATGCTCACGTCGAGCAAATCCGTTTTCTATGGACTTCTCAAAATACAAACAAGGCAACTGATACCTTAACTTCTCAAGCTCAATGAAGAATGTGCAGGGAAGTCTGGATTGATCGTCTTTCATCATTTTTAGTATTTGTTTTAAACAATGAGTAAACGTTTTATGGTATATTATGCGTCTTTATTCTGATTCCCTTTATAGACTTTTTTTTCTCTCTTTTTCCTTTTTGTTTCCTCTTTGTTGTAATGAAATTTTTTACTTTCATATATAAAAAAAAAGAGATGATGTACCATGTTTGATTCTTAATATGGTACTAGAACTTAATTTGACATTTGATAAGGACATAATTAACCCCAAAAAGAAAGACATTTGACAAGAACATCTCACTAATCCATTTCTCCAGAATCTCAAAGGCTGCGACTTTATAGCCAGCCCCACTCTCATCGCTTCTCAAAAACTTCTCAGGTGCCTCTTCTACATCACCATATGCTTTGCCCCTTTTGTCGCGTACTTCTACTCTTTCCCCTGGCTTTGCTTTCATTTTGTATGTTTCTCTTTTTTATCTGATTTTCAACATCCCTGCTCGTTAAAGAACCTCACTGATTTCATATGGGAGCATTGATATTTTCACCAATTAAGGTCCTTTTTTACTTTATTGATATGGTAATTTCGTTTAATTTGATATCTGAATTGGGTTTAGCTGGTTAATTTAGCTCTACTGGGTTAGTGAGACAAGTTTGGAAAGTAAAATCGTCTTGTTTATCGGTGGTTTACCTGATTGATATGAATTTTCAGAACTCAGATTTTGTAGTTTAGAGTTAGATGCTTTGATGGGCACTTGCAATTTGTGTAATATCGTGTTTGAGCTATGTTGGTAAGTTGTAGGGTTAGGTGATACATTATAAGCTTAATTTAGAGGAGGATTGATATACTAGCATGCATACATATTGCTGTCCTCTGGGTTCACGCAGAGCTGGGTTTTGGAGTTGCTGCCGAGAGAGGAAGCTGTTGTTCAATGCTTTTTTGTAGAGAGAAAAAATCAACCCACTTAGGTTTTAGGGGTTCGGATTTGATTCTCATTTACGCTGCATATTCGGATTGATCAAATTCAAATTGGTTAAAAGTACCAAATACGTCAAGCCATGCCGGTGATTCAGAAGTTGTTTAATGTTTGCAAGGTGTCCTTCTCTACTAATGGTCCAATATCAGAAGAAGCTCTAGAGAAAGTTCGTGGCATCTTAGGTGGGAGGATTTGTATATGTTTTTTGTTTTGTTTTGTTTTTTTTTTTTTTTGTAGAAGATCTATGCTTTCACTTGGTCCAAGTTGTTAATCCTTTGCTTTATAGTACACCTGTTGGTTTAACACTTTGATGTAAATGCGATTTCAGATGAATTGAAGGCTTCGAATGTGGGTCTCGAACAGGAGGCACAGTTGGCACACGGATGGAAAAATTCAATTCAAGGTAGCAATGGCAGGAAAGGGCGTAATGGCGCTCATCAATATCCACCTGCAATAAAATATCTGCACTTGCATGAATGTGACAGGTTTTCGGTAAGCTAATGGACCATGTTCCTTCTTCTTTGCTTATATTATCTTGTAGAAATTTAAGGTCTCGTGGTCTCCGTAGGTTGAGGTTTGTTAGGAAATTTGAAAGATGTCTTTATATTACAGATAGGGATCTTCTGCATGCCGCCTGGATCTGTCATACCGCTTCATAATCATCCTGGGATGACTGTTTTGAGCAAGCTTCTTTATGGTTCTTTACATGTGAGATCATACGATTGGCTTGATTTACCTGAGTATTCTGATCCTTCTCAAGGTACTCTTTCCTATCTACCTATGAGTACGACTTTGTGCATTCCTCTTTTTGATTCATAATTTCTCTTGCTTTTAAGTTTCTAAGTTATCTTCATTAGATTTGATCAATTATGTGAAAGCCAATTTTATTGTAAAGGGAAATTCGTAGAGATGACGATACATTGGAAACCCTTGATATCATAGGATGCTTTTGCCTTTAGAAACACTTGGATGTTTGTCTTTTCAGTTTTTATTTCGTATGCACTTGTATGCAGGACATGAACCCTTACTGTTAAAAATTGTCTTTTTATTTTTCTTTTTTTTTCCCCAAATCATAAATAGCTTCTTTACTGTTTGAATTTATTGAAGGTTAATACTTTTAGGAATATAACTGTAAAAATGGGATAATCAATAAACTAATGATCAATACTCTAATTTGTAACTTTCAAACAAACTTTTGTACTTATATGTCTTTTGGAGAAAAGAAATTCAAGTTTTGATTGTGGAAATAAAATTACAGCAAGACCTGCAAAGCTTGTACGCGATTGTGAAATGAGTGCCCCTTGTGGTACAACAGTTCTTTATCCAAACACCGGTGGAAACATTCATTGTTTCAAAGCCTTAACGCCCTGCGCTCTCCTGGACATTCTTTCTCCACCTTACTCCTCAGAAGATGGGCGACACTGTTCTTATTTCCGGAAGTCACCTCAAAGAAATATTCCGGGTATTCTTCTGTTCCTTATAAATTGTTTATTCATACACGTCTGATTTCCAGAACTAATCTTTCCCCTTTAGGTCGTGAAGACTTGCGTGGCACAGAACCTTCTGAAGTGGCTTGGTTGGAAGAGATTCAACCTCCTGAGAGCTTTGTGGTCTGCCGGGGTGTGTACAAGGGTCCTACCATCAGACGGTAGGAGAAAGTTTGGATTGAATGGAACATAGTAGATAATAACCTGCATTGCAATTTTTGTTCTTCGATCTCGGATCATGGCTGCTGCCTTATAATATTTGCAGATGAAATACATTGTTTGCCAGGCTGCATTGCTAGCGATAATAATGTGTGAACGGCTCGTAAATTCGTAATGCATATCTGCTGTTTGTAAATTGATTCTTGTGTCGTACAACTTATATTGTCATGACTTGTGAGTGCCCACCCAGAATATGAACTACTTACATCCTATTGGACACACAGTTGATATCGGAAATCAAATTGTACTCCTTTGTTTTTGTGTATATATATTAACAAGCTTTACACTCTAGCCACAGGGACCGAAAATAGTAGCTGAATTCAGTTCTCAGCTACCGAAGATGGTTAATATATACGAGTGGAGCCTCTGAATTATGCTTTTTATTCGATAAGAGCGTACTGGATGTGGATAGTAGTTCCGGCAGCATAAGATTTTAGGATTTTAGGAGACAATTAAAAGTTACAGTTGTATATTGTAAGTACCTCATCTCGGTCGCTTACTAATCAAAATGCTAGATTGATTCGGCAGGACTGTAACGAAAATCGTTTGAGCTTCGGCCATCCACATCATGCTCCATTGCTACTCTGAATTTTATGCCAATTAGTTTGAGCTTAGAAAAACAAATAAAAAAGGCGATATATATATATATATAAGGTCCTCTGAGTTGCAAGTGCGATCATGGAGTGCCCATGTTGGCGGCGGCTCTTATGCCAACATTTCATAGACGTGCAACAGTTTGATTCTGTTTTAGTTTTTCTGTGTCTTTTGTCTTCATCTTCATCATATTATATATATATATATATACACCCCAATAATGCCAAATATCAATGTATTGAACCTAATGAAGATGATGATCCAGACAAAATATATTTGTATCCAATTTTGATGAAGATGAAGCTCAAGCTGTGTGTCGGCTGGTCTGCTGTTACAGCTAGTAAGGCTGTCTTATGTCTTTACTCTTGGCTTCAAAAGGACCCCTTAATCAAACCTTCTTAATTACCTTGTCTTACAAACTTACAAATTAACTAGCTTATACTAATTAATCAGATATTATTTATTTTACTACCCTTAACGCCCTTCTAACAATTGAAGGGGCATCTAGCTACTAAGATATATATATGGAATTGTATTCTTTCCTTATCATCATGGATGAGATATTCGAATTTGAAATATTTGAATTTTTTTTCAGCGTTAAGAAGAAAAATATTATTAAGTTAAGAATTAATTCATAAGATATACATAAACATATTGTTGGAGTATAAGATAATGTCTCACATCGAAAAAATATAATTTCAATAGATTTTGACGATTCTCTCTATTGCCAATTAGTTTTGGGGTAGAACTTTAATTGTTACATAGTATGAGAGCTGATTGTCTTATGTGTAAGACTTAACCATCATACGTGCCACACATTATCCATCCACATCGCCAAGTGTGAGGTAAGAGGACACGCTTAATTGTGAGGTAATGTCCCCACATTGTCACGTGTAAGCTGAAATATGCACCCCAATATGTGAGCAGGCACGGGTTGCCCATCTGGGTTGGGGTGTGATTCAGCCCACCCAAAATTGATGACCCTATGTAAAAGTTTATATAATGTTAATTTATATAGTTCACTTATTAAATTATTTTACACTTAAATAAGAGAGATAATGATATTTTTTGAAAATTATATAATGTTTTATTCACGTAAAAGATGTATTTGTTGTAATTTTAGGTGTTATTGTATATGATTTGCATGATTATTTGTTTTTTTTTTTTGTATAAAATATGTATTTTTTTAGCCAATGAAATTCACTTAGTATCATCGAAATTTGATAAATTTTTTTTTATCCCAGTTAAAATATAGCCCCCCTCATTTTTAATTTATAGGTTCGTGCTTGTATGTGAGGGTACATGTCAGAGTGTAAGGTAATGCCCCACATCAGAAAAACACAATTTAAATTTGTGTTTTAAATATACTTGAACTACTCCCCTACACTAATTAATTTTGAAATGAAACTTCAATTTCTACGCATATTTATTCATTGATATGGCCGCCTATGCACTAGAAAAGGAGTACAACAAACCTAGACATATACTGCCATTTTTCCAATCACTACACAAATTTGTGGATCATTTTTTATTTTATTTTAGTGTAGCTAATCGAAGAAAGAAAATCCTCAAAAGGTCCAACCTCATGTGTTAGAAAAATGTTACACACTGCTGCACATTATAATTATATTAAAGGAACGGTGAGATGAAGTATGAAGCTACCTAGCCATGCATCTGCATAATACTAAACACGAAGTTATAATTATGATTAACATTTTGGTCAGCCAATTTCCACTCATTCTCTGTGGTCAATGGTGGATTTCTGAAATCCATAAACAAGAATTCCAAATAATATATACAAAACAATGTTAATTAAGAAACAAATGAAGAGAGTAATGCCCGGGCATGCATGAAATTAATCAGATTAATTAAACTCCATTAAAAATTAAAATACTCTAATCAGACATGATCCTCCTTTCTAATTACATTAAAATAAAACCCATCATCCATTTTAAAAAGACCAAGATATTGTCGATGGCAGCTAGCAAGGTCGGATATGTCTCGATTTGTTGGGGTATATAAATTAATGGAAAAGATTCTTTCATGAGGTTTCGGAGAAATTGAAATTGTCAACTCGATCCCCATGCCATGCATACGTGAAGACAAAAGAGCAAATGCCTTTTCTTTTCTTTTCTTTTCTTTTCGTTTCATGATTTTGAAAATCGGACTGGTCGACGACCGTCCCATTCGCTAGCTACGTTAATTATTCACGAACTCACGACTGTTTTGTTTGTTTTTGTTCGACCCATCCATTCAAATCGAATTACATATTTGACCTCTATAAATTCCGTTGGTTGGGTAATTATATCATGATATTAAAATTGGAGACGTAATGATAAATTTAGATTAAAAGAGACGGATTTTATGTAGATAATTATTTGAGATTTTTCTTTCCAGTGCCTCAAAAGAAAATGAGTGTTGTAATTATATTCTAAATTTAAAAAGTTGACGTGCATTACTTTATATGGATATCATTATAGAAGAAAATTAAAAGATGAAATTAATATATGGCAATGCAATATTTGAGAGAATTTAATTAATTAATGGGCATACGAGGCATCAATTTTTCAAAAAAAAAGAAGAACTGAAATATCATTTAGTTTGAGTACTCAAAATTATGCGAGTCAAGTGAGTTTAGTTTAGTTGATTTTAGTATTGACTTGTAGACCATTGGTCTCAATTTTTCAAAAACAACTGAAATATCATTTATTTCGAGTACTCAAAATTATGTAGGAAGAGTTAAGTGAGTCTAGTTCAGTTGGTTATAATTAGTTGAAACCCGATGACACAGTGTATGAATAATTTCTAAAAATTCTCCCTCCTCTTTAATTAAAAAACAAAAATATGCAAGAGGAATATGTATGCACTTTGATTCCTAATATACTTATTAGGTGAAACTCACATGTTATGAGATGTAGGACTCATTTGCACATTGTTCCAAGTGGGACTTATATCTGTAGTTAACAAAGAAGTTGTCTTCATCATGATCAATCTGCATGCAAAATTGCAAACGAGGATCGATGATGATGATGATGATGGTGATTAATTACTGATTGATATTCTTGGAGATATTTGTGATGAAAAATAGTGACAAAATTGACTTTATATTTTAAACCTCAATTACTAGAAGAAATAATATATTAACAGATCCAGATCGACACACATGCAATACTACACACGGCCGGTTATATATATAGATGTCGACGATCACCCTACGTACCTAGTAATTACGACTTACGAGTTAGGTTAGATTTTCATACTCAGGTTTGTCGCCATAACTTATTTACAAATGGAAGTCTTGAATTTAACTTATTTACGAGTCGACTATTATTCTCTCCATCAAATAAATCAATGATCATCATAATAAAAATTAAGATCATCATGATAAACCATCTATTTAATTAAAATATATGAATGACTAAATTATTTATAATCTTGTTTATTTTTTTACGAAGGTGATCTTAATATGATAATTTAAAAAATGAATGATTTCAATTATAATATACGTACAAAAACAAATAAATAAATAAATAAAAAATGATAGGAATATATATAAAAAAGAGACTTTAAGTAGTCAACAAAGTTAGTAGTAGTAAGACTATGGAGCTATGTAGCTAGCATCTTCCCCCCAACATTCATTTCTCTTAAAAGCAAGTGCCCTTAGTCAAAGAGGTAGGTGATAAATCCCCCCTTCCCCTAATTATTGTGTGAAATTCCACAAAGACAATAATATACATCATGAAATGCTTCGTGATATGTTCTTGGGCAAGCAGCTCATCAAGTAATGCCAAATCATTTTAACTTGTCATGTGCATCTAAGTGATATATATATATGGATGAAAATATCCATAATATTGGTAATTTGTTTGATATATATATATTTGTATTTTTGGATTTCGACATTAAATATATATATATATATATATATTCGCGATATTTTCATAAATATACTAGTATTTGCGGGTCTTGGCTTAAAATAAGAAGAGAAAAAAAAATCCCCTCTTAATTTTCATGATATAGATATTAGACTTATATATTATATATATATATATATTATTGAGTGTTTAAGTTTTTTATAAATAAATTTTCAATATTTTTTTATTAAGCGTGAACGATATTGATATTGATATCGAAAAATTGACATTTTCATAAATTTAACTGTCGATATTTTTGTGAAAAATGATATTTTCATCTTTGGGGGCAAATGATATTGGGATCGAGACTCAAAAGTGTAACCAAAAGTGTATTGAATTTATGCTTAAAATTCGGTTTGTAACCAAAAGTGTCTCCGATTTCTTAAATCAATGTTCAATAATTAGGTATTAACATGTCAATGGAATTTTCTTAAAAGAAAATTCACGTACATTCTCTTATCTCAAATTGAATTGATAAATTTATGTTAAAGCTCCAATATTTTACACAATAAACACATGAGAACACCACATTAGTGTATGGTAGACCCTCTTTTTCAAAGTATATATGTACGTATATATGTATGATTAAGAATTATGTAGCTTAATTAGCATCATGATCTATCAGTGTGAAACCATTTTGAAGAATATTGGAAAGTTATATATTCTATGGTATGGGAATGATAGATCCATGAAGTCCCACCAATATTGACCAACGTTGATTCGCGAGAATTCTCACTCACGCCATATACTACCATATATGCATATCGCACATGGCCCCGCAAAATTTACTGTTTATATGAAACAACCCGACCTATATATCATGGAATTCAAAGGCGACATACATAATAAATTATATTAATATAAAGATAATCATAATTAAAAATATTCATTCTATAAATTATTATATTAAAATCATCTTCATAAAAAATTAATATTATGGAAATATTAAAATAAGAAGATTACGTATGTATTTATATATATATATATAGCCAGAGATCTGTGCTGCGACAATAGCGAAAATTTTAATCTAGCTCGATGGATCGATCGGCTAGAGGAAAACAGGTGTGGTGCATATTGTTGTCGATTTATAATGGGAAAGAAAAAGTCCAAATTTAGGTGGGAATTGAAATTGAAGAGAGTGATGACATAAGAGAGGCCCCACCTACTCTTTGTTAAATCAACAATTTGTTTCATTACACTAACCAAGGTTATCAGACTTAGTGAACAAAACAAAATTAAGTTTTATTAATTAATTAATTAACATATATATATATATATATCTTTTTTAATGAATTGATATAAACCAATAGACTGGAGAGGAGTCTCCTCAGAGGTCAAGTACAAAACAATTAAGATAACCACAATTCATTTCTTTCTCGATCTGCACAGAGAGAGAGAGAGAGAGAGAGAGAGATTTGATGAGGGCAAGTACGTACTGTGAAAACCAGCTGAAAAGGAGAGGAAAATTAGAGGAAAAGAGGTGAGAGCTAGAGCTGGAGTCACATGATCTCCAACAATCCAAGGAAGCAGTAATTGATGCATATATGATCTGTATTCATAATGTGAGTACCAGTTAACTTTGCATCTATGCATGCCATCAAAGTCCTCTGCGAATCTATATATATATATATATATATATGTATTTGGATGAATTTCTTAATTCCAATATTAATGTTAACTTTGGAGATCGAAGATGAATATTTTGGTCGACCAAAACAAAAACCTCCCAAAAAAACCAGTATGTTTGATTCCTAAACAACATAAATGCATCGGATCGATCGATCTGTTATCTAGCTCTCCCTTCTCACCTCATTCACAAATCGATCGGTATTGCGAAATGTTTGATTACTTGGAAGAAAGGTCGATTGAGGCAAGTACATACTTTCATTATTAGTGCTTAATCATTTTTACTTTGTGTTTTGGGGAAACAAAGTGACGACCTAATTCAATTCTTCTTTAATTAATTAATAACTTCCCTCATCTTTTGATATGAATCCCGTATGATCAGTAAGTAGAGTACTGGTATACCTACCTACTCACGAGTATCACTGGTTTGTCCAAGAACTTGGAACTTTTTAATTCCTCTTTTTGTTTCTTGTATTCTACTTTTTTTTTTTTAATCACGATCTCGCATATTCAAAACCTCTAGAGATTATAAATATTTATGTTTTCTTTTGGGATGATGAATCGATGGTATATACAAGTTAATTAGGTAACAGCCTAATCTGGATATATTAGCATACCCATAAAATATTAGTTTTCAATTTTTTTTTTCGCCCTAATCGCAACAAGATTTCAGATCTCTCCGTTGATCCTATCTAGATTCAATCATAAACCATCAATAATTTTTTGTATGTGTCTATGAATGGGGGAGTTAATTAATGATTTAGCTACCATATATTGCTAGTAGTAGACATGAGTTATATAATATATATGTATAAAACTTGATGAAATTTTTTACATATGATATATGATTGTTTAATTTCTGTGTCACCCAAGCATATACATTGAGTGTCGTACGTCAACAAAAATTAATTGCACTGTTTTTTAAAACCTGTTTGATGTTTTTCAGCGACACAGAAATTAACTTGATCAAGACCTTGGGAGTTAAGTAATCAAGTAGGTACCAAGCTAGCCATGTTCATCAATGGGCAGCTACAATTTGGTGATGATCATGAAGAAGCCGAGAAGAGTAACAACAGTGATGAAGAACAAGCCGATCAAAACACATCAGATGGGTCTTGCTCTCAGTTCAAATGCTCATCTTTTGATTTAAATGAAGAAGCTGCAAGCAGTGTCAATTCTGATGATACCAAGGTCGGCGAATTCGGTGGTGATGAAAACGACCAAAAACGAGGCCTAGGGAATGGAGGCCGGAGAGGTAAAGTGAGGCAATATGTGAGATCCAAAATGCCTCGTCTCCGGTGGACACCTCAACTTCATCTTTCTTTTGTTCATGCTGTTGAAAGACTTGGTGGCCAAGACAGTAAGCCTAGCTACCTCACCTTTGCCCTAAATTAGAATTTAACATTTTCCTTAATTAGCTTGTTAATTTCATATTAATTTGTTACTTAATTATCTTTGTAGGAGCAACTCCCAAGTTAGTTCTTCAGCTAATGAATGTTAGAGGACTTAGCATTTCTCATGTAAAGAGTCACTTGCAGGTGGTGAAAATTCCTCATATACTTGGCCAATATTTTGTTTAATTTGTTAACCTAATCAGTTTCTGTTGATATTTTTTTTCTTATTTCCCCAACTAACTCCTTCTTTACATTAATGTAGATGTATCGAAGTAAGAAGCTTGATGGGGATGGCCAAGGTAATAAAATTTTACCTCTTTTCTTTTTTGTACAGAGATATTATGTTAACGCACCGAATTTTTCAACAGTTAATTTTAAAATTTAATTTTAATTTTAATGAAATAACTAAAATATATATCTTTTGACAAAAAAGAAACTACCTAAAATTTCAAATTTCAAAGTCTTCAAAAGCTGTTTAGCAGTGATAATTCCACAAAGTCACAAACCATCTTTCAATATTCGTAACTCCCATTTAAATTGAATAAGAAAATTATGTAAAAAAATTTACTCATGCAACACATTAATATTGTTTCCTTAATCTGCAGTGATATCTGATAAAAAATGTGATTCCATGTATGGAAGGGATCACATATCTCGCATGTTGCACCAAACAATGAACTCTCGCCAACATGTATACATCAAAATGGAGAAAGGTGCAGGCATTGTTGCTGTAGCCACAGCATCACAAGATCACAGTCAACCGCAATCACATTTTAAAGCCAAAGTTCCAAGGTATTATATATAACGAGTTGATGAGTTACTCTCTCTATGGTTACATACATTATATATATATATAGGCTCTAACGCGCGGTGTTTCTGATGCTGTTAATTATTATAAGGACTTCATCATGTTCTCTACTACACAAAGAACTTGCACAACAAGGCAGCAATCTGCAAACCTTGCCCGTAAACCCTAGCCGGCTTCTTCATGAGGAAGAGAAGTTGCTGCCGTCTGAAATGATGAACAAACAACAATGTTGGAGGGCCAAGAGATTTCCTCCCAAAATTAATTGCTCAAACAATTTTAGCGGTTCAGAAACTCTAGTTAATCAAATGTGCACCACCCCAAGGTTGATCGGACAAATTCGCGATGCACGGCCACGGGACTGGAACCCTGGAGGGACCAGAAACCAGCAGCAGTTTCCTCCATCGAATTCGCCACACATTTTTATCAGCAATCCCAGTTGCTTCAAATCTGAATTCCAGCCCCCATTCAGGCTTGAGGTATGTTTATTTTTTCCCATTAGCAATGATTCATTCAAAACTTTTGTTATGCGTTTTTCTCAAACCAAACTCTCGTAGTGCACCTGTGCATTGAACTTTTCAAGAGCTAAATTATGATATTTTAGCTATTTGAATTATAATATGAAAATCTAGTGCTGAAAAATCCAATTTACTATAGAAAACTTTGCAAGAACTGAATTTTGATATCTTAATTATATTTGAATTAAAATATCAAAATTCAACTAGTAATTGAAAAATTCAAATTATTATGGGATATCTCTTCCTCATCCTATATATTCATCTTAACATGAATTAATTAGCAATGCTAAACTTTTCAAGAACTTGATTTGGATCTCTTAACTATTTGAAATTAAAATATCAAAATTCAGCCATTAGAAAATCCAATTTACTATAGAAAATCTCTTCCTTGTCAATCCTAACTTAAACTAACAGTAGTCTATACTCTAAAATGAGCTGGATTTTGTTCTCACTACTTGAATTAAACTATCAAAATCCAGCTATTGATAAATCCAATTTACTCCAGAAAATTTCTTCCTCATCTTAGTCATCGGAACTTGAACTAATAATACTAAATTGAACGGAAAAAAAAATGGCGATTTTAATTAATATGCATGTTAACTACTTGAATTAAAATATCAAAATTCAACCGTTGAAAAATTGAATTTACTATAAGAAATCTCTTCCTCATCTTATTCATCTTAACTTGAACTAACAGTAATGAAATTAATGCATACAGTTAAAAAAAGAAAAGATTTCAAAGTACAAGGAATGGATGCCGGAGCTGGAATTGGGGCTGAGCCAAAAAGTTGAGAATGGAGAGGACGAGCAGAAGACTATTTTCCGGCATCGTCATCATCAACTGATGGTTAGTGAAGAACATTATGAAACTGCGAAGAGAGTCAAACGAAACTACTCCAAGGAAGCTATTCATCATGAGGACAAGAGTAACAAACAGGAAATTAGCACTAAGCTCTCTCTTTCTATTTAATACTCAATTAATGATATTATATTGCAAATAGTGAATATACATAGGTGGTGGGTTATATATATATACAAATTATTATTATTGCCATGTATTATGTACGTCTCAAAATGCATATGATGAAATCTTTGTTAAATGCGCTTATTATTTTATATATTTTTTTGGGGCGACTCCGGGAGCCCATGCAAATTAACAGCAAGAAAAACATGATGAATTGGTTAATTATAACTTATAAGAACCCGCATGAATTAGTATAACACTAGCATGAAGTAGTTAATGTCAAGCAAAATGCTATGAGGTGCTGGAAAATGGTTGAATTAGGTTTAATAGGACTATAGGAGCATCACTATAACACTATAGCTGTTGGTAAATTTACCAAGAGACGAAAAATGATATATTTGTTATTATGGATGATTGTTAATGAGATATATCTTTGGAAGCAGGGACGGATGCACGTTGGGGCAAGAGGAGTCACTTGACCCTCCCCTTGCCGAAAAATTATTGATAGATGTTAGCAGTTGACCCTCCCTTCCTAAAAAAATTGGCCTTAGGCGTTTATCGATGAACTAGCTAGATCTTGATGGGGGAAAAATTCAAGAGACCGATGCTGAAATAGGAGTGACATCGTCGTATCTCGAATATGTGATCCTACATTTTAATTTTTTTTTGAAATAGTTCTGAAGATACCATGGAGATGGAGCTGCTATATGTATATTGGAGAAGAAGACGAATTAGTTTGGATTCTTAGAATTTAATATTTAATTATTTTAAATTATCTTCCCTCCTTTTAATTTTAGGATAAACTACATAAAAGTATTCTACATAAAAGTACTCAAATTATAGGTCTGATTTCAAAAAATACTTCAACTATAAAAGGTTTCAATTAAGTATCTAACATATACTCGCGATTTCAAAATAGTGATTCCGTCACATTTTCCGTCCGAATGTCAGTTAAATGCAGACGTGACAATTTTTTAGTCTAGTCAGCTTCTTAGGTGGCCAAAATTATAAGGGCATTTAAGTCATTTCACTATTTTATCATCCTCTTCTTTATTTCTTTTCTTTTCTTCTTCTTTCCTTCTTCCTTTTCTCCAGACCTCCATCTCTATCATCATAAAAAAAATTAAATTCAACAAGCTCTCTCTCTCCCTCTTTCTCTTAATTCATCTCTCTTCTTCCTCTTCACCAATTCATCATCTTCATCTTCCCCAACACCATTTTTATCAATCATCATCTAATTTTCCCCCAACTCATCATCAATCATCATTCATAAATCCAAATCCAATGCCAAAATAAAAAATTATTCTTCTTATTTTTGCCCAGAATCCAGAACCCAAATCTAAAATTATTTTTTTCACAAGTTGCTCGCTCGCTCGCTCTCTCTCTCTCTCTCTCTCTCTCTCTCTCTCTCTCTCTCTCTCTCTCTCTCTCTCTCTCTCTCTCTCTCTCTCAATTTTATGGGCTGCGTTTGGGACATCTTCTAAAGTCCCAAACCCTAGCTGCGATTTCTCCGTCGTCTTCTTGATTCCCATCGATCTCATTGAGAAAAGACAAAAGAGGAGAGAGATTCTAGTATTATATATCCATATATATATATTTGATTTATTCATAAACAAAGTTAGGAATTTATAGAGAGAAACTGAGATGGGGATGAAATTTGTGGAGCTTTTGGATAAGGGAGTGAGAATTGTGGCCAGATCTTATTCTCATTGTCTGCAAACTAGCCGGATGTACTACCATCCTCCGCCTCCCAGCCACTAGGACCACGACCACCCACAACATCAGCTCAACAACCACGCTTTCGGAGGCGGAGCGACTGCTTTCGGAGGTGGCGCCACCACATTAGGTTGGAGGAGATTCCATGACCATGACGACGGGTCCTGCCGATTCTGGGGTTAATGAGTTTATTATTTTATCTGTTTGATGATTATTCTTCGTGAGGCGACAAATTTATACACCCAGAAATTTTTATTATTTTTGCTGCCTAATTCTTGTTCTTTCAGATTTGGGTTCTGGGCAAAATTGAGAAGAATAATTTTAGATTTTGGATTTATGGATGATGATTGATGATGAGTTGGGGAAATTAGATGATTGATGAAACTGATGCTGAGGAAGATGAAGATGATGAATTATTGAAGAGGAAGAATGGAGATGAATTAAGAGAGAGAGAAAGAGAGAGGGAGAGATAGAGCTTGCTGAATTTAATTTTTTTTTTATGATGATAGAGATGGAGATCTGGAGAAAAGGAAAAAGGAAAGAAGAAGAAGAAAGGAAATAGGGAAAAAGATGATAAAATAGTGAAATGACTTAAGTGTCCTTCTAATTTTGGCCACCTAAGAAACTGAGTAGACTAAAAAGTTGCCACATTTGCATTTAACTGACATTCGGATGAAAAATATGACGGAATCACTATTTGAAATCACGAGTATATGTTGAGTACTTAATTGAAACTTTTTATAGTTGAGATACTTTTTGAAATCAGGCCTATAATTTGGGTATTTTTATTTAGTTTATCCTTAATTTTACTCATTAAGAAATTAAATATTGTTAGATAAAAAGACACATGACACATTTTTGAAGTAGTAAGCAAACTTTCAGCAAAAATGCATCCATAAAATTCAATGAATTAAAGATTAACTTTAATTTTAGGACAAACTGCATACAAGTACATAATTTATAGGGTCGATTTTAAAAGGTATCCAAACTAAAAAAAAGTTACAATTGCGTACCCAAACTATATTATCGATTTAAAAAAAGTATTTCCGTCACAAATTCCGTCCAAAACTCAGTTAAGTGTCTATGTGGCAAATATATAGTAAATGTCACTCAACATCTGATGTGGCAAATTTTGAAGGGGCAATTTGAGAATTGTCCTAATTTATCATCATCATCCTTTCTTCATTTCCCCCAATTCATCATTTTCATCAATCATCATCACAATTCAATTTTTTCTCTCCCCAATTCATCATTTGCATCCACCAAATCATCTTATCTAGATTTCTATGAATTAGAAACCAAAATTCAAACCCAATCAAGGGGGGAAAAAAACTCAAAACCTTCACCAATCCAAACCCAATCTTTGTCTGGGTTTCTAATCCTAATTTTTTTTCTTCAATTTTCCCCAATCTCGTGTGTCCTCATTTCACCTAAGTCAAGCAAAAGCAAACAACTACTCACTGTTACTCTTTGAGTCTCTAATATGCGACTTTGATAATTTTAGATGATTCAAATGGATGGCTTTGATTGCCTCTCGGACTCCCTCGCCCTCCAGATCTTCGACTCTGGCTCCGACATCAAGACCCTCATTCGCTCCCGCATCGTTTCCAAGTTATTAAACTCGCTCGTCCCCCACATTAACTCGCTTCTCTTAACGCTCCATCGCCTCATCAGATGATTCAAATGGATGTCTTCGATCGCCTCCCAGACTGTAATGACCCGTCCCAAATTCCTAGATTAGATTAGTGACTAATCACGATTAGTGAGGCAAATCGGTGATTAGTAGGGCGAAATCGGACGAACAATGCAAAATGACCGTTTTCCCCCTAGTCGTGGCAAAACATTGACTTTTCATTCGAGCGGTCAAATGGACTTTGACCGATGACCGTGGCGTAGTTCGTGACGTCACGAGTTCATAGACGGGTGGTACGTTCAATTCCGACGTTCGAGGAAGAAGTTATGACGTTCGGAAGCTTAGGGGCATTTTGGTAATTATGGTTAAAAAGGGGCAAAAGTTGACTTTTTGACCAAGAGGTCCAATGGCCGAGGGCCGAGGACCGTTACGTAGATAAGGACGATACGAATCCGTAGACAGGCGGCACGTCGAATTCGGACGTTCGACGACGAAGTTACGGTTCACGGAAGTACGAAAGTAATTCATAATCGCACGTTTCTCGAGGCAGGTGGAGTTAGGTGGGGCCCAGGGCTGAGTCTGTGGACCAATGGAGGAGTGACACTTGTCACCCATCCACAGGCCACTTAAATTGTCTTCATGCATCTTCCCCGTGCATTTTCATTTCTTCATCCAAACACAAACCAAACCCGATCTCAGGGGACCCCAAACCCATTCCAACCTTCAACCCTTGACCATGACTGAGAGGAACAGAGAGGGAGGAGAGAAAGGTGGACGATGGTGCCGGCCAGGACAGAGCCACCGTGCACGGCGGAGGCCCAAAACCCGAAAGGTATCGATTAAACCATTTTCAATCCATTTTTCCATTTTGATGTTAGGGCTGGTTTTGAATGATTAGGGAATGATTATTAGGATGTTAGGAAGGTTCTAAGAGGGTTTTGGTGGTGGTTGACGGCTGGGACGCCGTGGAGGTTGGTCGGAGAAGTTTGAACCGTATGGTTCAAAATGGGTTCATGGGTTTTAGTTGGTTTTAGATGGTTTAATTAATTGGGAATGATAGAAAACAATAAAATAGGAATTTAGGGATTAAAATGGGACCAAACGGACGAGAAATGAAGATGGGAGGGCCTTGGACCGGATTTGCAGGAAAAACCGGACCAGCCGGTTCGCGGCAGGTTGAAGAAGGCACTGTGCGGTGGCGCGTGAAGCCCACGCGCAGTGCATTCCCTAGGCGCGTGACGGCGCGTGGCAAGGAATTGGGGGATGGTTCCAACATACGAAATCATCTATTCGATGTAACTAACATTTTGGGACTGGTTTCGTGTCAATCGGACACCGTTTCGTTATAGTTCGGGACGTCCGAAGGTTTAGGTTCGATTTTAAAAATAGTTAGAAAATCGGGAAAATTATGGGACTTCAATGAGAGGTTAATGAGGCTATTAGTAACCCTCTAAATGAATTTGGACAGGTTTGGGAGTCCCGGTGACGATGATTGACCCGGGAGACGATTATGGCACGTGTATCGAGGCGCGACTTCGGACGGTCTGTGAGTGGACTTTGATTTCTAAACTGTGATGCATGCATAAATTTTTTATATGGATTATGAATATGATTTTATGATGTTGACTTAGGTGCTTGTGATTTATATGATTTCACGCTTTACGAGGCGATTTACGTGCTTGCACGTAAATCGAGGTTTTCTGATTTTACATTGATTTTCCGTACTTATGGTTTGGATATGATTTCATGAAATGGTTTTGGATTTGAAAAGGTAACTCTCGGACTTGAGGTCCATTTGATTTACGGAATCGGGCCGGAGGCCCAGTTGGTTTACAATTCGGACTTGAGGTCCAGTTTCTATGTGGACTCGGGCCTAGGGCCCAGTTATGTGTTACCAATGGTTTTTACGGGTCATGACGGTTTATGGGAACCGGCATGAACACTTGAAATGGTTTTTATGGTTCATGACGGTTTATGGGAACCGGCATGAACCTTTGAAATGGTTTTTACGGGTCATGACGGTTTATGGGAACCTGCATGAACCCATAAAAGGATTTTATGATTCATGACGGCTTATGGGGGCCGGGCATGAATCCTGGAAAGGTTTAAAGAATGATTTCAAAAGGTTTTTCATATTCCATCCTTTATATGTGATTGTCTCCTCCGGGGAGGGTCGTTGGCCTGGGTGGACCCCGGAGTAGTCACGGAGCACTGACTGAGTGGAGTCCCCCCAACAGTTGGGTTCCTTACTCTCAGGATGGGCATGGTTCGTTACCTCCAGGGAGGGTCATAGATCTACGGACTTTTGTAACGACCCGTCCCAAATTCCTAGATTAGATTAGTGACTAATCACGATTAGTGAGGCTAATCCGTGGTTAGTTGGGCGAAATCGGACGAACGATGCGAAATAACCGTTTTGCCCTTAGTCTTGGCAAAACGTTGACTTTTCATTCCGGCTGTCAAACAGACTTTGACCGATGACCGTGGCGTAGTTCGTGACGTCACGAGTTCATAGACAGGTGGCACGTTCAATTCCGACGTTCGAGGAGGAAGTTATGACGTTCGGAAGTTTAGGGGCATTTTGGTAATTTTGGTTAAATGGGGTCAAAAGTTGACTTTTTGACCGGGAGGTCCAATGGCCGAGGGCCGAGGACTATTACGTAGATAAGGACGATACGAATCCATAGACAGGCGGCACGCTGAAATCGGACTTCGAACAGGAGAGTTATAGGTCACGGAAGTTTGATTTCACTATGCACGTACTTCAAGACGGGATGATTTGGCAAAATCTGATTGGGCTAGATATTTTAGGTGGGTCCCATGGATGAGTGACAAGTGTCACTCATCCCATTGGACAAACCCCTAATTTGTGGATCTCATTAATTAAATACTATTATTTTTATTATTTAATAATTAATCTTTTCTAACAATCAATCCAAGCCATCCATTCCATTTAACTTTTAAATCCTCACCACTCATCTAATCATCTAATCAATCTCTCTTCCCTCATCAGATCAAACCATCAATTATCATCATTTTCTTCTATTTTCTTCATCAAACCCGAAACCCCCCTCCTCCATATTTTCTCCATTTTTCTTCATAACCCAAACACCACCCATCACACTATCACCCTTCATTGGCTGAGCTTATGTGAGACCGTGAGGGAGCGAATGATGAGGAGGACACGGCGGGGGTGGCTCACGGCGGGTGGTGGACGGCGGAGAGGCCGTGAGGTAAGGAAAATATTTGGAAAATTCAAATTTCGGTTTTAATGGTTTTTACTCGATTTCATTAATTGGGTAAGGTTTCTGGGGACTCTAGGAGATTAATGGGATTAGTTTTGGGGCTTGGGATGGCCGGGAAAGGCCGTGAACGGTGGAGAAAATTCCGGCCACCATTGATGGCTGATGGAAGCTCGGTTTTGGGTGGTTTTCCTTCGGTTTTTAAGGTCTAAAAGATAGGAAATAGGATTAGGATTATATTAGAATCAAAATGGGATGAAATGAACCTTGAATCAGTCCAAAAACAAGAAAAAAACCGACGGATGAACAGTGTTTTGCTATAGTAAACTGGTTCAGTTCTGAGGTTGATGACGATGAATAGTGATCTGGCCCTTCTAGGGGCCCGTGAGGGCACGTGGGCCATAATTTTGGAAAGTGTTCAACAAGGGAAATCTTATATTCGATGTAACGAACATTTTGGGACTGGTTTCGTGTCGATCGGATACCGTCTCGATATGTTTCGGGGCATCGGAAGGTTTAGGGTAGGTTTAAAAATAGTTAAAAGTTCGGGAAAATTACGGGGCTTTGATAGGAGGTTAATTAAGTAGTTAGTAACCTTCTATTAAAATTTGGACAGGTTTGGGAGTCCCGGTGACGGTGATCGGCTCGGGGAGCCGTATGACACGCAAATCGAGGCGGCAGCTCGGACGGTCTGTGAGTGGACCTTGTTTTCTAAATTGGTGCATGCATAAATGTTTATTATATGTTTTATTACTTGTTTGATGATGCCATGGGTGCATTTTTATGTGGTTACGTATAAACACGTATTTCGAGGTTTCGGCCTTATACGGTGCTTATACGGGTCTGTATTTCTTATTTGGTTTTAATGAAAAGGTTTTGGATTTCAAAAGGATAAACTCGGGTATGAGACCCATTTGGTTTTGTCTCGGGCATATGACCTCAGATATCGGGCACGGTGCCCAGCTGATGTCCTATGTTCGGGCACGAGACCCAGGTTACTTTACGGTTTTGATTTCAGGTCAGGGAACCTTAAATGGATTTCCCGGTTCATGACGGTTTATGGGAACCGACATGAACCCTTGTTATGGAATCGTGGTTCATGACGGTTTATGGGAACCGGCATGAACCCTTGTTGGATGTTATGGATCATGACGGTTCAAGGGAACCGGGCATGAATGTTTATGTTATATATATATATATATGTATTCATATACCTTCCTTTACTTCTATTATCTCCTCCGGGGAAGGTCGTTGGCCTGGGTGGACCCCGGAGTAGTCACGGAGCACCGACTGAGTGGAGTCACCCCCTAGTTGGGTTCCTTACTCTCAGGAAGGCTATGATTACTATTACCTCGGGTAGGGTTAGTGGTCTGCGGACATTGATCTTGACTTTGAGAAGACTCGGATTGAGACCTGGGTAGCACGCTCGTAGCTTTGGAAACCGTGACAGGATTGGTTGTGTGAATTATATGTATATATGATGTATGCTATATGATATGATATATGATGTGTGTTTACACAGGTTTTGGGCAGTGACCCGTTTGGTTAGTTTCTTCTGATTTGGGCTGAGTCCCTTATGGATTTGGGCAGTGGCCCGTGTACTTGATTTCATTATGGTTTTTTTTGGATAAATGGTTTTCGAATGCATGCATACTTTTTAGTGAAGGGTACAAATGTCTTTCTTATGAAATGTTTTTATAAACTCTTGTTTTGTCCACTCACAGCTTTTAATGTTTTTACTGCCCTTTAGGTTGACATTGGATGTGGACTGTAGCAGAGACCGAGATATCACATACCTCCTCTGGATCCTGACGTACTCTGATAGCCCGGGAGGGCAAAGGTCGAAAATATCCCTTGTCTGACACTCCGTGTCAGACGGGAGAAGGTTCATCTGACACGACCCATCCCAACCCCCCCCCCCCCCCTCCCCCCCGCCGGGATTACCATGGGATGTGACGTGCTCCCGTCTGACAAGAGGCGTCAGACAAGGGATAACCGATTGTCATTGCCCAAACGGGCTTCCAGAGTGCGTAAGGATCGATGGAGGAGGTGTGCGATGCTCAAGTCTCTGCTGCAGTCGTATCCGGAATCAACCTGAAGGGCATTAAAACAAAAGCTGTGAGTGGACGAAAATAAACAAGTCTGTTAAAAACATTTATAAGACATTTATGCCCCTCAGTAAAATCATATGCATGCACCGAAAACCAATAATCCCATATTTATTTAGAAATAACCATTAGGGCCTTAGCCCGGAAACCAAAGCATAGTTTCAAATTCCAAAAGTCAATCCAAGAGTTATTTCATCAATCCAGTAATATTCATTTATTATTTTTCCATCTCCGGCATCCCCGATGCCTAGCGTCCTAGACGCTTGACGTTCCAGACGTCATATCTCACGGTATTAAGCAACGCGTGCTGCCCGGGGTCTCACCGGGTCCATATCTCTGACATCCCCGATGTCTGACGTCCATGACGTCTAGCAATCCTGCTCCTGGATCACTATACGGTCCGGTAGCTCCGTACAATGAGCCCTCGCAGGCAATGCACCGTGACTTCTCCAGTGTCCCCGACACTTGGAGGAGACCAGAATATAAATATCCTCATATCGAGATGGTTTTATGGAACACATTCTATTATTCATTTCCAAAATATCACAAGGGCCTTGCCCCGAATTTCCATAAAACCGTCATAAGTCCAAATAGTTGAATCAAATCCGAAATAGTTTATTCAATTCCATTTTAGGGTCCCCGACCCGAAATCACATATATAAGTTAACTGGGCCCCTGACCCGATTTCATAAGTCAACTGGGCCCCTGGCCCGATTTCACAAGTTAACTGGACCCCTGGCCCGATTTTACTTTATCAAATCCGTAACCGTTTCATGAAATCATATCCATCCATATTTATGGAAATCAGTGCAAATCCAGAAAACCTCGATTCACGTGCAAACACGTAAATCGCCTCGAAATGCGTGAAAACATATAAATTCACTGATATCCAAAATAAATCATATAATCACAATTATAACAATCATGAAACAGTTATGCATGCATCGAATTTATAAAACCAATGTCCACTCACAGACCGTTTAACCGAGTGCCTCGATACGCGTGCCATAGGCCTTCCCGGGCCACATCACTATCACCGGGACTCCCAATCCTGCTCAAATCACATTAGAGGATTACTAACCTCATCATTAATGTTCCATTCAAGTCCCGTAATTTTCCCGGATTTTTAAGTATTTTTAAACTGGATTTAAAACCTTCGGACATCCCGAACAATATCGAGACGGTGTCCGATCGACACGAAACCAATCCCAAAATGTTCGTTACATTGAATAGGACAAAAGTCATGTTGATCATACCTCGGGATTCGCAATCACGCGCCCCCACGCGCCAGCTACAGTAACCGCACAGTGATCTCCTTCACCCGAATGACTGGTAAACGGGTTGAAGAACCCGCGATAAGACCCGGTCCAAATCCTAGCAATTCGACACCGATTCCATCAATTCAAAAGTCCATTAGCATCGAAATAGATTCAATTAGGGATCTGTGGACTAAATTACACACAATCATACCTCAAACCTTAAGATCAAGGATGATCACACGAAGAACAATCTGATCGCTGTTCATCATCCGAAATCCTCCCATGTCACTCGATTCTTTCAATTGATGCATCCATTAGCATCGTAGGGTCATAATGAACTCAATCCCCAGTCCAATTGCATCAATCCAAGCTTCAAATCCCACGACTCAAGCTCGAAATTTCTGCAGCTACAGTAGTTATGTTCTTCCTCAAACGGGCCTCAATTCTCTTCGTTCTTTCGACGTAAATGATCGTGGCAATCCCAGAAGACTCAAACTAGTCTCCAATTTGATCGTCAAGGCCCAAATCTCCCAATTCGATTTCCCCCCCGAATTTCAGAATTTTCGAAATTCCAGCCCCCAGCTCTCAATTAGTCCCTCGTGTTTTCCCAATTCAATCCAGTCTCAATTCTCGCCAATTTCGTTCACAAATTCAGTGGATAGAGAGGAGATTAAGGGTAGAAGAAAATTGAAGTTTGGTTGTTCACGGTTGAAGAAATCTGAAGAGATTAATGGAGGAAATAATTCAGTTAATTAATCAAATAAACACAATCATAATGTTCCCCCATGTTACAATTATACTAAACAATTCAGGGATAGATCACACTAGACATCCACCAAGCTCAATCATGGCTCCAACTCACGGCTGTTCAAAATCACAGTCCAAATTACCATTCTGCCCTTGTGCAGAAAATTACCAAAATGCCCCTCACGCATCCTGACCCGTAACTCGGTCATACGGACTCCGATTGATGCGTGCCGCCTGTCATTGAATTCGTATTGACGATATCTACGTAACGGTCCTTGGCCCCCGGCCATCGGGCCTCCCGATCAAAAAGTCAACATTTCCCCTTATATCGTCCAAATTACAAAAATGCCCTTGCACTTCCGTACATCATAACTTTCACCACGAGCGTCGGAATCGAACGTGCCACCTGTCTATGAACTCGTGACGTCCCGAACTACGTCACGGTCATCGGTCAAAGTCCATTTGACCATCCGATTTAAAAGTCAACGTTTTGCCCACGCCCAGGGGCAAAACGGTCATTTTGCACAATTCGTCTGAAATCGCCCAACTAATCCCAGATTAGTAAATCACAATTAAATATTATTAAATCCCGATATTCGGGACGGGTCGTTACATCATCCCACGTTAATCCCGGGGGGATTGAGATGGGTCCTGTCAACTTTGACCTGGGTGGACCCTGGAGAGACTTGGGTTTGAGACCCCGGTTAGCACACATGTAGCTTTATTTTATCGTGACGGGTTCTTGGATATGAAATATAATGGATAAACATGATTTCAAGTGGTTTGGGAAATTATGTTTTATGATGATAAATGGATTTGGGCTGAGATCCCACATATGTTTACTACGTTATGGTTTTCTGTATATGGTTTTGGGCAGGAGCCCGTAGAACTTGTATTTATAGAATTTGCGGCTGAGACCCTAATTATGGTTGTTTAAACATATGTGTTTGGATAAATGAAATGATTTTACTATGCATGCATGCTTTTTAGTGAAGGGTATAAAGGTCTTTTATAAATGTGTTTTACTAAACTTATTCCTTTTTGTCCACTCACAGCTTTTAATGTTTTTAATACCCTTCAGGTTGGATACGATGTGGACTGTAGTAGAGACCGAGATATCACATGCCTCCTCCGGATCCTGACGTACTCTGATAGCCCGGGATGGCAAAGGTAGGAAATATCCCTTATCTGACACTTCGTGTCAGACGGGAGCAGTGTCATCCCGCACTAATCCCGGGGGGATTGGGATGGGTCCTTTCACAGACTCCATCATCCTCCATATCTTCGACTCCATCTCTAACATGAAGACACTCAACCACTGCCGTGTCGTTTCTAAGAGATTCAACTCTCTTGTCCCCCACATCGACTCGCTCCTTTTAACGGTCGACTGCATCATCTCCTCTGATTCTGAATCGGAGTTTGACAACAAAGATGTCTCGCATCTCATCGTCACCTTCCTCAAATCGGTACTTAAGTCGATCCACGGTCCACGATTCACGACCTCTTTATCTTTTTTGATTTCATTTGTTTGGTTTAGGGACTTGGGCAAACTTCGTATTATCAATTGTCTGGGTTTCTATGAAATCGACCTTTGAAATATTCCATTTTGTTTGGTTTCTTTTGTATTTATTGTTTGTATTACCTTTTTGATATGGGTTCTGTGTTGGATCGATTTCTATTTCTCGATTGCATTTGAAGGCTAGGCTGAGAGCTATTTTGAGTCTGGAGGGATGTAATTGGATGTATACCTTCAATCAGGGGTTTAGGGCTATCCAGGTTTATTCCAACAGTGTGCTTGCAACCGTTTTGTTGTTGAACTGAGTTTTTTTGGGTATTTTGAGTTGGTCCATTTCAAAGCAAGGGAGAAGATGATGAACTGAGTTGGTCCATTTCAAAGCAAGGGAGAAGTTGAGTTTTTTTTTTTCCTTGATTGGGTTTGAATTTTGGTTTCTAATTCATAGAAATCCAGATAAAGATGATGTGATGATGATATGGTGGATGCAAATGATGAATTGGGGGAAGTGGGGGAGAGGAAGAAAGGATGATGATGATAGATTAAGACTATTCCCAAATTGCCCCTTCAAAATATACCACATCAAATGTTGAGTGACATTTATTGTTTGCCACGTAGACACTTAAGTGAGTTTTGGACGGAATTTGTGACGGATGTACCTTTATGAAATCGATAATATAGTTTAGATACACAATTGATACTTTTTTTTAGTTCAGGTATCTTTTGAAATAGACTCTATAATTTGGATATTTTTATGTAGTTTGACCTAATTTTAATTTTAAATTCAAAAATTATTGAATATTTCGGATCTTATTTATTTTTTAGGTGGATAATTGCAGGATTTGATTTTTTTTTCCTGGAATTCCAACAACAATACCCTCTTACTTACTCATGAAACTACGATGCAACATTTCAAATCAAAAACTCATCTTAAATAATTGTAATTTATAATTTTTCCATGAACTATAGCTTTTTCTAATTGTCCCCTCGGAAAAAAAATTTAGTCCACCATTGTTTGGAAGTTCGTCTTTTTGAGGTATAGTATGGTCATGGATAGAAATTAAAAAATAATGCATAATGATTGTCGTCCACTTTAGAATGCTAGTGGATTGTTCACATGATTTTATTTTTCTTTACCGAACCAACATTGGTTCATCGGTAGGCGCAAGCTCCAATAAGCGTATGGTTTCGGTAGATCCCACCCAAAGGTTTGAATCTTTATTGTTTCTTTACACCGTTTGGATGTTTTGACATTTTTCGAGTTGATTCTTCTGGTGCTTCATTGTTGTTTATATTCTCTCTTATTATTAATATCCTTTCACCAACCAGGTTAGGTTATTAAATATTTCACCAAGCCTTTTCTTGCTTAATTCTCAGATTTCACATAAGCAAAAAAGAAATTGCAAATTTGACAACGTAAAAAACAATACATGAAGGGTGGATCTTTAGTGTGCTTGTTCTCATTTTCCCTTCAGATCGTGTGACAATGTACATTAACAGTCACTACCCAGAAAGCTGAATATGGTGGACTTTCAGTTCAAACTATGAATGATATATTCAAATTACAAGAAATTTGGTCCCTGTGACCTTTGGCTTTGCCTTTATGCTATATCACCAGTTCAACTTGTATGACAAGAAATCGATTGTAGCTAAGAAAAGAAAGCAAAAGTAACTCACTCATCTAATGCATCATGAGCCAAAAACAATGGGAGGAACAAAATCTCTCCGCAAAAATGAAAAGGCTAGATGATGCTAACTATCTTTAATAACCTTCAAACAAAGTTTTCAAAGGAACCGGCTAAGTGTGAAGAAATTTCTGGAAAAAAGGGGGAAAATTCTAACTCTTTGATTGCTTAGAAATATGAGAAAGTAGTTCCTGCCACGGAGAAGAAAAGTTAGAGCTCATTTTGACACATAAAATTCAAATGTACAATGGAAGGATAGTCAAATGTGAGTTTGTTACCTCAGAGTACCGAACATGATCATGAAGCGAATGGGAAGATTTTACAATGGTTTCCCACTTGGTACTCATGGAGGATGTCTTTGAATCCAGCCTTTTACTACGCGAAATTGGGTTTCGTGGAGAAATTGAAGAAAGGGCAGACCAAAGCCAGGACTCGGTGGGTGACTTTGGTAAAGGTGGTGGCAAAGTAGACTGTACAATTTCCTGACCAATTCCTAGCTGAGAGTCCTTCATTGCAACTACTTGGCCGTTCAAATTAGACATGCCAGATAACAAAGATAGATGGTCATCAACAGGCTCAAATACTTCAGGCTCCAACATGCTACGATCCTCCGTATAAGTCAGGCATTTGATGTCTTGAAATGAATATTCTGCACTAGAAGCTGCTTGTTCTTTGCTATCAAAAGAGCTGGAGTTTAAACATGGGCGCTGGTGAGTGTTTACAGTATCTACATACAGTGTCTTCTCAATGGTAGGACTCTCAGCGTGTGGTGGCCCTTGTATGCTTCTTTGGTGGCTCAACACTTTCTGAAAGCTGTGACCCATTTTGTCATGCGTATTGAACTTGTTATTGGCTTTGGCACTTTCTTCCCTGGGAATGCCAAGAAGCCCCACTGCAGGAAATGGAGACTTAGGAGCCTCATTTCGGTAGGGGGATATGCAAGCGCTTCGTGAATGCCGGAGAGGAGATGATGACCTGCCTTTCATTAGATCCCCGGAATGTGCAAGGGGTCTTGATTCACTGGTCTGCTTATACTCGAACTTGTGCAATTCACCTGATTTGGCTCTATAAGATGTTTGACTTCTATAGGGGGAAATGCAAGCACTCCGCGCATGCATCAATGGTGGTGACTTACCATTGGCTAAGTCACCAGAATTTGTAAAAGGAATGGACTCAGGAACCTGCTTATACTCGAACTTCTGCAATTCAGCTGATTTGGCTCCACAAGCTACTGAACTTCTATAGGGAGAAATGCAAGCACTTCGCGAATGTAAGGGAGGAGACTTACCATTCGCTAAATCACCAGAATGTGCAAAATGAATGGATCCAGGAGCCTGCTTATACTCAAACTTCTGGAACTCAGCTGATTTGGCTCCAAAAGCTGCTTCATTTCGATAGGGGGAAATGCAAGCAGCACTTCTTGAATGCATCAAAGGAGATGACCTACTGGCTTTTCTTAAGTCACCAGAATGTGTAAAATGAACGAACTCAGGAGCTTGCTTAAACTCAAACTTCTGCATTTCGCCTGATTTGGTTCCATTCCTATAGAGAGATAATGTACCTTTCTTTAGATCACCAGAATGTAAGAACCGACTTGATTCACCAGCCTGCTTATTATCATCAAACCTGTGCAATTCAGCTGATTTGGCAGATCCACGTGGCGCTTCACTTCGATATGGGGATATACAAGCACTTCTTGAATGCCTGAAGGGAGATGACATCCCTTTCTTTAGCTCACCAGAATATGCGAAGCGATTGGATCCACCCGCCTTCTTATTCTCAAACTTATGCAATTCACCCGACTTGGCTCCAGATTTTGGTTTCCGCTTATAAGCAGCATCCAAAGCATGCTAATCAAAATCACACAAGACTTTCAGTAATCGGAAACATAAAGAAATGAAAGAAAACTAAATACAAAACATGTGATAGTGTCTTGCTAATACCAACCTTGTTGAGTGATTGGCTGTGAGACCGACTATAAGTATATTTATCTGGTCTTATAACCCCAGAGGAGGAAGGCATAAGAGCACGGGCCCTAGCTTTCATCCCCGGAATTGGACTTAAGAGGCATAACCGGGGAAATAGTCCGCAACCCTTTGCTGAAATAGAGCCAGAGGGATCATACTCATCATCTTCTTCTTCACTTTCTTCTTCCTCTTTATATACACCATATTGAAGTTCCATGTAAGACCCTTGTTCTTTGGGCGATCGCCGGGTATCCTCATGAATTACCCTTGTGACTAGTCTTGGTTGTTCGGATGGTGCTGCATATTGCTTCTGTGCAGCGTACTGAGGTGTCTCAAAGGCCATTGCCTTGGCTGCAGGTAAGAATCTGTTCATCATGAAATCTCGGGTTTTTGAATCCATAGAGAATGGGGTACTAGATGATGGCTTCACATTCGTACTCTCAGATTGACTCAAACCATTTGCACTGCAGTTCATGGAGAAAGCCTCTGTAGGTGAAATTGTGTCAAGCGCATCTGAATAATCGTCATTGTCGTTGTCATCATCATTATCCTCATCATTCTCTTTTGAGCTCTTCAATTCCTTCACATATTGATCCAAAGAATTTGTTCCAAACCTCGGACTAACCCCAACCCCGGTTTGATGATCTGCATCATACCTTGCTAAACTTTGCTTCACAACATGATCTACAATTTTGCCAGGGGGAAGCCTAGGAGTAACAGAAGTCTCCTCCTCATGCTGAGACGCCGGTTCTTTATCTTCCTTAGATTTTCCAGGGATTTGCTCCCAGTTAAAAGGAACTGCAACTGGTTCGGTCACCTGCTCCAAACAATAATCTGATTTGGAAGGAGGGAGACTATGCCGTCCATTGGTCCTCTGAGTTATCTTCTCTTTCTCTCCATCTGCGGACACCGGTGTCTTGGCAATCCTTCTCACAGACAGAAATGGTGCATTCAAATTCAGTTTCCTTCCTTCCATATCCCAACTTAGATCAAACCAATTCTATCCAATCCTTCTTTATTCCAACCTTAACTAATTGGGAAAGAAATGGCAAATTCTAACAAGAGGAGTGCCAGAAAAGATCATGGTAAATCTCTTCCAATCCAATTCAAGATAAATTCTGAAAATTCAGAAATGAAAACCAATAAATTACGGAACCAATCCACAGCAAACCTGCTCAACTACAAGCAAGAAAAATCCCATCTTTTAGAGACAGTAGGTGACGGGATTTATCAGTGAGTAAAAAAACAACCGCACAAAAAGCATTTAGTAGAGGAGCTGAATTTTACCAACTCTGACAAAGTCTCATAACCAAAAGAATTAACCTTTTCAACAGCAACTAGAAACCCTCATACGTCATAACAAAAACCCATCAAGGTGATCAAGCAAACACCAAAGCCTTGAAATGTGTGACAAAGAATGAAAACTGTGAATCCCAAGATCAGATTTTTCAAGAAAAACCCAGAATTACCCACTATTCAAAAAAGGGTATTTCCCAAACAGCTAAAACAATCCATTACTTCAATAAACTATATCAAACTAAAAGCCCATTGAAGAAGATGAGAACTCAGATAGAGACAAACCTGTTAGGTTCTCACTGTGACTGTATCAGAGAAACACAGAGAGACAGACAGAGACAGACACACTGAGAGAGAGAGAGAGAGAGAGATCGGTATGAGTTCATGAGTGAGGCCTGTGATTGATGAAATTTGGTCCGAGAATGATGCCGTAGAGTGTGGGGAATGAGTGTAACCAAAGAAAAACAGAGCCTGTTCAGTCTAGAGAGAGAGAGAAGAGAGAAGAGAGAGAGAGAGAGAAGGCGAGTGTGTGCTTTCTAACAGTTCAAAGACTGTACATGGATTGTCCGACACGGAGAGAAGACTGGGACCGAAAATACCAAACACATTACACATGCAGAGGACAAAACTACATTGTAAGTACTTTGATCATTTTGCCTTGTGAGTGGTTCCACTTTCTTTCTATAATTAGTGGTCCCAATTAAAACTTGATTATTTGTTTCCGGTTATGGATTATTCATCTCTTGATTCTTATTGCTTAAAGAAAGTGTAGTGAATTTAATAGAGGGATTGAGACTGATCGGGATCGGTGGAGAAGGAGAAGTGGTCACGGACATTAAGGTTGAGAAACAGAGACAGTTGCAGATCCAAAGCTCTTTCTTTTTAACTCCACTTCTATGGCCAACCAAAAAAAAAACTCCAGTTCCAATCTGCCCATTCTAGTGGACCGATGTTAAAAGAAAAAAAGATTTTTTAATTGAAATGCATCCATATTACAATTTTAATTTTATTTTACACTGAAAAATACTTATTTGTTTTATTTAACATTTAAAATTCACCATTCATACAAAAATTTGCATCAATTTCATTAATTATATCAAATAATAATTAATAACGATATAATTTTATCATCTCATGGCGTGAGACTATGAGTCGGATAGTAAATAAACATGATGCAGCAAATTAGAATGTGCATGAACAAATTATGATAGTTTATTAATAATTTCAAATTTGTTCATGTCCGTCTCAATTTGCTGCATCATGTGTAATTTGTACATCATTCATAACATTGTAGCATCAGATCACAAAATTGTCTTTGATATTAATAACCTATAATAATTTGTTCACACTCATCGCAATTTACTGCAGTATGTGTATTCATTACTCGATCCATAACCTCACACCATGAGATGACAAAATTATCCCTTATATTGACGATTGTTGGATGGAATTAATGGAACTTGTGCAAATTTTTGTATGAATGGGAAGTTTTGGATGATAAGCGAGATAAATAAGTATTGTGTGTATAAAATAAGATAAAATTGTAATTTTGGATACATTTCAACTTAAAAAATATATATATTTATAAAATATGTTTTTTTTTATTTCTTTTTGTAATATTGAGAAATATCATTTTTTTAGACGGAAGAAAAAGAAGCATTTGGACTCATTGGCATGTGATGATGTGATTCTCATTTGTTTCTAAATCCAATTCAATTAGGAATTATCTTTAGAATGCACGATTTTCTTCTCTCCACAATTTCAAAGTGGGAGGTTGTTGAAATTTCAAACTTTTCTCCACAAGCACTTCCCTTCAAGACTGCTTCTGGGGTTTATATGTTCCCCGAAAAAGAAAACACCAGAAATGCTTTTCTCTAAAGTTCCCTTCAATTGCGGAGGGCATAATTTCGAGTGCCATTCTTAATTAGGGATTTTTTTTTTCCTTATTGAAAGATGCCATGAAGATTTGAGGGTTTATGACTTTATGTTTATGGTAGCTCCCACTGACCCCTTGCAGTTAACAGCCCAATAAAGGAAATAGGAAATCACTTAGAAAACATTCTAACAAAGCCTTTTAAATCAGTGTCGGTAAGATCACTTAAGATGCTGGAAGATATTGGTTGATAAATGTTTTTATTTTATTATAATTGCTTCAATTGTGATGAATGGATATGGAAAAAATAGAGGGTGAAAATTACTTCCCTATTTTCTAAGAATATGTTGTGCATTGGATTGGAAATAATAAGAGGTAATACAAGCAAAAAGGTTTTACTGTTAAGGTGTGTTTAGTTCCAAGAAATAAACGGGTCATTTGGTGTAAATGGAGCATTTGATGAGCGAAAAATCAAATTTTTTTCCTTTGAAAAATTGAGTAAGAAGTTGGTAAATTTTCAGAGTAAAATATGAGGGAAATTAAGGATCTCAAATGATGAACTGAAATTTTATCACACGAGACAATTTTTTTTTTTAAATGATGAATTGAAACAAATGAAATTGTAATTTCTATAATTTTTAAAATTGATATCTAAATACTAGAATTTACAAATAAAAGAACTGCTAATACGGAATTGCAAATTATAAAATTTGTAAATTCTCATTAAAATAGAAATTCTTTAGCCAAACTATCGTTTTACCTCATTTTTCATTGTCTTTGGAGTTGACATTTTATTTCTGTCCAGGGTGAATTTTTTAGAATTATTGGGCAAGAATAATGGACATTAGAAGTTTAGAAATTATTACAAACCAGATATATAATTATAATATTATAAAAATATATTACAAAGCCAATACAACAAGGTTCAAATTGTGTTGAACCCATCCAACTTAACAAAATTATTCTGCCCATTGCAGCATGGAGAGAAGTATCACTTTCCTCCTATTATATGTTCGTGTCTGGTTTTTCTCTTACAGCATATATGTTCAACGAATAAATATTCATACAAAAACATATGTGAAAAACAAGATGAACAAATGCCCATTTTACCTCAAATTTAAATACCAACAGCAGCAACAACAACAACAACCTTCAAAGTTCGCAGAATCGATGATTTCCCTTTCTCAACGCACTGCAGCAAACCGGTTCATCCTCCACTGTAGAGGGTGGTATGTCGTCTCCGTTTCTTCTACTTTTGTCCATGGGAACTTGTGCTTCGCTATCTTTCTCTTCTTTGCAGATACTCCCCAGTAATCTCCATTATTCTGAAAATGCAAGATGTTAGCTTCTTTGTTAAACAAAGAGAAGTTGAAATGGAAGACTGAGAGAATTTCGATACCTTGAGACAGAGGCCATCCTCGACATCACAAATGGGGTAATCGCTGGGGCAGCAGTATTCAGTTCCAGTGCAGCAAACCGCGTTCTCATATTCACAGCAACCGTAGATGAGGCAGTAGTCAAGGAATTCAAAGAGGCAACAGCATGTCTCGTCACTTGGACAATAGGAGAAGTCTCCACATTCACTTGGAGAAGGAGAGGGAGGTGGGGGTGGTGTGACTGGTGGAGGTGGGGGTGGGGGCGGTGTCACTGGCGGAGGAGGTGGTGGTGGAGTGGTTGGGGATGGATAAGGAGAAGGTGACGATGACTCTTTGGTAGGATATGAAGCCATGGCATTGATTGCACAAACACCATACGTTAAATTAGTGTTCCTTCTAATGTAAATGTATCCATCAATTCCCCAACTTGTCCCCCATGAATTCTTTACTATCCAGTAATCTTCATCACCTTCTGAACCATATCCCACTACGAGAACCGCATGGTCAATGTCATCGGGATTATCAGAGCAGTCACCATCATAGATTCCCTGATTCAATCAAAATTCATTATTTTATTAAAACCAAGTCTTGGTAAGGTTTCACATATCCAAGCAACAAGTGAACTCAATTGAAGTTAGACTTACTCCTGAGTAAAGTTGGAAATCCCAAGCAGAACCATCTATACCAACGCTAATGGGTTGCTGAACAGCAGCACATAAAAGGTCACTGTCTGTTTCTCCCACATCTTCATAGCCGTCAATGGTGACAACTTTAGTTTCCTCCTGTTTAGGGCAGCAAACGAATAAAAAGAGACGAAAGATGGATAACAATTGTTTCAGACAAATACGAAATGTATTATACCTTGGTGGCGTTGCAGGTACCATCCTCACCAGTGAATGGATAATCAGTTTCTGTATCGATACCACCATTGCTAATAACCCATTCAAAAGCATAGTCCATGTAGCCTCCTTCACATCCATAGTTGGTACTGTCACAATCCATAAGTTCTTGTTCTGAAAGGCTGACAAGGTCACCAGTGACTATTGCGTTGATACCTTCAATAGCTCCAGTGCTAGAGAAAGCCCAACAACTTCCTGTGAACACAAAAACATGATAGGCCGGTTCATATTCATAGTTACAGACGTCATTTTCCAAAATTGAAAGAATGAAATCATTATAAATTATCATTTACCTAAGAAGCTTGACAATGTGACTTTTGATATCATCAATTGGTCGTAGGAAGTGTGAGATACCAAAAAGTCAATGGAGGATTAGAACTAAAGATCCATGTCTCGGTTTTCTATAGAAAACTATTCCCCCCATTCTTTTGCTGAACCTAAAATCTCCCCTTTTATTGGAAGGTATCCCTTTACCTAAAAGTTAGTTGTGCCTATAATTCTCTTTTTCCTGAGTTACTTTATGAGTGATTATGCCTTTACAAACTAATTATGTTAATATTTTATCATAAACTTCACTTCATGTGTCAATACCTATATAGAGCAGCATAAAAAGATGTATGTAAACATGAATAGATGATTCAGCTATGCATCCATGTGTTACTAGCATCCATGTGTTACTAGCTTACATGTCCAAAGTGTTCTCAAATAATACTCAGCTATTTATATGAACTTTTAAATAGTACACAAATGTGTTCCTAGCTTAATGAAATTAAAGATCGAAATTTGAACATACCACAACTAGCTTGGTCCTTGACACCAGTCACAACTCCTGATTTCCTCCAGTCAAGACTGGAAGGAGCATCACACGACCGCACCGGCTTTCCCTGCACCTTCTTGATCAGCTTGTTCCTCTTGCTGGTGGGCATTTTCATTTTTTTGGACAAATACATGTTCCTGAACTCCTCATTGCTCAAATCAGCAAACCCATTAAGCCCCACCCTCTGACTATCACGCACATTGGCAGTAGCCCTCTTCTTTGCATTCTTCTCCAACACAAATTTGAGATTCCTCTTGAAATTCTCAAACCTCCTCTCAGTCTCCGCCACGTGTCCATACACCTTCCTGTGCTTCTGCTTCCAGAGCCTGAAGAGCTCCACCACTCTCTCCTCGGCAGGGAAGTTGCTCAGAGCTTCATTCCGATCAACAATGGAGTATTCACTTGGGATGTGGCTATGGCTGTAAGAGAAGCACGCCAGTGAAGCCCAGATGAAAAAAGCAAAAGCCAGTTCAATTTTGTGGGAACCCATGATTTCCTCAGCTGGGTTTCCACTAATGAAGCTTGATTTTCATCCATCATCATTGAAATGTATACAAGGTCTCCCCTTTCCAGCTACACAAGACAACCTACCAGTCAATTAGAACATTTCTATGACAAATTCTTCTTTAAGTCGACAAAGGACAAGAAATCAAAATGCAGTAAAGAGTTGATTTTTATTATTATTTGTTGTAGCAACAAAATTTGTTGGGGGTCTGATTGTGAAATTCTTACCCGTCTGATCTTCAGAGCCTTTGACCTGAGAGTAGCAAGCTGAAAACTCAGACACCTACCATTCAACCCTCTCTGAAGTGTCAAAGTCTGAAACTTCGAAACAAAGAGAATTGGGGAAGGTGTACGGTGTACCATACAAAAGTAGAGACGAGAAGATCAATTTATTGGGCCTATGATTGTGGCCCATCTATAATTGGACAAAAAAATTCTTCGGAGCATCTGTGTGGTTTTATTAGCCCACTAGCCCACTAAAATTTGAATAGCTGATTTTTTTTTCTTTCTGAAATTAAGGGTGTTAATTTTTTATACAAATATACGATTTAAAACTCAAACAAAATTTATTAAGATTAACCCGCAAGATGAAAATTTGAGTCATTTTTTAGTCAACCTGTTATGACACGTTTAATAAACGGGTGGATTTCAAGTCAATCTGTTAACCGGTATAATGATCTATATATTAACCTGTTTAATAAATGTATTAATTACTAACTCATATATCTACTCATTTATCTAACTATATACCTATTAAATCTTATAGTTTAAATAGATTAAGCATATTAAAATGTTAAACGTACGGGTTAAACAGGTTATATGTTAATTGAATTTCGAGTACGATATATTTATTAAATGAGTTACATTAATTATTTGGATCATTAACAAGTCAGATTGGATATTCAAGATACGATTATTAAACGAGTCAAATTCAAATGGATCAACCTATCTAAATAAAATACAAATCATAATACAATACAAATCCAATACAACACGAGTGATTGTCAATTCCAAATGAAATTCACAGAACATAATAATCTGATTGACGCTAACAAATTTCGGTTCTTGAGACCGAGCCATCACCAACTTCTATAATTTCTCCAGAAGCGACAATAACAAAATTGTCCACTAGTAATTATTATTTTGTAATGTCTTGTGTCGCCGGCAACTAACTACGTGGTAGAGTTAAACGCCCAATTCCTTCCTCTGCAACACTCAGATTGAGCATCATATATAATTTTTTTTCAGTTGGCCGATGAAGAAGACAGCAAATAAAACCAATTTACATGCCCTTCTTCAATCCCTAACCGATGAGCTTCAACATGTGTTGCGTCACACAGGTGTGTCATGTGAAGTCCACGTGGGAGTTTTAGTTTATCATGCTAGAAACTGCACAAGTTCTATAAGAAACATGCAATTAAGGATGAAAAAATATTTTTTTTTTACGGAAATATTGATAATTTAAATTTATGAAAAATATCGATATTGTTTCCATTTAACAAAAAAATGTTAAAAACTTTGTCAAAAACTTAAGCACCCAATAATATTTATATATGACTAACATATATCATGAAAATTGAGATAAAAAAAAATTTTCTTTCCCTATTTTTATGTCAAGACCTTTGCATACAGATATATTTGCGAAAATATCACAGATATTTTTTCCTTGTCATTTAATATCGATATCTCAAAATACAGATATATCAATAAAAATTTTACGGATATTGTAGATATTTTTATCCATACCCAACACACTAACAACTACATTTGTAATCTTATCAATTTCGGGTTAAATAATTTATTCGTGCATTTTCCTCTATTGAAAATTTATTCGTAATTAAATAATGAAAGAACTAATCAAAATTATTAGAACGGAAATTCGAATTAGTATATATCCTCTTCGTGTAGGAGCGGAAGACTACTACTGGATAAGGAACCAGCCTATCTACTAGCTAGTCGTAGCTAAATTCTAGCAAACTATTAGGTTCATATTAGTCCACGTATAATCATACAGACAATTTTTTTTTAAACCAGAAATGGGATTTTTTTTTTAAATGCTAAGTGCTAATTAAGGGAATCGAATTTAGATGTAAACGGGATTTGATTAAATATAATTTGGCGGCCATTATCAGCTGGAGAAGAGTATTAAATCAATTGATGAAGCTTGTGCCGAATTTTCCACTTGAATCCGATCATACCTTACAATACTTAATAATAGCAGGGACTCAGGGAGTAGACTATGGCTTGTATTAAAAAAAAGGGTTAACTCTTTATACATTCGCGAATGCTATTTCAAGACAAATTTTCTCCAAATTTTGGCCCTTAAACAACTTGATTTCCTTTGTCTTTTCATTTCTTTTCCATTTGGCCAAGCATTAGATAAAAGAAATGGGAAAGTATTTTAACATGTAGAAGCGGTAAAACATCAGATATCGCAAGCCTTCATCAACAGCAGTATCAATATGCACAGAATTACAAGACAAGTTTTCTCCAAGTTTTGGCCCTTAAACAACTTTCTTTCGTCTTTTCATTTCTTTTCCATTTGGCGAAGCATTAGATAAAAGAAATGTGGGTTTTATAGCGTGCCTAGGGTATGTTGGGTAAGAGGGTGTGGTTATGGTAGCTGTCGATCATAAGCTGTGTTTTGGCTAGGGTATGTTGCCTTGGGTTTGGATCGTATAATTAACGTCATCTTAGGGCTTGTTTGCTGTTGAAGTTGGAGACAATGTGGGTTTTATAGCAAAGATGTTCGAGTGTTTGGAGTTGTTGCTTCAAATATCAAACAACGAAAATTTAGTTAATTTCTTATGCAAGGCATTAAGGATTGTCTTGGGACTTGGAAATTTTGATATTTTGTGCGATTGGCAGCCAAGTTAGGCATTGTCATGTGCTTGGTGACGCCCTCTGCCCCTCTCCCTTGTGCTTGTTTCTTGCTTGTATTTGACTATTTGTTGCCTTGTCTTTTATGAAGGTTTATTCTCCGAATTTAGAGTCGACTGAGAGACTTAAACAGTCACTCTTTTTTTATCGTTTGTGTCCACCTGGACCATATCTTGACATGTCAGCAAGTATAGGTCCTACTTGAATCTCCCATTCCAGGGACTAGCTCAAGAAAATTATACAGTAAGTTACTCCAGTTTATCGTTTTTCTGTACCTAGACCATATCTTGACATGTCAGCAAAGATAGGTCCTAGTCTATTCTACCAATCGGGGGACTAACTCAAACTAACTGTGGGAAGTTACTCTTTCGATCGTGTATCCACCTGGACCATATCTTGACATGTCAGCAAGGTAGAGCTAGGTCCACGTGGACTATATGGTGACATGGCAGGAAGGGTGGTATGTATCAATAAGAGACTCAGAGAGCATAGTGTATCTATAACAATGCTATCAACACCTTATCAATCCTATGTCGATAGTCTGTCGTCACTCCTCCATTATCTACAGGGACTGAGCAGATTATAGGACTAGCAGCTTTCATTTTGTGACATTTATGTAATTTGACAATTACATAATCACTCTTCATATGAGTTTCTAGTAGTTATAGAAGTAACAAGCATTCATGAGAATAGTAATTCCTTCTATCTGTTTTGAGTACTAACCGTATTTTAAAGTTCCGAGTTGGGAAAGGAATGATCACTAACCCGATAGGAATGCGTAGTTGGCTTTTTTCCCAGTGTAGAGATCAAATATCAATAATTTGCTATACGTGCTCTTCGAGCACAAGCTAATCCAGTTCATAGATGTTGAAGCAGAAATCATACTCGTCATGAAAAGTCGTCACTGATTTTACAAACAACAAATAATCAACTATCGTTGCTTCGATCGATTCTTCGGGGGGAGGGGGGGTTGTTCTACCAAGAACACTCTGATGTTTAAGTTAGTTTTGAGAAAGGAAAATGAAATACATCAAAGTGAATTAAGAAACAAGTTACCTCAAGAATGAAATGAGCTTCGCTATTTATAGGAAAGTTTTGGGAGCCTCAGAGCATTCTAACTGGTCGGTTGAATTTGTAATTAATAAATAATATATTATTAATAAAATGTATTATTTAATAATTATTGTAAAACCGTGTACACTAATCCCTATAGACTGCTAAACTTGTATAGCTGTAGACACTAGACATCTGGACCTGTAGAATTAAGACAGACATGCACACACTAGATTCACACATCTGTCCTAGGTAGTTAATAGCAGTTAAGATAAGTTTAAGACAGAAATAACTGTCTAACCTTATCTGTTGTAAACATCTATAAATATAGCCGTAGGCTATGTGAATAATACAAGGAAAATTTACCATTTCTACATGGTATCAGAGCCTCACGGCTAATCCCCTCAATTCTGATCCTCCCTCCTCTCCCACCATGGCTAGTGATTCCTGTGCCTCTCCCTCAATCTCCCCGAATCATGTTTCAACCCTAGTCTCTATCAAACTCACAGAATCCAACTATCTTCTCTGGGAAAGCCAGATCAAACCCTTTCTAATCGGACACAACTACTGGAGGTTCATTGATGGAACTCACTCCCCTCCCTCTCCAACCCTCCAACCATCGGCCACCACTGAATCCTCTCCCCAATCTGATGCCTCATCCTCTGCTCTCACTAACTCTGGACTCCTTCTGCCTAATCCTGCGTACCAACAGTGGTACCAGATTGACCAAACCCTCATCAGCATGCTTCGAGCCACACTGACAGAACCAGTCCTGTCCCAAGTTGTTGGCTTAAACACTTCCCGTGAAATCTGGGAATGCCTTCGCCAGAATTTCTCTCAACAGTCACTAGCAAATGCCACTAACCTCCGATTCCAACTCATGTCTCTCACAAAAGGTTCCCTCTCCATCTCTGAATATCTCTCTCAAGCCAAAACACTTGCAGACTCTCTTGCTGCAATAAATGAACCCTTCTCTTCCCGTGACTTAGTCACGGCTGTCTTGCGTGGTCTTGGCCCAGAATACAGCATGCTTGTGACAGCCATGCTTAACTTCCCTCCCCTCCCTCCCTTCAATGATCTTAGAGCCCGTCTACTGTCTTTTGAGGCACAGCAAGCCTCCACCCTACACTCTGCCTCTGTCCACCCACCCACAGCCTTATACACGGCCTCACAGCACTATACTCCTTCCCGTGGCCGCTCTGCTTTTCAGAAAGGACCCAGACCAGGCCGTGGCTCCCGGTTTCCAAACCGCCGTGGAAACCACCGCTACTCCTCCCCCAATCCTTCCCCCGGTGTACTAGGCTCCTCCCCCTCTCCCATCAACCGCCCCACTGGCCCCCAATGTTGGTCCTGCAACCGTTTCGGCCATCTTGCTGCTCACTGCCCCAATCTGTCCCAGTCCACAGACCACAATTTGTCCCAGGCCTTCGCAGGTCTACATCTAGCAAACGTATCAGACCCAAATTGGTACCCGGACACTGGTGCTACTCACCACGTCACCATGAACCCTCCCTGCACCTCTCAGCCTTCCCCATCCACCCCGGATCAGGTCATGATTGGCAATGGTGACACACTCCCCATCCAGCAAACTGGTACAGTCCAATTCTCCTCTGGTCCCTTTCATTTTAATCTATCTAATGTTCTCTATGTTCCCTCTATACAAAAGAATCTTCTCTCTGTCTCTCAGTTCACTCAAGATCACAAAGTCAAAATCACTTTCCTCCCCCACCAATTTCTTATCCAGGATCTTCACACTAATCAAGTTTTGTTTCAGGGCCCCTGTAAAGATGGCCTTTACAGGATATCACCACAACAAGTCCCACCCCAGGTCTTCCTCACTCATGCTGCTCCCTCTCTTTGGCACCAGCGCCTTGGACACCCTTCATCCAAAGTGCTTCGCATGGTGACAACCAAGAATAACCTATGTTCCCCTGTACCTTTCAATTCTGTACCCTTTTGTAATCAATGTGCTCTAAATAAAAGCACCAGACTTTCCTTTTCCTCTGTTGTACATCAATCAATAAAACAGTTTGATTTAATACATTCTGATGTGTGGATGTCTCCTGTCATTTCTGTCTCTGGTTTTCGCTACTATGTCCTATTCACTGATGACTACACTAGATTCACTTGGATATTTCCCCTACGCAACAAATCTGAAGTTTTCAACCATTTCACTAAATTCTACTCATATGTTCAGACTCAATTCCGCACCAACATCACTCAGTTTCAAAGTGATGGAGGCACTGAATACACCAACCACCAGTTCCAAGCCTTTTGCTCCCTTCATGGCATTCACCATCGCTTTTCCTGCCCCCACACCCCTCAACAAAATGGGTTAGCTGAGCGTAAACACCGTCACATCTCAGAAATGGGGAGAACACTCCTCCATACAGCCGGCCTTCCTTATTCCTACTGGGCAGATGCCCTTACAACTGCAGTTTTTCTCATCAACCTCCTTCCCACACCTACCCTCAACTGGACATCACCATACACCAAACTATATGCCCGCCCACCTCCATACCACATTCTAAAAACCTTTGGCTGCTCCTGCTTCCCCTTCCTTGGTGCATACACCAAACACAAACTCCAAAGTCCCAGCCTACCCTGTGTTTTTCTAGGCTACAGCCCCCATCATGCTGGATACCGTTGCCTTCATGTCAAAACAGGTCGAGTCTACATCTCCCGTCATGTGGTGTTCAATGAACTTGACTTCCCGTTCCCGAAGTCCTCCACACCTCCCCCTCCTCTTTCCTTCACCCCTCTAGTCTCCATCCCACTTTCTCATCCTTCTCCGGTCCCACCAACACGGTCTCCCACTACTAATTCCCGGCAGACCTCCCCACCCTTCTCACCACCAGCAAACTCTTCTCACGACTTGTCATCCTCCACCACCCCTCCTCCCCCTCCCGGTCTAAACTCCCAACACTCCCACCCTTCCCGACCACCCAATACTCATCCTATGACTACTCGCAGCAAGGCTGGCATTTCCAAGTCCAGAAATCTCCTCTTCACCTCCCGATATCCCCTGCCCCAGGCCTACACCACTACCAAACTTGCAACAGCCGAACCCACCACCTACACCCAAGCCTCCAAATCTGCTGCATGGACAGATGCAATGAAAACAGAATATGATGCACTGATGAAGCAGCAAACTTGGTCCCTGGTTCCCCTCCCCCCTCATGCCAATGCAGTAGGCTGCAAGTGGGTTTTTCGACTCAAACAACGTGCTGATGGCTCTGTCGAACGCCACAAAGCCAGACTTGTTGCCAAAGGCTTCCATCAGCAAGAAGGCCTAGACTACTATGAAACATTCAGTCCGGTTGTAAAACCAACCACAATCCGTGTGGTCCTATCCATTGCTGTTTCCCTTGGCTGGCCCCTCCGTCAACTCGATGTCACCAATGCCTTCCTCCATGGCCATTTAAATGAAGAGGTCTACATGGTTCAGCCCCCTGGCTTCACTGATCCTAACCACCCTCACCATGTGTGCCGGCTACATAAAGCACTCTACGGCCTCAAACAGGCCCCTCGGGCTTGGTTTGCCCGTTTCAGCAGTTTTCTTCTACAATATGGCTTTCACCAGAGCAGGGCAGACCCTTCTATGTTTGTTCTTCATCGCCCACCATGTGTCCTCTACCTCCTATTGTATGTGGACGACATCATCCTAACCGGCAACTCACCAAAGGCCCTGTCCACCTTTATGACTTCCCTAGCAAAAGCCTTCGACATAAAAGACCTGGGCTCACTCCACTACTTCCTGGGTATTGAAGCTCGACCCACCACAACTGGCCTAACCCTCACCCAAGACAAATATACTGTTGGACTTCTCCACCGCAGCGGCCTCGCTGATTGCAGACCTGCCCCTACCCCTGTAGCCTCCAAACACGTCCTTTCTGCCACTATTGGACAGCCCCTAACAGACCCCTCAACCTATCGACAACTGGTTGGCACCCTCCTCTACTTAACCCTCACACGGCCGGACATTTCCTATGCTGTACAGAATGTTGCCCAGTTCATGAGCAAGCCAACCGATGCCCACCTCACTGCTGTAAAGCGCATCATCAGATACCTCAAAGGCACCTTAGGCACAGGTCTTCATATTCAGCGCTGCAGATTTCCCCTCACCCTCCAAGCATACTCAGATGCCGATTGGGCAGGATGCCCTGACACCCGCCGCTCAGTCAGTGGGTTCTGCGTGTTCCTAGGTTCCAACCTCATATCCTGATGTGCCAAGAAACAGAAAACTGTTTCTCGTTCCAGTTCAGAGGCTGAATACCGGGCCCTAGCCTATACTTGTGCCGACACGATCTGGATCCTAAGCCTTCTACAAGACCTGCAAATTCTACCCCAGTTGCCCCTGCTTCTCTACTGCGACAACATGAGTACTGCCCACATGACAGCAAACCCGGTCTTCCATGCTCGTACCAAGCACATTGCCATTGACTACCACTTCCTACGTGAAAGAGTTGCCGCTGGCACCCACCGTGTTCTCTTTGTCCCTTCAGCAAATCAACTAGCTGACCTCTTCACAAAGGGACTCCCTATTTCCCGTCACCAACAACTTGCGTCCAAACTTGTCACCCCAAGGGTGCCTAGTTTGCGGGGGGATGTAAAACCGTGTACACTAATCCCTATAGACTGCTAAACTTGTATAGCTGTAGACACTAGACATCTGGACCTGTAGAATTAAGACAGACATGCACACACTAGATTCACACATCTGTCCTAGGTAGTTAATAGCAGTTAAGATAAGTTTAAGACAGAAATAACTGTCTAACCTTATCTGTTGTAAACATCTATAAATATAGCCGTAGGCTATGTGAATAATACAAGGAAAATTTACCATTTCTACAATTATAATAATTTGTCATTATGATAATAATTAAAGAAAATTAATATTAATATTAATTGCCCATTATTAAAAATAATGAAATTATTATTATTGAGGTTTTAACCCAATTAAATAATATATTTAGCTACAAAAAATTCATTATTTAATGTGCACGTGTTTATGAGCCATTAATGCATGTCACTATGATGGAAAATTAGATATTTTGAGAATTATGAGATACGTGACAGTTCCACAATTTTCGGATGATTTTGGGTTCTACAGTAGACTAACTAGGTTGCTGGACGGCCCTCGATGTCGAGCTGTGGCTTGGGATATAATTTTGGGGATGGTGGGATATTTACAGTCTTTTGTATCCAGTTTTCTTATGATTTTGAACTCCTTTGAGAAGAATTTTCAAAGAAAGGTTGTGGTCCATGGGATGTTTTCTTTTTTTGCATTTTTGGACTCCTTCGTAACTATGTTTATTTAGTTAACTGTTTTAAAAGAATTTTACTTTATGCATGTTTGGCTTTACTTATGGAGGGGGAAAAGGTTTGTTTTCCTCGGAACTTGTAGTGAAAATTATTATTAGGTTTGGTCGGGTTATTAAGATAGCAGGGACATTTGGATTTGGCGAGAGTTCCGTCATTGTAATTGGCTAGTAGTACTCCGGTAAGTTGCAGAATGTGTGTATATATATGTATATATATATTCTAATGGAACGAGGCGACGAGACTAGAAGAAGACAACATCTTTCGTTGCGCTATGTTCAAGTAGGACTTTCATTAGTTTTTGTAGCTAAAGGTAACCTAATTGCACTGATCCTCTTTTGGGTTTTGTAAATTATTGGAGTGTTTGGTAATTTGGGGTTGTGGGTGGTTTTTTCAATTTTGTATTTGTTTTGACCGATTGCAGGGGAGATTCTACCAAATTTTCGCTAGAATTCCCATAAAATCTCTCCTATTTTGGTGAAGGTATTTCATGTATTATTGTGCTAACTTCGATTTTGTCAGACGAAAGTAATTTCTCACGAATTTCGAGGGAAAATTGGGGAGGATCTGTCACGAAAAATTTGTTCACCGTCTCATGTGCATAATTATGGTGTCCAAAATCTCTCTTTTTTCTAATTTCTCTGCTCATAATGTATTAAAACATTGTAGTTCTAGCACTTCAATTCCTGCTCAAGTTTGTTATAAAAATACGTATTATGGTGACAACATTGAAAATGGAACTCTAACTGGCACCAGTTATACGTCACTAGATATTTACTTATGAGGTATACACCCGTAACAAATAATTACAAGACAGATTTTCACTAAATTTAAACCCTTAAACAACTTTCCTTTGTTTTTTTAAATTTCTTTTCCATTTGACCAAACATTGGATAAAAGAAATGCCAAAAGTATTTTAACATATAGTATGTTACAAGCCAACATCAACAGCAATACCAATATCAAAATTTCCTTCTTGGGTCAAAATATCAACAGAATTTCGAACTTTCTTAATCTGGAAGGAACCTGCCAACTCCCTAATCTTACCTAAAAAGGATTAGAAACTCTCTAAGGCTACAAGCTAATTAATGGCCATCTTCTCTGTCACTTTAGCCAGCGACTTAAGATTGCAGCCTATGATCGTATTCGCAAACAAGCAAGTATCCTCGTTGCTACTCCCGGCAGGAGCATCCACCACATACGACTGAATCACCACCGTCGTGCTTCCACTTCCATCTTCTTTATGCACCGAAGTGGTAGAGCTATAATTCGCCAGCCTGTGCTCCCCACCAACAATGCTATAATGCATGACATGGGTCTCATCGTCAAGCTCATCAAGCCTCTCCCACACTGGTTTTGGCCGGGAGGCCGGATTTAACAACAACTTCACGAATGCTCCATATGCCTCCATTCCCTTGCCGCACGCTGCAGCTCTTTATGAACTGATTGTAGGCTTGAGGTTTGTCGAACTGGCGGAGGATGGGCCAAAAACCACGGGGAGCGGGGCATCGATAGTTTGGAAGAGGCATGAACCGCACTGGTTCGGTAAGAGAGTGTGGTTATGGTAGCTGTCCATCATAAGCTGTGTTTTGGTTAGGGTATGTTGCCTTGTGGTTGGATGGTATAACGTCATCTCAGGGCTTTTTTGCTGTTGAAGTTGGGGAAAACGTGGGTTTTATAGCAGAGGGTGCATTTACCATAAAAGGAATTATAGGACACATAGCATAGCAACTAAAAGGGAAGGCGGTGACACACTATAGGAAAGATATTTGTGGAGTTGGTGCATCAATTATCAAACAGACAGTTTGGTTTCTTATTCCATGCATTAAAGGATTCTCTTGGGACGATATTTTGTGCGGTTTGGCAGCGAAGTTAAGCATTACCGTTGGTTGACGATGGTTTTTTCATGCGCTTGGCCACGCGCTTTGTCATGTGCTTATTTCTTGTTTGTATTTGTTGCCTTGTCTTTAATGAAGAATATCCACAGAGACTTAACTAAAAAATATTCTATGTAAGTTACTCAAAAAATATTCTATGTAAGTTACTCTTTTTTATCGTTTGTCCACCTGGATCGTATCTTGACATGTCAGCAAAGGTAGAGCTAGGTCCACGTTGACCATATATATTTTTTGGTTAACTTCAACAGAAACAAAACACAAAAAATCCAGAAACAAAAAGGAGAACAAAAAAACAACTTAATAACGGACATAAAACTGGAACAATCCTAACCCTAAACCCTAAACCCTAAACCCAAAGGACCCCACGTCGACCATGTAGTCACATGCAGCAAGGGTGGTATGTTTTGAAAACACGTAGTAAACTCTCCTAGCTGTATCACACGTGTAACCACGTCCGTTTTGCTACCACTTAAGTACTTAACTATGAAAATGGAACTAAGATCTAACATAGACCCAACCTGGGCCTAGCCCAACCCAGCAGGAGAGAACCCATAATGTATCAACACCTTATCAAGGTAAAATTCCAAATTAGGCGCTTTTAAAATGGCGGGTATAGACTTAATATCTATACAATTAGGCGGGATCTAAACGGTTTTTTTAGGGTAAAAAATTAATAAATTAGGAACTATATAATTATACACATATATATATATATATATTATATAATTCATTTCAAACACTATGAGAGACCAAATAAAAAATAAAGACTAAAAAAATCCAATACTAAACAAACCAAAACTCAATATATACAAATACAAACTCAATATGTTAAATTTAATATATTTACAAACCAAAGAGATTGAAGCCTAAATTCAAAGAGACTGAAAACCAAACCCAATAAGACATTTATTTAATTTAATAATAATAATAATAATAATAATAATAATGAGTAATTATATAGTTCCTAATTTATTGATTTATTCAATCGTCAATTCGGCTACCCCAAATACCTCTCGTCTCCCTCATTCGTATTCAGTATTCACTCCCATTTCTACTCTATTTTTCTCCGCCGAACCGAAACCCAATAAATCGAACAAGAAATTGAGTCTCCCTCCCTTTCTCCCTCCCTTTCTCCCTCATCTTTCTTCTCTCCTTCTCCCTCATCTCTCTTCTCTGGTTCCCTCGTTCAAATCACGATTGAAGGGGCCATGATCGAAGAAGCGATCGAAGCCACCAAGTGTGTCGTTCTCTAATTCACCGTCTCGACCTCATCTCCAATTGAAAGAGACTTGCAATACCTGCTAGTGCGACTTCAAGTTCGAGTGCGAGGATCTGAGACTTCAACTTTGGATCTAATTAGAGGTGAATTCTTGGCGGCCAGGCGAAGTAAACTTCGAGCTTGGACTTCGCGAATGGTAGGTAATGGACTAATGGGTATTGGGTAGTCTTTGAGTTTGATACTCTGATTTGAGTATTGGGCATTTGGGTTGGGTAGTCCGAGTCTCAACCTCGCGAAGTCACGAATGTATTGTTTATGTTTGAACTTTGAATTTCATTGTTTGTTTTGAATGAATGATATTGTGAAGTGTGAACATAGGATAGTATGGATTCACAATTGAATTGGGTAATGTTGTGATTGTGATTTGTGAGCATATGTTTTTTTCATTTGAATTTGATGTTCATGTATGAATGTATGGGACTGATTTTAATTCCTATGGAATGAGTTTGAGCTTGATTTAATGGATTGCAAGATTTTTTTTTTTAATCTCCAAACGGCCCAGGCCGGCGTGGCGGCATAGGCGTCGTGTAATTCGGCAGCCGCCTATAGCTACCACATATAGTCGTGTAATTCGGCAGCCGCCTATAGCTACCGCATAGGCATTATTCGCGGCAGCACCTCGCCGCCTAGCGCCTAGGTGCCGCTTAGCCCGCCGCTCTGAACATTGATCCTATGTCGATAGTCCGTCATCACTCTCCATTATCTACAAGGGCTAAGCAGATTATAGGACTAGCTGCTTTCATGTTGTGACATTTATGATAGTTATAACTTACATAATCAATTCATTTGAGTTTCTAGCAATTATAGAAGCAACAAGAATTCATGAGAATAGTGATTCCTTCTCTCTATTTTGTGTACTAATCCAATTTCAAAGTTCAGAGTTGGGGAAGGAATGATCACTAACCAGATAGAAATGGGTATGGTTAGCTTCTTTTTGGTGAGATCAAACCTCAATATTTTGCTCAACATGCCTTTCGAACACCAGCAAATCCAGGACATAGACTACCCAGTTTGCTGGGCAGGTCTCTCGGTGACCATATGGTGCACTCCAATGTTGCCTGCACCGTCCTGAAGGGCAAGTAAAATTGAAATGGTTAAAAAGAAAAGGAAGTTAGAGCTTTAGTTGACAAAAGAAAGAAACCAGTAAATTAAAACCACAAATCTAAGTTACGGTTTGAAGCAGCTACTGTTGTTTCATTTTCTTTTTTCGTTTGTCATCCTAAATCAAAGTTTCTAGCAAAGATGCTGAAATGTTTTATGATTCAACAGCAACAATAGCAATTGTACTTCGAAGAATCCTATACAAATTCCAGATCCCACTAAATTTTATGAATTCAAAGAGCATGATAATTTTTTCAATTCTTCATAACTTTTAAGGTTAGAATTCATACCTCGCCTATGCTATGCATAAGCTGTCTTTGCGACTCAGTTTCTACTGATGAGGCTCATGAAGAATTTCAAAACCTTCACCTGCCTAAACAGTTCCAGTAAATAATGAACAGCTTCAGCTTCAAGCAACAAATATAATCTAAGAAGATAGTTATAACTATGTACACGAGCCAAATCAGAAATATGGAATTATTAGACAGAGCGGGCAGGTCAATTATCAATAAACGCAGAAGGGAAAACAAGAAATTGGTATAATCAGAAGGCAAAGCATAATCTATGGAGCTCCCCCACAATCCACCAATGAGTACAGAAACGGCTATCATTTCTATCTTGCATTAGCACTCATGGAATCATATTACGATCAACAACCACAATGAAGAAAGTAGTGCTTTCATTATGAAATAGAGCATACAAACAACAACAGAATTTTGTATGGCTCTGAATTCTATCAAGCAAACAAACATAGTGAGAAACACAGAACACAAACGCAGCAATCTCATTCCCAATAAAGAAGCCAAAGAACAAAATGAAAGCTTCTTGTTTATTAAATCTTCTATACAAGTTCAAGTGATAATGATTCAGTAACAGCATTGGCAGCAATCACGAAATTCACAATTCAAAAACTATCATAAGAAAATCAAAATCATAAACTCCCCTATTACGGCGCTCTGGGGTCGGTCCCATGCTGCCAAACGTACACAAGCTCATCCCAACCAGTGCTGGCCAGAAGCCCCTCCACAAGAACACTCATATCCACACCAACCGCGAACTCGGTATGGTGGTCGTACCGCGCCACCAGCGCGTCCTCCACCATGTAATCCCACAAGCAAACTGACATGTCATACGAGCACGACATGATCAAGCTCTGCCTGTGCGGCGAGAATTTGACTTTCCTCACCGCGTAGCCATGGCCGTTGAGCACCGAGATCGGAACTCTAATGCTTCTGACGTCCCAGATTTTGATAGACTTGTCGACGGAGGCCGTGGCAATGCAGCAGTCATCGTACTTGTTCCAATCGCAGGTGAGGATCTCGAGCTCGTGCGCCGGGATGATCATGGTGGAGCCAGGCTCTCGCACGTCCCAGACACGTAGGGTACAATCGCCAGAGGCGGAGGCGAAAATATCGGAGTGACGAGGGTTCCAAACGGCGGAGTAAACGCAGTAGGCGTGCTCCTTAAAGGTACGGACAGAGGCGGGGCGGTCAACGGTCCAGAGCTTGACGGTGTCGTCCCAGGAGGAGGTGAGGAAGGAGTCGCGGCGAGTGGGGTTGTAATCGGCGGAGCTAACCTCTCGCGTGTGCTCATGGAGAGAGCGGAGAGGATTGGAAGTGGGGGGCAAAGCGACATCGTATATCTTGACTGAGCCGTCGGCGATGGCGGCAACTAGCAGGGAGTCGTGAGACTCGGACCACGCGACGTCGTATACGCCGTCGGCGGTTTCGTATGAGACGAGCTCGGTAATTGGTTGGTGAGGCGCGCCAGGGCCAAGAGGGGCGGCGGAGAGATCGATAACGTGCAGGCGGCCGTTTCCAAGGATACCGAAGTTTTGAGAAGTGGCGACGGCAAGCCGAGACTCGTAGAAGGGGCTGAACTTGACGGAGTAACCATTGAAAGGGGTCTTGAATACTGGCATTTTAGTGATGCTTCTACTGCTATCTCTGCGTTTGGCTTCGGATTTGGTCCTTTGGATTTTGGGGATTTCGCTTTCGAATTTTTATTTTTAATTTTTTGCTCATCTTCTTGGAATGTGGGGAGTTGGGAACCGATTTTTCATTTTCGCTCCTCCTTCGAATCGTCGGCTCTTTATTTTCATTTCTGTGAACCATCGGCCCATCTATCTGCTGGGCTGGATTGGACTACCCATGTGGGCCTTCGAAAGTTTACGGAATCCGCTAATCAATGGCCTAGATTCATTGTGTTCTCACTCTGATCTTGGTCCATCTACCGCCTTTGCTCTTTTTCATTAGTGTGATTCTGTTTCAACGAAAAAATTTAAGATTATCAATAGTTTATAAAATTACAGAATTTAAAGGAATTGAAATCAATTTTTTAGAATATTTTGAAATTTATTTAGAAAATAATTTTAAAATAAAATTTAAACATAGATTTAATATTTATAAATAAATTTTAGCTATAAAGAATGAATTTGGAAAACAGCATATTTTTATATAACAATTCCTTGTTTCTTTAACAAATTAATAATATAATAAATACTATTAAATAATTATAAAATAATAATTAATTTTTTAAATAAATAAATAAAATTAGGAATTATAAATATTGAAAATATAACTTCTTTTTTTAATTTTATTACATAACAGTATAAGTTCTTAATATCTTTATTTTAGTTAATAATTATATTATTTCGAATTCCTAAACGTCGGCTAGATAAATTAAACGACTGTCGTTTTCAACCGTGAGCATAATTGAACACATTAACAACGTTTGGATTTGTTTGGTTTCCACCATTATTATATAAATCTCGAAATAATTTAATTCATAAGCATTTTCAAATATATAAAATATATAAAATACTTGTGTTTTCCAAAACTTCTGGTAGACTTTGTGGGCTCCAGATTTTGAATTTTACCTAATCCACTATTTGAACACATTCACATGCAAAAGAAAAATGGAGCTTAAAATACTTGATGGCTGCAACCCTCAATAACTTATAGTGGACTTGTTATTTTTGGGCCCACAGCCTAAAATTAAAAAAGAAAAATTAAAATTCAGAATTTTCCAAATACCAAAAAATTGAAAACCATAACCATGTCCATGTATGGCCCTCCCTCCATGTCCATACCTCACATGTTACCCACCAAGGTCTTGCGTCTCACCTCTTTATTGGGCGGGGCATGTTATGGATGCGACATCATTTAACTAACAATTACGGATTGAGACATATTTGAATGTACGATATGTTTGATGTGTTATGATTTGAGTATTCGATAAATGAACATAATTAGAATTTGTTCAATTTCTAAATCGTCATTCATGATTCTTTACCAGACAAAATGAATAATACTTACATCTCATTTTGATAATACCTCATCATATCACCTGTTAGATTTATCAAATTGTTTTTGTACTTTTATTTTAATCAGAACCGTTTATTCTTTAAATCATTATGTAAATATCATCTCCGTAAAAAAAACAACAAAATTGAAAATCGTTTAGCCATTCATATATATATATATATATATATATATAACTAAATGAACAGTTCGCCATGAAAATATTAATTTTTAACAAAATCATTAATTTATTTGATACATATAAATGACTAAACGGTCTTTAATCTCGTTGGTTTTTTACATATATGATATTGACTTGGTGATTTAGAGAATGAACAGTTATGATTATGATATATTTACGAAAGCAATTAGATAAATACAAATGATGGTACGAGAAGATACCACGAAAGTTGAATGCAAGTAAATAAAAGACTAGGGTGGGTCGATAAATCTGATTACTAAAGGTCAATATGATAATAAGCACATCAAATCAAATCTTGTTAATTATTTTCTTTATAGATGAGATTGAATAATTCTCTAAATGTCATCAGCTTATCTTTGGACTTGGTGATTCACTTCCAACGGCATCTCTAAAGTGTAAACCAAGACAAGCAAAGAAAAAAAAAAGGAACTCTCACTACTCGCACCTCCCATCACCATCGTCAACAATCTTCCTTATGAATATTGGAATCAAAACTAAGTACTTAGCTATAATTTGATTAGAAATCATCTTTGGTATTTGCAAACAATATAATAATTGATATCAATCATTATATGTAGTTCATAAAAAATATATACGGAATTGCGGTAAGTGTGGATTGGTGTGAAATTCATCGTGAGGAATTAAGGTCCGTTTTGATTGGGGTAATGGAAGTGCTCGAACAAGATACTAAACTAAACAGACCTAAAAAAATAAAAATAAAACTTGTTCGCGACCATTGAAGAAACTTCTTTGTTTCACCCCTTAGCGTAGGGAACTTTCCATTACATAAGTTTATTATAACCGGAAATTAGCGTTCATTCTCTAAGCATGAACTTAATTAGTAAACAATCAACAAGATTAAAAGTTATTTAGTCATTTATACGTATCTAATCAGCAGGGCCGGCCATGGCCTAATGCGGCAAGGGCGATTGCCCCGGGCCCACGAATAAGAAGGAGCCAAAAAATTTTAATTTGTCTTATTTTTATGGGAAAAAAATACAATTGTATTTAAAGTAAAAAAGTTGAAATACAATTGCATATATAGGAAATATATTGAAATACGATATATGACATAAAACTGACCTGTTATAGTTGGTGGAGCATTTTCTTACTTTTAACATCAACATCCCTCGATGTCTATATTTAGGGTCCTAACAACCTTGAACTGGCCATGCATTAAAGTTACAATGTGAAATAGGACGGTAGCAACATCCCTTTACAAATTGGGTAAGAGATTCTTGGTGTCAAACCACTTCATCACAAACCTAAAATCAACCAAGGAGGTAACTGAGTGCTTTTGAGGGATTTGTTCTCTGGAGTCATAGTTCAAATTCTACTGGCAACAACACCTTGGTCACCTACATGAAGGGTATAGGTAGGTGATGGAAAGACGATATGTAACTATGTCTACTAAGCATCCAGATTATGCGTTAGAAGGGTTCTAGGTATCAAAAAAATTATTGTAATAGTTTGATGATTGATTCTAATGTATAATGTTAATAATTTTCAATCGTCTCAATTTTTTTTTTTTTAAAATAATACTTTCCAATGAAACCCCTACACCCCCCTGTTGGGATATTTAAACTTCGAAAGATCACACAAAACCCTTCTCAAAAGAAGATGTTCCCAATGCCCCATTTCCCACCTTTGGCCTCCTTATCCATTCTCAATTCACTCCCTACAAGTCGATGATGAATTTCACTCTCTACCAATTTCAATCACACACAAAGCCTCTACATAATTGGTAATAGTAGTGATTCAATCTTGTGTTGGCACGTGTAAGGGGGTTTAAGCCAGGGCACCCCTTTGCTGGCTGTCCGAATCGTGCACTATCATGTGCCACTCATAAGAGACCACCCGCGACACCCACCCCCTCCCCCCTCTCTCCAAACTTGGTGAAGGAAAGATGTGAGGGATGAGACAGGGCCCTAAATGATGGATGCCTAAAGAGGCAAAGTACATGCTGAGGTGCAATTATTCAGGTCGTGGATTTCATCCTAAGCAAGTGAGAAAACTAGAAAAAGAAAAAGAAAAAGAAAAATGTATTGGAAACTTGCTGGTTTCATTATTTTTATTTAGTAAATAACTTTTATATGTATATATTAAAATTAGAATTTCTTATGTTTGAAATATTATTCCAAGATGACATTTAATTTGTTTTTTCAAAATTATTAATCATGCATCAAACAAATTATCGGCTTTATTAGTACTATAGCTTAGTGGTATTCCTATCCACATGTTATATGAAATGTCTCATATTTGATTTTCATCAAGCAAAGGTGATACCTTATGTATATTGTTTGATCCTGAAATGACCAACTCGATGAGACCAGCTGGGGGTGCTAGGACCAGCCGTGTGATGTCTTGGACCCGCTGGGGGCGTTGCTGTTCGGCAGGGATCCTGTAAAGACTAGACACCAGTGTGGTGCCGGCCAAAAGGGGCTCCGATGCCTAAGTTAGTATCTGAGTGCCGAGAGGCACGTAAATACAGTGCTCTGGATCGGTTCTGGGTCTCTTACCTTTGTGAAGGGTTTCCTGGTATTTATAGTAGCCATAACTGCGGTAGGTGGGCTACTGTTGCGGGAGCAGGTGGTGCTTTATGGCTGAGAGTTGCCTGACAAGCCCTGGACATCCGGAGGAGGTGCCAGCTGGAGTCCCAACCTGCCTCCATCATGGAGTTGGTATGACAGGGTTGGTTAGGTGACTGTCGCGGCCAGCTGGCGTCTGTACCATGTCAGGTGCTGAATGACAGGCCTGCAGGTCGGTGCCGATCGGCGGGCCACGGTGGGGTGCCGATCGGAGAATTGGTGGGTGTCCTTCCTGTCCTTGGCAGACTCTGTGCTTAGGTGGTCGGTCGATATGGTATCAATATATATATATATATTGTAATACTCCTCCCTCAATATCCATGTATCAAAAAGAAAAAAATTATCAGCAATTAGTACGACAACTGATCTAGTAGATTTTATGCATTGTGTAGTTGGTAGCTCTCATATCTAGATTATCATAAAAAATAAGGCTAATATCCAATATTTATATTATTTTCTCTCAATAATATTGTTATATAAAAAAATCATCCTAATGAATTGTCCATTTCATAAAATTATCATAATAAATCTGGCAATTTAATTTATACATATGAACAATTTAATTTCGTTTTTTTATATAAACAATGATTAAAGATATTATTGGTTTTGATTATAATAAATTCGATTGAAAAAAACTATAAATGAAAATACTTGAATGAAAAATTCCTCTCGATCGTATAAAATGAAAGTACAAATATAAATTATATAATCCAATAACACTTCCATTTACGGATATTTACAAAGTTCCACGTCCACAATATAATAAAGCCATCATTGGGCACATTTATGTGACTGATACTGATCAAGCGGTAGAGAGCTCAAAAAAAGAAAACACTTCTCTCTCTCTCTCTCTCGATTTCTCTATTTTTCATTCTCTACTTTTCTCCCCCTTCTTCACATCTCTCTCTATGAGAGAGACTTTTGGAGAAAGAGAAAATAGCAGCAGCAATAATAAGCAGCCGTAGCCGTAGCCATGGCCATGAAAAACAGCATCAGGTGCTGCATCTCTTGCATTCTACCCTGCGGAGCTCTGGATGTGATCCGAGTCGTCCACTGCAATGGCCGAGTCGAAGAGATCAGCGGCTCGATCCGCGCCAGCGAGATCATGAAGGCCTACCCTAAGCACGTACTCAAAAAGCCCTCCTCCTCGCCCGATCACAACGGCGTGGTCCCCAAGATCGTCATCGTCCCGCCCGACGCCGAGCTCCAGCGTGGCAAGATTTACTTCCTCATGCCCCTGCCTCCCGCCGCTTCAAAGACGTCGGAAAAAGCATCATCCGGTCGAACAAGATCGGCGTCGGCGGCCGCCAAGAAGAAGAGGATCAAAGATCAAGTAAACAACAACCACAACAACATCGCCGCCATGACGACCAATCTTTTGATTAATGAGCAGTACTTGAGTGAGATACTGTCGGAGAAACACTCGTCCGGAAAGGATCGGCGGCGGGGACGGGTCGGGGTGTGGAGGCCTCATTTGGAGAGCATTTGTGAGTCACCAAGTGATGTGTAATATCGGCGGCTTCTTCTTCTTCTTCTTCTTCTTTATTTGTTCTCATGCATATCGATCATTATATTCGTTTTGAAGGTATTCACCAAATCCACTAGGTTTGGACCCCCACAAAAAAAAAAACCCATTCTTTCTTTAATTAATTTCTACCTCTTCAATTTCCTTTTTGATTTTCTTGTATATATATATATATAGGATTTAATAGAGAAAGAATAAATAGTATGCAAACAAATTGTTAATATATGGTTAATTAATTAGGATTTCCGATTTCGCCAGAGGGCAAGGTACTGTCAGCGCCGCCGTTATTTCCGTTCCTCGTTCTATTTCAAGGTTATAATTGGCAAATATGAAGAAAGTTGTCATGGTTTTGATTTTGGTTCATTTAAGATTTTAATTTCCCTTAATCAATTTGTGTGGATCATATATATAGGAAGAAGTTTATGAAAGCGAAATTAAGCTATATATATATTGTGGTTGTAACTATTTTGGGGGAAATTAACCAGTTTGGATCTGGTGTGAATATATATATATATATATATGCTGCATATTACATATTTGGAATGAATTAAATTTGAAGTTATTACAAGGTGATTATTGTTGTATGATTATTATTGACGTACCACGACCGTTGAAATTTATGATGTCTATTTTCATTGATTTTATGTCATCATAAATTGACAACAGGAAATGGCCGGAACTCATGATATATATCATCGACAGCCATGCAGTACATAAGTTTTCGAGTGTCGGCAGTCCTTTTACATATACATATATATGTGCTTGTATTAATTTGATATTATTACTAGGTCTTAACGATGGTAAAAAATAAATGGGACTCATCACCAGTAATTTTTTCACCTCGTGTCTTTCTCATGCACAGCTCTTAAATAAGGGCGAATTCGTCTTTCTTTCTAGCCACAGTACGGTTTGCCTTTAAAACAGAGAGTCAAGGGATTCTCCGGTATTGGGAAAGATGGGTGCCATGAGTGAAACTCCCAACCAGTCGACCACACGCCCTTATATATATATTAGAGAAAGACATCATCATGCAAAATTCCCAAAAATATGTAAAATTTTGGAATATGACGATGATCTAAGGTAAAAAGCTAGTGAGATTGAGGTGGAAGAAAATGATAGTGATCCCCACAAAGTATTTTTCCACTATGTGCAAGGATAATGCAAATATATAGAATGATGAGGTAGCACTAGCTATAAGCTAACAAGTGGGCATATGGCATATATGTCTTCAAGCATATGTTGTTCTCCTTATAGAATGATTAAGTAATTAGATAATAGTGATCGATGAATGGTTCAACTATATATAGATCTAGCTCCCTCCTGTAAAGGCAATATCACACACTAACTCACAGTAGGTTTGGACCTTTTGATTCATCACATTGGGTGGTAGCAGATGAATCCATCGATATCATCTATGCGTCTATCATCCATGGCTGGCGAGTAATGAGCGATGCATGAGGAGCTAGGCTTTGATGAGCTTTGAGCAACCCCATGTTCCCAATCCCATCCCACCATATTTATGAATTTCTTTACATACTTGCAGAATCCCACCATCCGGGGCCAACAATAAAAGGTGTGACAGTACATTTTCAGATATATCATTGAAATTATGTTATCGATCGATCTCATCCCCATTCCATCCATCATATATCGATCCCTTGGGGGCACGTATCACACAGCTTTAGGTTTATCAACTCCACGTGTGTGTATATACATATGCGAAAGTTTGAAAAGTTCTAGAAATAATTGTACCTAGTGAAAATTTTATGAACTAGAATACGAATAAAGCTATTTGGACCCTATAAATTGATCATATTTAGTGATCATATTGATATGGCAATCAATGAATGGTATTATTTTAATAAATGAAATTATTCTATATTTATATTAGACTATTCATTGATTGCCACATCAACATGATCACTAAATGTGGTCAATTTAGAGGGTCCAAATAGCATTGTCTTACCTTTAAACCACTCGAGTTTACCTAGATATCTTAATTCGTAACTTTTTTCGATAGGTATATCATAAACACAATAAGACGTAGCTTTTTCGATTTTCAAGAGGATAAACCACAGTGCGTCCTGTCACAATTGGTGTTCTACGTTTCGGTTGTGCATATGCACTATATAGAATGGTACATCTGTCACAGCAACTAAAATTGGCATTGTATCGGTTGCACGTATAATACTAAATAATTTCACAGTTTTTTTTTATTTCCTATAAAAATAATATCATAATTTAACCGCTTATTACTTTGTAGATCATCCGCGCGCTTATCACTTTGTAGGTCATCGATTAAAGATTACAATTGTAATTAAAATTCATTCAAGTTGAACACACATAAATAAGTAGATTGCATTCGATAATATGATGATTATGTATTAATAAAAAATACTAACCATACTTAGGGTCCATCAATTGAACACACATACCTTTGTTTTTACACGTGTATTGTGCAAAAGCATAGATAATTAACCATAGTACTTACTTTTATAACACCCTCACATATACATATATATATCACGTTACATTGACTCACTATTTGACACAAACCTAATTACTTGGTGGACCATGATTCATTTTTGAGATTTAAAGGCAAAATAGTTGAAGGAAAGGCACAGGACTTGAATTTGAAGATGGGTGCTGTATGCCTGTGTCATATAATCTTCTGAAATTGTAGTAGCTAGTAACTAGCTATGAAGAAAATACAAGTAACAGATTTTGACACAACAAGTACCAACTACTCAACTACTACTTTCTTCAATGGTACTTTCTTTCCTAGTTACCATGTGTTTCATTTTCTTCTTAGAAGAAAATAACCCCCATATTATCAGCCAATGAAGAAAACAACCCATAATTTACAGCTTTTTAGAAGATCTTTTGCAGTTGATAATAGGCTTATGGCAAGAAAGCAGGTATAAAAAAATGTAAATAGAAAAAGAAAGAGAAAAAAAAAAAAAAAAACTTCCTTACTAGAAAGAACAGCTAGTGGACCCTACAGCTATTGGCCCACACTAAACTATGATCAGAAAGACAATAAAATAATAAAATAATTTATATTTTGAAAGTGTTGTTCTTTCCCCTCTCGCTGCCTGTCGCTCTCTCTCTCTCTCTCTCTCTCCTCCTTATTGGAGCGGCCGCTGTGGATCAAAAGGGCCCGTCACTTTCTCCGCCTTTTACTTCCATTTTTCAGATAGGTCCTCCTATCTAATATTTAATATTTAAAAAAAATTAACGAATCTATCGATTTATTAACGCTCGACAAAGCAATAATTTACCCCTCTATTTTTACGTAATTACCACTTTTAAATACCAAAAACTCATTTTTCATATTGGGTACAAGTACAAATGAAAGTGATTTAAACTTACAAGGCACAACACACAAGAGTTTCTCCGTAAAAATGAAACCTCCGCGATGGCGATCTCCAAAGTTTGGTAGAATAGGGAGTTGGCATAACTTGTCCCTTACGTACAACAGTAGAAGCTTGTACAAATTTCCAGCTATTCAGTTGTTGTTGTTGTCCACTCAAGTTTTAACTTTTAACCGAGGCTTTCAACTACCCTTTTAGGTCTTTACTCGTCCTTTTACTGTTTTACACGTAGGAGAGATTCAAAAAAAAATGTGAAGACAAAAAAATTGGTCTATGGGGGGTTTTCCAAAATGGTAAATATAAATATTTTTGAAAATAAGTTTGATAGGGTAATAATATTTCAGTTATCCAAATTGATTAAGGTTGGGGAATATAAAAGGAAAAGAAAAATGAGAATAGAAATGGTTTACAGCAAGACGAGATGGTTTGCGCTGTTGTGAAGTACGGTAAAAATAATAATCCGATAAGGCGGAGAGTAATGCGATGGGAAACGGACCGAGCCGAGCCGGTAAATTCGAAGCCACTAAAACATCAACAAAGCCTCACGCGCCCATCCCGGCGACCTTCATCCTACACTCGCGGCTCGTGCGGCCGGCGCTGTCCTCCCACCGACGCGACCCCTTAACTTCCCAAACAACAACTCTCTATTCCCCACCAACGCGGACAAACACCCAATTGCCAAACCCCCAACCAAAACGCTTCCGTTCCCGATGGGTGACCTAACGGACCCCCAAACGGCGCCGTCCAATGCCATAATCACAATCCCCACTTCCTCGAACGCTCGCCCCATGCCCGTCCGCGAAGACTGTTGGAGCGAAGACGCCACCTCCACGCTCGTCGACGCCTGGGGCCGGCGTTACCTCGAGCTCAACCGAGGGAATCTCCGTCAGAAGGACTGGCAGGAGGTCGCTGACGCCGTCAACGCGCTTCATGGCCACACGAAGAAGACCCACCGTACGGACGTCCAGTGTAAGAACCGAATCGATACAATTAAGAAGAAGTACAAGCTCGAGAAGGCTAGGGTTTCGTCCTCCAATGGAGCTCTAACCTCTTCGTGGCCTTTCTTCGAGAGGCTCAACGTGCTCATCGGATCTAATGTCAAAAAGCCGTCTGCTTCGCCTCTCTCGCATTCGCCGCCGGTCGCCGTTCCGTTGTCCATTGGGTATCGGAAGACGCCCTCTCCTGTGCCCGTGGTTACGACCGTCGCTCTGCCGCAGAAGCGGTCTGCGTCAACTGCGGCACTCGACGAGGGTTTCTTCCGGATGAATTATTCCGCGGTTGCTGCGGCTGCAGCTGCGGGGGCTGAGGATGATGAGGACGAGGACGAGGACGAGGACGAAGATGAGCAGTACGACCTAGATGAGAAGGTTGAGATGGCGAGGGAGAGAGAAAGCGGAGGTGAAATTGAAAGTGGTGGAGGAGGTGGAGGTGGAGAAGGGTTGAAGAGATTGGCGAGAGCTATCGAGAGATTCGGAGAGGTGTATCAAAGAGTGGAGGCGGAGAAATTGAGGCAGATGATGGAGTTGGAGGAGAAAAGGATGCAATTCGCCAATGAAATGGAGGCCCAGAGGATGACAATGTTTATGGACACACGGGTTCAGCTCGAGCGGATCAAGCATAGCAAGCGATCGGGCTCTAATGGTGAGAAAAATTTCTCTTCTTTATTGTTTGTGTATTATTGATATGTTAAATCTTTTTCTTGTCACTTAAATTGATTGGATAGCTGTGCTTTAATTGGTGGTTTATGCCTTTGTGGTCTGTTTAGGTATATATAAATTTTAACTTGTGAGTCTGAAGCATCTGATAATTCTCAAGATGCCAAAACCCTGTGATTGAGAAATTTAAAATAGGATCCTTTCAACTTTGATTTGGAAATGTAGTACAACCCATGATTGTATACATTGATAAGAAACTATTTGCTCGCTTGCAGTGCCAAATTTCAGTTCCCTCTCTGTGTTGGTTATAAGTTGTAACACGAATTCAATCTCTGTTTGATTGCTAGGCTTTTTATGCATTTCACCTATCTTGCTAGGTATTCATAGTGTAAGTAGGAGTGTTATGTTTTGAGAGAGAGCTTTCATAGATCAGAAATTTGGTTGTGGGTTTGAGTTGCCAGAGCTCTTGTCATGCAGTTCATGTATCAGAACAAGGTTTCAGAGATATGGGAAACTCTGAATTATTTGGAGGAATTGCAGAGCTTTTTTTCTGGGCTTATCTAAACTTGAATTTAGCTGTTTAATATTGGGTTTTTTCATTTTGAAAATACTGACTTTTCATCAATAGTTGTCTAGGGATGGGGATTGGTTGACCTTTGCTGATGGTTTTGGTTGGAGCAAGCTGTTCTTTAATTTTCATGTCGCTAACCTGTATGAACCAGATAAAACCTTTTTCTCATATCAAATGTCTAGTATTGTTTGTATGGTATTTGTAATTCCCTCTTCTAAAATATCTAAGAAAAGTAACGATCTTTGGTTACCTTGTAATGCATGCTTCTCTTGCATCTCTTAGTTTTACAATATGGTTATAATTGACGATTTCAACTAGCACAACTTATTCTCGTACTGATGTCTGTGTTTGGTCGTGGAAGTCAAAGTTGGTACAGTTCAGCTTTCTTAGTGTGAAATTTTCAGACTTCAGCTTTTATTTCATTACTGTCTCAGCCGTCTCCCACTCTCCCTCCCTCTGTTTTTATGCTGACGCCCTTCACTAGAGAACAAAGTGAGTGAACTACCTTCTTTCCCTTAGACGTACTATGGCCAAGTTTACTTTACTAGGAATGTAGACCTAAGATGATGATTAATCAAATTCTATCATGTTCTAAAGAAAGAAAAATTATTCGAGTGCATTAAAGTTTCCAATCCACATCATATAGTCTTTGTCTGCCACACATTTCATGATATATGCACTCTTTGTCTTTTACAGATTACTTCGAATGGGACCTTGATATTTATGTTGTTGTCTTGCTGATACCAATCATATCTGTTATTTTGTTGTAATTGTTGTGCCGATTCACTACGATTGCTATCTCCTATCTTCATGGTTTTATCATCATCCACAATGTTCCAATTTAGAGAATTCCAAATTTCAGCTTTCATTCTCTTGCTAGGGTTTTTCTTTTCAAGCACTGAAGAAGTGGTTAATGGGTTTTATATTAAAATTAGCAGTAAACTGATTTATTTTGGAAGAGGCAGATTTACTACCGTAAATCATGCATCTAATGAAAACTTGTCCGGGAGGCATTACAGTTTCTGGCTTTCTGCTAACAGTAGGAATCTTCAAAAAAAAAGTGTTGAACTGCAGTATTGACACCACCATAAACAGAATTTTTTTTTTAATTCAATGAAATTGTTACAAGGCAAGAAGGACTTGAGCTGACGTGATTCACATTCAAAACGGTCATGCCATACGTTTTTGATGCAGTTTGAACTTTGAAGCCATTCTTCCTTAGGTCTTCTAGAAAATGTTGCACATTGGGTCTTGAGGGGTAAAAACCCTGGACATGTCACTCAGTGTGTAAGCACACAATTTATGAATGCTTATAACATTCGAGTGATTTCCAAGTACGAAAAATCAAAAGCTTTTCTTATTATTAAAGCCTGAAAGTGATATGATGATGGGAAGGAGAAAATTATGATATGTTGCTGGCGCTTATGCTTGAAGTAACATTTTCATGCTTAAAGTCATGCTGCTTTTTCTGATTAAAGGAAAAAAAAGTCATGCTGCTTTTGTTTTCGGTCATGACCTCAATTATCTAGTGTTGAATTCTGTTTGCAGTTTTTTTGTCTTGTGAATTCGGGTTTGCCAGTTTCGATTTCCAAATAAAGATTTTAATGGTTTTTGTGTTGCAGATACATATAGCTAGGCAGGCCTGTGGGGGAGAGCTTTAAATGGTATAGACTTCCATTCCATGGGAAGCATATGTAGTATCATCTTAAGTATCGTAGGGAGTGCATATTGTGGCAGCAGAGCTCATACTGGACCCCTAGAGATAAACTACTGTGGCACAACCGTCCCAAGTTTTTTTTTTTTTTTACCCTCTTCTTCTTTTTCTTCTTGTTAAAAATATGTTATTATTATTATTATTAATTTGGGAACAGCTTAAATTGCCTTGGCTGTTGTAATCGGCCTTTAGATTGGTCCAATGAATTTGATTCTAGCTGTGTTAGCTTATTTTAGTTTCAACTGGACACCACAAATCTAATCTTCTTGTAGAAATGCTCCTTCTCCTCCTTCTCATGTGTTTTCTATCGTTCATATTTGTCTTCAGCCTATTCCTGGGCTTAGTGGGCCTCTATTTCCTGCATGCTCGGCTCCCAAAGTTCATTAGAACTGGGTTCGATTTAAATCATTTGAGTTTATCTGAACCAAATATATATAATTCAAAATCCAACGGTCCATTTTCCTCATTTGAGTTCTCTGTCATAGGAATTCTTAAGAAGGTTACTTGGGATGGGACTTCATCTTTTTTAATTTTGCTTACAAATGATCGGGTCAAATGGCTATCCAACGGGCCTTATTTGTTTCGCATAAACCCGGAGAATTGAATTATTGTGCGCCTCATTATATGCTTTTTTCTTGTACGCGTTTTCCTTGTACGTACAACTTTGTCCAGAAAATCGTTGGAGGCAGATCTCCATCGAATAAAAGGATGCTCATTCAATGTATTGCTATGGAGCATTGAGATCCAAGGGTGAATAAGGGGTGAGATAGGCACCAAAACAGGGGATACGGGCAATGAATGATTTGGATTTCCATACCTTTCAATGTTCTATAGCATTGAAGCCTCGGACGAACGAGAGGTGCCACGAGATGTCCAAAAAGACAATGTCGAATTTATTGAGGCTTTCAAGTTTCAACAAACATCATGCCCGAAACTACAACCTGAGCATAAACGAGTTTGCAGACCTAATGAGCAAGGAATTTTGAGCAATTCGGAAGGTTTACAAGAAACAATCATCAGCTGAAGTGATCATGGAGTCCAACTCCATCAAGGTTGATTATGATACAAGTTTTAGATATAAGAGTGTGACCGATATGCCACCTTCTACTGATTGGAGAGAACAAGGGGCCGTCACTGCCATTAAAGTATAACAGTTTGATATGATAACATATTATTAAAAAAAATCATGAGTAATGCAAGTACGAATCCACGTGGGTTGGGTAATGGCCAATGGGTAGGCTCCATCAGCAGTTGGAGTATTTATTTTCACTTCCTTTTCGAATTTCTGATATTTTAAGTTGTCTTCTTTATTACCTTGAAACTCTAATATATTTTTACATAATCTTTTTATTCATAACATCACTAAACTAAAGAAATTTCCGCTGAATTTTACTAAAACCTTTTCACCTAAGAAAATTGGCTTTATATTGACCCGTTTTTAATTTCAATCCTGCATTCATGATTGTTTCGATTATATATATATATATATAGAGGGTGTTGTTGGGGGTTTCTCGGCAGTGTTACCACATGGCTCAACTGTTCGGGTGAGGAAAATGTCATACATTGAAAAAGTATAACTATAATTTGTGTTTTATATAATTTTGAGTTACTTTTCACATAATCAATTGTAGAATCTTAACTTGTTACAAGATATCAGAGCAGGATTATTCCACGTAATAGGCTTAATTAGCACGCGTGTCACACATACCCGTGAAATCTCAACTCTTTACATCAACCAGCTCAAACCTCCAAATCTAATCCCTCTATCTGAACAACAAAAGTTTGTAGACTGCGACACCGCCGGCGAAGATCACGGCTGCGAAGGAGGCCTAATGGACGGCGCTTTCGAATTCATGGTACACAAGACAACAATTAAAGCCCTGACAACCGAAGCCAATTAACCTTTACAAGGGCACAGATGGAACTACATATATGCAACACCACTCAGAAGCCATCATCCCCAAACTACGTACGTGGTGGGGTTTGGGTGGTGAAGAACCCTTGGGGGACTGTTAGGGGGGGATATGTGAGAGGATGCAGAGGGATGTTTCTGCAATGGAGGGACTACGTGGGATTGCCACGGAAGCCTCTTTTTCCAACCGAATGATGGTCGCAAAATGTATCTCATTAAAAAGAAGAAACACTGTACGATGATATGGCACCATATATTTCGAAATATTCCGACCTGAAATAAGATAGAAACAAAATCCCATGCGGGCATGCATGATGGTGACCTCTCCCTGCTTCCATCCCTGCTCTACGAGAGTTGACACATGCTAAGTACGTACCGGTACGTATATATTTGTTTGTTACCGTTGCACCCGCAAATTAACTATAGAAAAAGTTACAATATATGCTCATGATGTCACTTCCTATTAGGTAAATAATTAAGCTGATTAACCTCATTCATTAGGAATCAATAGCGATTTGTTCGTGGCATATGGGTTGGAATCACGCATGCAACACGAACATATTTTTCAAGAAATTCTAGGCAAAGAATTAGAAGGATATATATACAGTACATTATTACTGCATTGAACCGTTACAAAAACCTCTTCGTACTTTTTTTTTCAAATAAAGGGAGATCGATTCCTACCCTTATGTACGTTATAATTATGAGAACCTACCACTCATCCATGTAAATATATATATTATCATTTTGAAATCATCGATCTTAATTCGGAAATAAACATATTTATTACAGTGTGCTAGTTTATACGTAAACGATCGATCTCTGATTTGGTTCATGTTTTGCACAGATCGATGATCATAGAATGATCATTAGTTTAGGGATTGGATATTAATAAAAAAGAATGCAACGAGAAGATTCTTTCAGATTGAGATTTAAGTATATTTTCATTATTGGAATAATTAGAAGATTAGATAGATGAATCAATATATTTTCCTAGCTGATTAATTAAAAGAAATCGCTAATTAATGTGTGCTGATCAATATTTGGCACCAGACGAGAGACATGCACTCCTGTATATATACCTGTTTAAGGAGCTCTGTATAATGCAGTAATTGGAAGCTAGAAGTATATTATTTTAAACATGAATTAATTATAGGATATGTAACTAGAACTTACAAGGCTTTAATTTGATTACTGCTACATGCCTACATAGTACATACAACTTAAAATACAGACCGTACATATGCATGTATCTACATACGTACGTTGAGCTAGCTAGCTATACGTATACATATATATATATATATATATATATATGTATATGTAGTACGTAGTAAAGATTATTTAGAACTTGTGCTAGCTAGGCACAGATAAATATTTGATTAACATATTGATTATGACATATATATTTATAATTTCAAATAGGGAGGAGCCGAGGAGATGAAATACTATATATATATATATATGATCAAGATCGAGAGATGAGTCTTTGTCAATGGGCGCACCTAATTTGCTGCAGCTTTTCTATATATATGTAGCTGCCTATATATATATACTCCCCCACGCATCCAAATGACCAAGCCTTTTCTGATCCTGCAACATTTGGACATATATATACATCCAGAAGAAAATTCATAATAAATTGAGTACATATCGTGCAATATTATTAATAATATAATGAACTTAATTAGAAATCTAAAACTCTATTAATTAAGAAAGGAATATAAAAATTTAGACGTATCTTAAACTTTGAGGAGATTATTACATCGATCTATATATTTTATAATTAACTTGAATCCATAAATTAGGGTCAAGAATTCATGCATATGGTTCAATATTTAATATATATATCTGATGGATGTCAACTAGCTTCTCATTAATTAATTTGATCATGATGAACGGCGCCTAGAATTATAAAATTTCTCAACTCCAAATCTAGCTTCTAAATCTAAAATTAATATATCTACTAACAAATTAAAACTGTGCAGTAATGAGTTATTTTCTAATTATAACCATTTTATTTTATAGTTTTTCATTATATTTGTGCCCCTTAAGATCATATATATGAGAAATGAAGAATGAAGAATGAAGAAGACGAATGAAGAAGAATGAAGAAGACGAATGAAGAAGAATGAAGAATGGAGGAAGAAAACTGTGGAAAAGTACGTCGGAGAGCAAAATGAAGAACCAAAATGACCAAGACTGCCTATGATTAATATATATCAACTTAATTATTGGCCCTAAATATCTTAGAAGGAAACTATGAGAAATTAACCATATATATCGATATATTAATTGGATTTTACGAGATAACAGAGAAAATTGGTTAAATTACTTATGCATTAGCTTTGCTTATGAAAATTTTTCGGTTTCATGACGTGTTTCTTGTATCCATATATAACTCAATTAAAAAAAAAGCTGAAGTTTCATTTAAAAATTGATGAACGATTTTAACTCGTTACAAAACTCTCTTGAAGAAAATATATCCTAACAAAACACACGTTATATAGCCATATAGGCATACTGATAAAAAAATTACACAAAGATTATTATAGTTAATGCATATATATAGCTCACGAAAATATTAGGCATTCATGATTATATTTAAGCAATCCAATTAAGAAAGGCAACCAATTCTTTAATCAACAACTAATCAAACATATATATATATATATATATATTCCGTATGGTTAATTTTGGATCCACCACAAGAAAAGTATTGTATATATATAAACAAAAAGAAACTCATGATTGGGGAGATATAATCATATTTTGGATGCATATAAACAAAAAGAAATTCATGATTGGGAAGAATCATACTATATATTTTTAATCATGAGAATATACAAATCAATGTCAGCAAGCAATACCTCTACGTATGTAGGTACGCTTTTGTTCTTATGATCATCTCATGCAAATGCACGTTTATATATATATGCTTCCATGGGGAACCACACTAAATCCCGTACATCAGTAAAATGACCCAAAAAGAAAGTCGGAAATTATGGAATATCAAGGCAAGGGGATGAGACACATTTAATTGGCAAGAAATTCTTAATCAAACACAATCAATTCCTTGACACTACAGATCAATTGTTTAGATCAAAGAAAAACAGAAATTAATTAACTTTCTGTCTAATTAAAAGAGATCGAAATTAAGACTATGTACGTAAGAAAGAGAAAGTAGTGATAAGTTGAAGTAAAAGTTACCAGCCTCCCAAATTAACTCTTAAGTTCCTCATATCGACTCGTCACACTACAATCTCAGCTCACAACTGAATTCAGAAACAGATTTCTCAAATTAGGGTTTTATCTGGGCTAGCTAGGGTTTTCTGATATGAAATTGATCGATCTCGCAGTCACCCCCCTTCATTTTGATTGACTCCATTTTAAATAATTATTGAAAAACTAATTCAACTATATAGCTAGCTGAACAGTTGAGAAATTAGTAACAAATTAATTATATAAATAAAAAAAAAGTTGAAAATTTTACCATCAATAATATTAGCTTGAGCATCCGAAGGAAGTATATAATTCATGAAGAAGAGATCTGCTTCAAAGTGCCGGCCTTGTTAGCGTCATCAGTACTAATTGCCTTAAGCTGACCATTTCTCTTCTTCTTCTTTTTCTTGTACGGAATCCCTCGAGCCTTAGCCTGACACTCTTTCACTTCACGTAAGTAAACCCGAATAGCTCCGTTCCCGAAAGGGTTGGTCTCGGGCGACCCTCCGTGCTCCTCGTAGGCAGCACGAAGACGCCCAATTAGCGCGTCCAAACTGCCCCAGGCCTGTCTGAGCGGGCAGGTGCAGGGGGCAGGAGGGTCCGGCTGACCAAAGAAAACACAACCGTGTAAGTGAACCTTTGTCTTTCCGAACTGGTCCAAGTAACGGAGGAAATCAAGGACGTGGTTGCAGTTGCATTGAGAGAGTGAGACTGGGGGGGCTTGGTTCTTCAAGTACTGCCCGAAAGTGTTCCAGTCGCGGCGTTTCTGAGACTCGTAACGGCTGAGAGGCTGAGCTGGCGGTTGTTGATGTGTGGATCGTGAAGAGGAGGAGGAGGAGGAGCCGTCGATGGAATTGGAATCTCTTCGTCGACTGATGAGTTGATGGTCATGATGAGCTGCTGCCGCGGACATATTGATTGATAAGGAAATATTTGTGGCGGTAGTGGCGGTGGTGGTGGTGGTGGTGGGATATGAAGGAGAGATTTTTGTGTATTTTTGGTAAGAAATGGAGAAATGACAAGGGAGAAAAAGAAGCAAGCAAAGGAGAAGAGAGAGAGAGAGAGAGAGAGTGAGGGGAGAGGGAGGATGAATAGGTTATAGTGCAACGAAGGAAAGATGAAAATCACATCTTGATGAGGTCCATTGAGAGGACTTCTCATGGGCCCTATCAAGGTGCTTTATGTTCCTTCTTTTATCTCCATTGCCCTTTGTCAATACCAGTGATCTTTAGAGGTATTCAAAACACACTTATATATGATATTTTCGTTTTATTGTTATTTTTTTTTATAATTTTTTATTTTTTATTTTTTATATTCACATTTATAACCAATTGGATCATCTAAATTATGTATATTATATTATAACATATAAAATAAAAATAAAATATAATAATATTTTAATGTTCTAATTGTGATACTATTAGCACTAACTATATTTTATTTTTGCTAATGTAATCTATAGTGACATATGGTACTACTCATCCAAATTGAAGAATTAAACAAAGAAAAAATAGCTATATATATTACCATAATAATGCTACTACACTTAATTAGGTACAAAGATTACAATTTTCATATTCAAAATATATTCTAATCAATTTAAAGTAGTCCGTATGCATTTAGTTGTAAACATTACTTCATTAGTATGCGGTAATACTTAAATTTAAATTTATCGACAATTAAATTTATGTAAATATCGATATCGATATCATTCAAGTAAAAAAAAATCTTGAAATTTTAGAAAAAACTTAAGTAACCAATAACATTTATATAATATTAATACATACATCATAGAACTTGGGGGATATTTGTCTTGCCTCCCTATTTTGATGTCAAGACCCTTATATGCATGTGGATATATTCCACAAAAATATCGCGATTATTTCTTCCTCTCTATTTTAATGTTGTTACTCCAAAATACAGATATATCAATAAAAAAAATTATGGAGATTGCAAATATTTCATCCATGGTTAGGTTAATTATAATTAACTTATATTCAAGAAGAGCATGATATAGCATGACTAGATTTACCATCCCTAGTCAATAGTAAATGCACTTTAGCAAGCACAAGTATAAAGCTAGCTATGGAATTATTAAAGAGCTAAAGATAGTTTATATTTAATATATTAATGTGAAATATTATTACCACCATATATGATCCATGATTTATCTATTAACCCCACTAATAAAGATACCCTCTCTTGACCAATAATGTATCTACACATCTTTAGTTTATTATGAATACTATTTTTTTCACTTTGAAATTTGTGTATTTGTCGTTATTTCTTGTCGAGATTAACTTTTTGTGTCTCTATCTTACTTCATTTGTCAACATATTACTCGAGCATAAAAAAATTGTTAAAATATCATAAATACCCTTAAATTATGTGTTATAAATATATGCATATGCGAATCTTAAACGGTGACTAATATTCATTTTTCATCGTATACATGTATGGTAGAAGTAAATTTGTAATTTTCTTTTGCTGGTTGAGTCCTCTATCAAGGTACGAAGAGAACATTAATCGGATTGACTTCCTAATTTTTTTTTTTTATGTAGTGTAATTACACTAAATGCATAAATCCAAAATCTCACTCACCAATTAATTAACATGGCCCTTTGTTATACCTTTCCAACTAATTAGGCCAGTGTATTTACAGTCACAAAATACATGTACTTTTCTTTTAGCCAAAACCTAGTACTATCCAATAATAGGGTTACTTTTATATTACACATCATGAGTCTAGCTAGTGGCCATAATTTGAAATTACCCTCAAAAAATAATAAAACGATAAATTTTATATGATTTTATTACAATTTGATGTAGAATTTTAAGCATATTATAAATTGGATAGCATACGATAATTAATACTCAGTAAATCGCAATATTCATCCATTAACTAAACAATATTATGGAAAAAAAATTAAAAATAAGAAGAATTCTTTCTACATTGATGATCATAAATTATATATCAAGAGTAGTAAAGAATATAGAGACAATGAAAAGAGGGGATGACTCAAATTTGTGAGACATCTTTGAGAAATGGGTCCAACGTCCCTCAGTTTATGTTCCTAATGCCATCCTCATTATAATATAATGTTGTGAATTTCTTGGAGTTTGGGCACCGCCTTTATAGCTAGAGCTTGTTTGGCACTCATCATATATCATATTCAAATTCTAATTTCCAATTAAGCAATTGGTTAATGTCGAAGTTGTCACAAAGGATAGTGATCGATTTAGGCTGCTCGATCATTAGAGAACTCGAATGTAGTAAGCCGTAAGGCAGCTGCAGATTGCTATAAGAAAAATATCATAAACTCGCAATCTTCAATACGAATTTGGTCATAAATTCTACCAACAAATCTTCATGGAAACTAAAACTAACTATTGGTCAATGTACTGGCTTCGAATTTCAAAATACAATGTTTCCAGAAAGTTCACGTTCTTATATAAATAAATCAAAATTCAAGGTGGTTGCATATAGTTGCTAGCTACTAGCTAGAATGCGCCCATGCCCAATATAGTAGCTACTAGCTAGTGTGCTTGATCTACTCTTGTTTTTGCTCTAATTTTTTTTTAATTAGAAATATAAAATATAGTTTATTTTAAAATAATCTCAATTGTAGGAGAGAAGTTCGAATGCTAGCATATTATTGAAAATTATAACCGTAAGGTATAGTGTAGTTTAGTAAATTACCACTTTTAGATAAAAAAATTCTTGGTGTCTAACTGTCGCGAGTTCAAATTTCACTAAGAGTACCTTATGGTCAGAGACAAATTGCATCCCTAATAGAATTAAACCCACCGTGGTATTTGCAGGAAAAAAAAATTTATAAAAACTTTTTATTACAAAGCTAATTGGGAAATCTTACAATTTTGAGTTGAATCTTTAAGTAAACCCTAGCTAGCTATATGAAAAAAAAAATAGAATCTTTCTATAATAAAGAAAGACTCCATTTTCTTGTAAACTGCATCGTGATATATATCTTCATTCCAGGATGCTTTGGTCATCGTATTTTGCCATGGATGTCTCCATATTTATGATCCATTTCGGATTTTTTTTTTCCAAAAAAAAAAATTAATTAGGGTTCATCAATTCATACAATTTTTAACAAAATTGATGTGAATATAAAAAGCAATAATACTTGTATACCATCCTAGCTAGTGAGTAATGATACATCCTCGATTGTACTGTTATTAATTTCGACTTATTAAATTATTTTAGTATATACATTATAATTAGAATTGTGCATTTTCTAAATCACTATTTCAAGATCATCTCCTTAAAAAATAAAAAATTGAATGTGGTTTAATTAATTATCCATATGTATAAAATGAATAAATGATTTTGGTAAAAATAAAGATCTTCATGACGAACCGTTCATTTTGTTTATACATATGAATAGTTAAATGATTTCAAATTTCGTTGATTTTTTTCGTAAATGATTTTTAATTAAGTGATGATTTATGAATCGAATAATTTCGATTATAATACATGTATAACAATAATGAGATATATCGATAGAGTAGTATGCATGATGATGTACGATTAGAGTAGGATGCAAGGAATATTAATTTAAATAAAAATCAATTACATGCGTACTGCAGGTTCATTAATCGAATTTATAATAAAATCGAAGACATTTGATGATATTTGCGGGTGGCTGTGACATTAATTAATATGAAAATTACCTTTTATGCAATTGGTGCTTTTGCTCGATCAGCTTTTCTTTTCTCGGCAGATGGAGATGGTGGATAAGAAATGAGAATGTAGTAATTAAAGGCGAACAAAACTTTTCTCGCCAACCAACAATTTACATACTGTTCATGCATTCATGCAAAAACTAAATTTATCCTTTGGATTTTTAACTTTTGCTCTTTATACCTAGCTAAATCCAAATTTTTTTTTTTACCAAATAATATATAAATTAATAACTCAATGCTTGGATGGGTCCACGACTAAGGCAATCATTCTATATTTTTTTTCAAAGATAAAATGATTAAGATTTGTCCTATGATTTACTAAATAAGATTTGGTTGATTGGTGTTGTTGTTATGTTGTAGTTGGTAAAACATGTCCCTTTAAAATCGGACAATTTTTTTCTGTAATTTGATTCATTGGTCCTTAAGGACATTAATAATAGGAAAATATTTGCATCTCACTCTAATATTATTTACTCGTATCATCTTTTTTATTTATTGAATTGTATTTATACATATATCATAATCGGAACCATTCATTTTAAATCGTCATGTCAAGATCATCTCCGTGAAAAATTAAAAGAACTGGACGTCATTTAGTTATTCATATGTGTTATATCAACAATTTTGGTCGGAATTAAGATCATTATATATATGCTCTTGAAGACGATTAATTATTTAGATAATAAGCGGTTCAAATTTTTTTAAAAAATTATTTAATAATAAATTATTTCATAATAATATCTAGTAGTAGCTGGCAGTCTCTATAAATTGATATCAGAGTTTTGAAACTGTTATTTTCTTGAGAAGTGATTGATGATGATCTGCAATTAACTATTAATTAAATTTTCGTAGAATTATTTGTTTACATCTCTTTCAATCTTGCCCGTTGGTTTGAATAATCTGGTGTAGGTGATGGCTTGTCTTTTGTGGTCAAAGTAATAGGTTCTGGAAATGAAAATCTTACGGCGTATCTTTTGTACATTGTACCAAACATGTCAATTTTTGTCATATGTATACATGCATATTTGTTTATATATTGTTGATGCAGAGATCATTAGAATTTGTAGAATTCTTTATTGATTCTTACACATAATAACAAGAAATAATCGGAATTAAGGTTGAAATTCGGATGGGTGGTTTAACCATGAACACTCTGATACCTAAGTTAGTTTAATCGAGAAAAATAAACCGGCAGAGTTTCGGTATGAGTTTTTAATTACTACTTGAAGTGAGATGATCCCTTCTATTTATAGTGAAATTTTGAGTGTCACCGGAGCGTCTGATTGGTTGAAGGAGATAGCGTTTAATAGGTGATTCTATTGAGAGAAATCACTATTATTAACTAAATAAATAATAATAAATAACTCGTGGAGAGATTATTTATTATTGGTATTAATCTGATTAATTGATAAATATATTAAATTAATGCGAAGATCGTGTGATGCCATCGTCGTTTATACTAGAGGTAATATCGACTTTATAAGAGATATGGTCCACGTGACAACTCTATAATTTTTTGGTGATTTATGGTTCCACATATATATTAACCAATAAGTAAACACCATCAAATGAATAGTCAAGTCTCTGAATTCTAGCAACTTCATGCCTTCCTATATAGTGTGACGATATCATTCCTTATAAACCCTTGTAAAAGTTTGCAATTTGATGATGTGTGATTCTTGTATCTTTGTATTCTCACACTCTTATTCATATGTGGTAAGTTCCCAAACCTAAAACTTGAGCAATACATATCGATGACATATGTGGAATACATGTGGCGATTGAGTCTTATATATGAGATAACTCACTCCTAAATTATTAAAATAGTTTGAGTTCTACCTCAAAACCGATTGAAATATAGGAAGAGAACCAACTTCTTATGAATCCTTGTAAAATTGTGTAACTTTGTAATATAAGACTTTTGTATATTGACATGCTCATAGTATCATCGTATGTTAGTCGAATGGAAGGTAGGTTACCATTGATAAGACCTTGTTGGGCTTCGATAATGAATTATCTGACACTACAAATGATGAAAATATTTTCATTCGTCTTTAATAATTAACAAGTTTAATATCAAAGTGAATAAACAAAGAAATAGTCATGAATCTATAAAATTCACAAACCTTTATGTGACTATTAGCGTAGGTTTGGATACCCATTGCTTTGGACTAGGATTTGGATTTCAGTTCTCTCAATTCAAAAAACATCTTTATTTTCGTAATTATTTTCCCTTTTTTTTATTTTTCCATTTTTTTTTCTAGCATCTCTTGCCCAATTTTTTTTTTTTCTGTTTGCATCATATTTCTTCCTTTTTTTTCATCTTTTTTTTTCCATCCGTCTATTTATTTTTTCAATGAATCATTTGGACATTATTATTTTCAATGAATCATTTGGACATTATTATTTTCAATCTTGGTAATGAAATTACTTATTTGAAATCCTCACAAATAAGAACTTTGTCAAATAATAAATTTCAAACGCACACACAAATATTTAAGTTACCAAACAAGAAATTAAATTTCAAAATAATTGAGAATTTCCAAAACGAGCCTTTACTTTACACAAATTAATTACTGTTTAATTAACTAAGCTTTAATGGTGATGGCGTTGCAGTTTGGTCCTTAATTTGGAGTCAATTAACAAAAACGCACACGCAGAGAGACACTACACAACATTATGAAGTATGAAAATATATCTGACTCAGTGATTGAAATAATGAGAAGATCTTGTGTGGGACACGTAAGATAACGTTGTGGCATATTATGCCGTCGCCCAACGTGGACAATGGGACCAAGTGTTTGCTTATTAAAGAAAGCACCACCATTCAGGCATTCACAACTGTTCCAATTTCTAAACCCTAATTAAATTTCAATAGCCACCACCAAAAAAAATCAACTCATCCACCTCTTACCAATTTACAACTTCGTACTAACTGAATCAGACTATTGATATGTTTTTCGATATATTATATTGTATGTGTTGATGTTTGATCGGTACGAAACCTTGATGTTGTGCTTGTAATTCGGTGTAGAAGTGGATGTTATTGGTACAACGTCGAATATTTCAACTTATAATTATTATTTATATAAACATTTCTAATATATATCCGATATACTGTGCATGATACTTATCACAAGACTGAACACGTGATGAATCTACTTTTGTGTAGTGGACGCTACGCGTTTTGTTGAGTGTCTTTTGGAATGTACTGAACGCGTACAGTAATTACTGATTACAATCGACAAAACCCTGTTGATCGAAAAAAAAAAAAAAAAAACAAACGGAGATACTTTACCTTTGGTAGCATCAAACCCTTTGGTTGTTGTTTTGGGTCATTACTGGTAGAAATGGAATCAAACTTGTGCGATATGCAATGTAGTCAAGGAGGGGGGAGGGTCACTTTAAAGGCAATTATGCAGTGAAAAAAGGAATGCTATATGCGTATTGCACTGAATCTCACTTGCTTTTACAAGACAACAAATCAACTTACAACGACAATATATGCTTACATTTACATTTCAAATTTTAAGAAGAATAATATCGATGGAAATTCCCGTGAAACAAATCAAACATTAAAATTTTATTTTATTTTTATATATTTTATTTTTATATAAAACAAGTTCGTTAATCTTTAATACATTTAACGTAATAATCAATACGTAATTTTATTTATCATAAAAAAATAAATATATTTAAAAATATCACCTATAAAAATAATTTAATTTATTACAATAATATTATTCATTGATTATTATATTCTGTATTCAATTTTAAATTTCTTTCTTACATTGCTTTTCATTTCCTAGCGACGTGGACACGTGACTGGCCCCATCTCCACGTACGATCGTCTGTCCCATGATTTTCTGCACCTTCCCTAAATAATTTAGTTGGGTCGTCAAATTAAGTTAGGGCACATGGCCCGAATTTTTTTGGGTTGACCTAAAGAGGTTTAATTGAGTGCAGGCTCAATTATGAGTAGCACAATAAGAATAACTTCATTACGCTTAGGCTTACCATGGCTGGGCCTCCTAAGCTCATGAATGAGGCACTGAGGCCTAGAGAGGAGAAATAGGCCGACCGGCCCAAACAAGCAAAAGCAACATACGATTTTGCATGTATGCTAAGGGTGATAATTTTTGACACGATTTGAAACTTACATGAGATTTATCTGTGTCAACTCATACAATTAATTTTGGGTCATTTTTCGGTCAATCAGTTATGACACGTTTAATAAATGAGTGGATTTCGAGTCAACTTGTTAACTCGTATAATGACATATTAACTCGTTTAATAAATTAATAGATTTCAAGTTGATCTGTTAACCTGTATATTGACTCATTTAATAAACGTGTCATTACTAACTTATCTATCTACTCATTTACCTACCTAAATACCTATTAAATTGTATAACTTAAATAGGTTAAACATGTTAAACAGGTTAAACGAGTAATAAGTTAATTGGATTTTGAATACAATTTGTTTATTAAATGAAATACATGGGTTGCTTGGGTCATTAGCAGTTTGGGTTTTGATTTGACATCCTTAACCCGATTATTAAATAGATTGGATTCGAGTTTGACATATCTGGATAAAACAGAGTTATAACACAATACGAACCCAACACGACCCATTGTTAGCCCTAATGTATGTATGTGTGAATAACATACACATGTGGCATATTCTTCGGAGCCAATTTAAACCCTTAGTAAATAGGGAACTGATTTTCACACTATTTTTTTTTTCTTTCTTATTATACTCCACTTCTTTTTTAAAATATAAAAGATAAAATTACAAGTGAAGTGAACAACACGGTGTTGGCCTCATGATTAGGACATTTCCCAAGGGAACAAGGGTTGTGTTACAACGCATATGTGAGTCTTCACAATCCCCCTCACAGATGATGACCAAAGGAACTAGAGATGTGTTATAACACGTATGTGAATCTTTTCAATCCCTATCATAAATTATGACTAAAGGAACTAGGAATATGTTATGTAAGTCTTCTTAACTCCCGTTATAAATTATGACTAAAGAAATTAAGAATATATCATATTGCGTATGTGAGTTTTCTCGACCCCATCATAGATTATAACCAAATGAATTAGAAATATGTTATAATGCGTATGTATGTTTTTTTGGATTCTCGGTGTAGATTAGTTCTTAATTGTGTGCTATATTTATCATTTATGCCCATCAGCAATATGCAGTGTATTCATAATTGCACTGAATGCTGAGAAGAGTACAAATGAGATTGGCACCAGCCTGGCCAGCTGTGACTGACTGACTGTCCCATGAAAACGTTTAACAATAAATTACACAAGCCAAACTTTTTTTGAAATAGAAATCAAATAACCAGTCGAAACCTAATTTAATGCTTGCCTTAATCTATGGTGTGGGGGCAACTTCTCCTCCTCCATAAATCTAGTATAGTACGGACCATCTCGAATTTTAAAGGGTATTCAATCTTTCCTTGGGCATGGCAATGCGACTATTACAAAATTAAATAGGGTCATATTGTATGCATGTGCACATACTTCTGATTGTCGATGTATATATTATATAGAGTCGCTTTGATTCATCTTTATATAAACGAAATTGAGATTTCACTTTGAAATTAATTAGTAATTAAGGGAATAGTCAAGTTTTTTTTTTTTTATAAACCTTTGCAAGGTTGATTATCTTTTCTATGTGGTAGTTTTATTTCTATGTATTTTCACGTGTCATCTAATTTATGATACATTTTGAAGCTTAATATATGAACAATGCATATTAAGTGCATTACCGGAATTTCGAGTATTCGGCAAAGAATATTCAGGACACAGAATAATAAGCGCATAAATAATATATACTTAGGCACAAATACGCCTCAAATAAGCACCCAATGTGACATATATAAGAGCTATGAAAACGCCGCATTCGTATCTAAAGAATTTTGCCTCACACCATTTTGTACTACAAATGTCCATACATGTATGGCTCCATATTATAATATTATTAACATAAAATAAATATAATCGTTTGACTTTACACGAAGACTAATTTACCGTGACATTGTAAAGAGAATTGAGGTTAATTGCCAACTAGGAAGGACCCCAAACTCCTTATGATTGTCAAGATTATTATCATATGTTTGTAATAAGAAACGATTTTCTTGTAGCAAGGCTCCCTAATCATGCATTTGTGTATGCCTGTTTTTTCCTTTTTTTATATTTATTTTCTTTAGAATTATGGAAAGATATGCCTTAAAAATGCTTCATCATTAGAAACATGCATGTTTGGACCCAATGATCCAGTTGGTCTGCCACGCTGCCGATGCCATTTTACAGTGGTGAATGTTGACGATGGTGGCAGAGCCCCGGGCGGTTAGCATGGAATCCCCACCACGAAAGCTGCTCCGGTCCTCGGTGGCAGCGTCGGTATTTATTTAGTTCACTAAACTTCGCAATAATACCGGGACTGAGGACTCGGGCTCTCAACTTCAACACACAATGATCAATCTTCAATTTTTTTTAATAATAATTTTGAATAAAAAAATCTCCAATTAATTTGCGTTATTTATTTATTTATTTGGGGTGGAGTAAAAGCTAACTATGATTTTGGGTTTGCTGATTGAAGGTCGTCAATATCCCACACCAAATTTGAAAGGTGATGAGTCAACCCCACTGAGTGACACAAGCTGCTGGTGAGCCCTTAATGGTTGTTTATATATTTTTGGACAAGAATCTTTGTGAAATGGTGAGGTCATGCCCGATCTGGCCCTCCATCTCATGATCTATACAATCTTTAATAATCCAATTATTAAGGGCACCATTAGTTTTCTACGGTAACAAGGACAAAGAGATATATTTATCACGAAAGTTGTGTTCAGTGTTTGGATTACTATTGATATATTTGATTGTATATTTAGAAGTTTTAGAAAGACAAATTACGTTATATACATTTAGTATCGATTCTGTTATTTTTCACGAAATAAGAATCTGAAGCCTCTCTCTATAGAGGACGTCCCTAGATTTTTTTAAGTTAAATATACGATTTATAAGTATTCATAAGGGATAATCTAATGGTTTAAGTATTAATTAATTTTTTTTTTAAGTATTGTGTTTGAATTTTAGTAATTATCTATATTATAAATAATGAGGACTGATGAATACATGAAAAGAGTAACGAGGGATAATGAAGTTGAAAATGGGAAACCAGTTTTGTGAACGACTTTTAATTCAGTTTTTATCAAATGCGTACCATTTTGAACAAAATATCACTGTTCTTCCCATCTCTCTGAGTCTAGTGACCAGCCCTCCAAATCCTATCACACAAATTTTGTTTAGCAAAACCAGAAGAACCCAAAACCAAATTCCAATTTTGCCCACCATTTTCAAAACCAATCAAGCTTCTGAAAGGCCATGGCCACCACGTCATTGTGCCAAAAGACAAGGGCGGTCCAGGTAATTTGCCAACCTTCGAACATAGTGATTTGTATATTGTAGCAGAGAATGGCTTGCAGAGTTGGCAATGTCCCCTCTCCCTCTCTCTTTCTAATCCAAACGGCACAAAATACAGTCGCGCACACACAGGTCAGTCCCTCTCTCGGCAGTTAAGCTGCTCCAATCTCCACACCGACTATCTCTCTCTCTCTCTCTCTTCAATTCCTCTCATTTTCTCCATTCTCATTTCTTCAATTTGTGTGATTGCACGGTCCTGAAGCTTAAAGCTTGAAGCTTGATTAGGTGACATGAAAAAAATTTCTCAGATTTTGTGAGAAAATTTGAACTCCAGTTAGCTCAGAGCGTAGGGAGGGATGCCTCTGGTGCGGTTTCAGGTTGGGAATGAGTACGGCCTGGGACAGCCTCAGCTGTACAAAGAGGTGAACAGAGAAGATCCCAAAGCGGTGCTGGATGGTGTCGCCGTCGCTGGCCTCGTCGGGATCTTGCGTCAATTGGGCGATCTTGCTGAGTATGTCGCCATTTGTTTGCTCCTAATTTGTCACGAAATTCATTTCTTACTACCATTTTGCGTTTTCTTTAAATATCTCCATCTGGGTTTAGCTCATTCACTCTTCATTTTTCGTTTAGTTAGGATTGTAGTTCTGTTGTTGAAGTGACCATCATTTTATCATTTTTGGGATTGGGAATTTGGGTTTTCCGAAATGATTATTATTTTTTCTAAAAAAATGGTAACTTTGTTGGTGATTTCATTGTTTTTCTGGTTTGCTTAAACTTTTGGCTTATAAGTTGAAGAATTTTGTTTGCTTTTTATGTCATGATACCTCATGGTGGTGTGTGGGGATTGGGGTGCCTGAAATATCACCTGCCTAAGGACATTGACAGAAATTCTTGAGAAAGCTTTGGATCATTAATCTTGCTAGGTTTATGTGATTATGGTGTTTCTATCATTGCAAAATGAAGTGCCTTGTGCTGCAGCCACTTTCAGGATGGTACTACTAGATTTCTCAATAGCTCTTGTTTGGTATAGTGTAAGGAACTGAGTATTTATTATGGTCATGGAGTATTAAGTGCCTTTGTCAATGCCTTTTACTTTTGGGGACACTTGATGCTGCAATTTTAGGTCCATATATTTTAGATCAGTGGACAAGTACTTCAGCTCTTTCAAAGTGAAAATGATCCTGCAACAAAATCTCTTTCCATCTTATGTTTAAATAACCTTGGTAACATGGCTGAATAAGTTTTGACCTTAAGTACTCCCTAAGATGAAATTTCTAGAAATTTTTTCGCTAGAGATTCTGTCTCCTCTGCTTGGTGGAAGCTCCTACAGGTAGGTGAAAATAAAAAATGTTAATAGGCAATTAAGTCTAAAATGTCGAATGTTATATGTTATAGCATAGTGGTTATTGGTTTATCACTATGCTTAAATGCTTAAACTGTTTGGATGTAGGTTAAAAATTCTTGTACAATGTATGTTAGTTATAACAACTTCTGTTTTTATATGTATTATCATAAAACACTACTAACTAAGAAAGAACTTTTGACATGTAGATTTGCAGCCGAGGTTTTTCATGGCTTGCAAGAGCAAGTGATGACCACAGCTTCTAGAAGCCATAAACTGGTAGTTCGTGTGCAACATATTGAAGCTGCCCTTCCTCCCCTTGAGAAGGCTGTACTTGCTCAGACAAGCCACATACATTTTGCTTACACTGCCGGTATGGATTTTATTCCTCACCTTGCCAATTTGACAACTAGTATCAACAGATGTCATTTTTCTAGGTTTAAAAGTTCTGGTCAATTTTTCAAATAAATGCTTCTGGTTCTCATTAAGTGTATACTGATGATAGATATGATACTGAATATCTATTGTTCGTTTTGGTTACTGATGTTAATCATTACATAACCTTATAATAAGTTTGTTTTAGCAAGCTAATTAAGAACCAGACATTGAAGCCTGAAATAATCCTCACAGGAAATTATAAGAATATAGCTCTATATTTTGACTCATATTTATTGCAAGTATTCCGATTATTGTCTTTTCAACGATGGAGTGGTTACTTTCTTAGAGATGGGTTATGTTTCAATTTAAAATTAATTTCATTCATCTAGCATTAAAAATATATTGAAAATCTTGATCATATAGCTAATATATATCTATATCTATATATATATATATATTCATTAAACCAAAGGACAGAATTCTATATACCATTTGTGTGGGCTTACTCCACTGTAAACCTCTCATGATTGACCTTGTGTTATATTTTCTTTATTTATTGTGGGGATAATTTTGTTATATACTCTATATTCCGTTGGTAACATCGTTAGTATCATTAACAAAAATCAGTTGCTTTACAGGTTTAGAGTGGCATCCTCGTATTCGAGATAAGAAAAATCATTTCATCTCCAATGACTTGCCGCGTTTTATAATGGATTCATATGAAGAATGTCGGGATCCTCCACGTTTGCACTTGCTTGACAAGTATATTCTAATTCTTTTCTGTGCATATGTTTGCCTCAATTGGCTGACAAGCATGCTTTTTCTTTACCTTAATTGACTTACAAGTCGTGTAGTTCAACTTTTATCATAAATATTATTGTATTACATAATGAAATACTTCCTTTGCTGTTCAGGTTTGATACTGGTGGCCCAGGATCTTGTTTAAAGAGATATTCAGATCCAACCTTCTTCAAAAAAGCATCGGCTACCCCTGATGAAGCAAATGCTGAAAAGGTCCGAAGATCTAGAAAAGCTCAAAGAAACAAGGTATGTGCCTACGTTTTGCAGAAATGCACTGAGTAAATGTTAACCAATATCAAAAGTGGCTTTTAGTGGTGTACTCAGGAAGGTCAATTAAGCATAAGTGGCAACCTATTGAAAACCCTTACTGACCTGATTTTTATCAGGTTCTGTTTTGGGTTGTGAAATATCACAACCTGGAATTGGGAGTCCCAACCTAATCCACCCCATCCCTTGCCCACTTCTTAGACCGTGCTTTATTCAAAGCAGAGAATCTGCATTTATTTCTTCAAAAATCTTTTTTTATGCTTCATATGCAATATTGTGGATGATTTGGCTCCATCTTAAGATAGAATGCGGCTGATAACATTATTGATAATATAGTGAATTGCAATGAATCTCGCATTACTCTCTTCTTGATAACCGCTTGTTCTTCTTACATATTGTATTGGATTGTTCTATCTTTTAAATGCCTCAATGGTCCTGTCATTTGGAGTTGTCTGATTAAAATGTTGAAATCAACAGAAGAAAAGAGGATCACAACACAATGGAGATGTATCACGTGGTGCATCGATATCTAATCACAGTAGCAGGTATCCTATATGTCAGATGCATACACATTCATTTTCATAAATTAATGGATTCTCTGATAATTGCTTAACATCATCAGGGGAAAATCCTACATACATATATGAATGCATATTATATAAGACTATAAGTGACTTACGGGTCCCATCTTTGACCAAAAGGAACTAAACCGTATGATATCTGACACTGCAGAATGCAATATATTCCTCCTATTGTAAATGGGCGAAGCTCGTCTTCTCAAACTGCCTCTATGCACGACATGGCATTAAAATCTGATCTGGCGGACAATTCTGTTTCTTTCGACTCAAGAACTGAATCAGGATATATTGAGTATGATGCCCATCCAAGTTCTTCCATGCAAGCCGAAGAACACGAATCTAAGGAATCACCTACTTCTAAATTGGTGCAACATGATGAGACTCTTGATTCTGTGTTGCACGATGATCAAACTGGATTTGTAGATGGTAGCTCTCCTGGGAGTTCATTACAGGACCAAGTTACCTCTGGTTCATCTTGTGTTAATTGGGATGAGAAGACTGAAATTTTGGACCCTCCGTGTCAACAGAATGCTATAGATGAAACTACAGAGATGCTTCCATCAAAGGATGACTTAAATGCACATGATGGAGCAGCTGGTAACTTTAGAACTGTTGAGCAAATGGATGCCCTCTTTGAAAATGAAAACATTTTGGAGTCCATCTCAAGTGGGAGCCAGATTGATGAGATTGAAAGTGAACCAGACAATTTCATGGATGCGCTCAACACCATTGAATCAGAATCTGAAAATGATCTTGATTTTCATACAAAGCGAGGAGTGGAACATTTTGCCTCTGTTATCAACCATGAAGGACCAGATAGAGTGCATGAGGTTACCGTGAATGGTTTGGACCATCAAACTCCATTGTTTGAATCTCATACTGCAACTTCTCAAATTTCCTCAGAAGAAAAAATGCCAACAGATCTATCAAACTCAGCCTCATCAGAGAATCCTACCCATAAGCTGATTTTTCAAATACCTACTGAACCTTGCAATTCAGACCATGGTGTAGGCACCAATATGACTGAAATTTTTGATAGTTCGAGCTTAGAATCTGTTAATGATGATTCAACATCCCCTAGCTCTGGTACTACCAGTGTGCAGGATAAGACCATTGGCAGTTTATGCATTGGTCATGAATCTCCTGCTGACATTTCATGGAATGATACAGCATCCTGTAGCCCTGGAACTACAAATCAGCAGGATAAGATCATCAGCAGTTTATGTGAGTCTCAAGAATCTCCTATTGAAATTTTGAGGAATAGTTCAACTTTCTCTGGCTCTGGAACTACTGATGTGAACGATAAGATCATAAGCATTTCATGCGAGTCTCAAGAATCTCCTGCTGAAATTTCCAGGAATAATTCAATTAATTTCTGGACTAATGGCGGCCTGTTAGGACTTCAACCATCAAAACCTCCCGATTTCACCATGGCAAGTCCTGTAATTCAAGATTCTGCGACCAGAAGTAGCACTGAGACAGTTGGTCTCTCAAATCACTACGGACGTATAGTTGACGAGAATGAAATTAGACAAAGTACGCTGGGTGAGGATGCTGGCTGTAATGAAAAGGATCCAAGTCCTAAATCCTCCATTTCGTGCTCTGATTATCAAGTAGATGGTATCTCAAAGCTTGGAGATATTATTGGTGATTCTCATAAGCGTAATGTATTTAGCCATGCAATGGAGGAGGATGGTTTGAAAGAAACCAATACGAAGGAAACTGGAACTGTGTTACCAGTTGCTCTATATGGTAAATCCACTTCCAATGAAGTGAATGAGAAGAGTGATGAGAACTCTTCTCGGGTATTTGGGCTTGGCCGTAGGTTACTTGTGAATGGTTTTGGTAGAAAATCTCTACATGTCCATGATGAAAAGTCAGAGCCTGCTAGTTATTTAAATGCTGGTGCATTGGACCAGAGATATGAGCACCACAAATTAGAGAACCAAGCATTGTCCGAGACATCCTTTGGAGGGAAGTTTGAGAATGAATTTTCTTTTGATTCATCTCCACCTTCACCACCACTTGAACATATGAAGATATCTTTCCATCCTGTAAGTGGCGTCGAAACTTCCATACTCAAACTCAAATTATCGGATGGGAATCAAAGCCATGAAAATGTAAGAGACATGTTTCAGTCATTTCAGTTGATCCCAGAACTTGCTGTTCCTCTGCATGAATTTGGTTCTGATAGTGATGATGACACATTCTGTAGATCATCTACATATAAATCAGATGATTGTCTAAGCCAACTGTCTGATTCGAATTCTGAACAATGGGAATCTAGTGAAACTCTAGAAAGCAAGAACCATGAACTATATGATGCTTTGTGTGCAAACTCACCAGCGGAACATATATCCTCCACCTCTCTGGAACAAGGGAGGATATCACATAATGGCAATTATGGTGACGGTGGAGTCAAAAGTGCTTATGCCGAGAATGGTCTGGAAGATTCTTTCTCTGATCCTTTGCTTGATCTTCCAAGTTTAGAAGCTTTGGAACCTGTACTTCATAAAGAAGCAAACAACGATTCACATCCAAAGGATCTCCAGGGTTTGAGATGGTCAGGGGACCCTACACCAGGGCCACCGCCTCTTCCTCCAATGGAATGGCGTGTTTCAAAACCTCCCTTAAATGTTACAGACGAAACCTCAGATATATCTGAAAGTGCTAAACATGTTTTCAATTCAGAACTTTTGGGGTCTATCACTCTCCGGAAAACTAAGCCATCCCTAGCGCAACCACAAGAAGTAAATGAGGAGCCCATTTCTATCGAACCAAAAGCCAAGGTATCATGTCGTATTGGATATTTGAGATTTTTGCTTATGTGAGTTCAATCCTATTCTTTTAATACATGAAAGGTATTCAACTATAAAGTCGAAACTATGGAAGGATTTATCAAATTCTTCTTGCTGCTGCAGGACCAAGACAGGAATGGACAGAATGAAGGTGACCAGGCTCAAAATGGCATACGGATAAACGAAAAAGAAGATTTTTTACAACAAATCAGAACGAAGGTGAGTAGCCATTCTTTCTTGTCATTTGGTCCGGCTGCTGTGCAGAACCCAAAAAACACTTGGCCTTTGTTTTAGATTGGTTTTTCATGTTCTTATGTAAAATGTGCCAAGTCAAGAATTTTCTCATCTCTTCTGCTTTTTGTAAATTGAAAGTAACATCAAAGTGTAGTATCAGTAGACATCTACTAATGGGAATCTATATAAGCTCCAGCACTTAATCATGTGTGATTGTACGTGGTTATAGCATCTTGATAGATTGATTTTAGCTTGAAGTAAAGTCCGTCTTCCAATGATTGATGCTTACTCTTTTTTCAATCACTAGAGTAGACTAGAGTAGAGTAAGCAATTAAGTAATCCATTGCTAATTATGTGCATATTTGTTGTTGTCATGTCCTTCCAGTCATTCAACCTGAGACGCACGGTTGCAGCAAAGGCAACAACCACACAAGTACCCACTACCAATGTCAAAGTCACCGCAATTCTGGAGAAAGCAAATGCCATTCGCCAGGTTCCCCATTATCCTCAAACCCTTTTATTTCCTTACCTTTCGCATTGCGCAATCAAACTGACAAATTCGAGGAACCTTTCAGGCTGTTGGGAGTGACGGAGGAGATGACGAGGATACCTGGAGTGACACTTGATTTGAGCATATGGTTATGCCAGCCCATGAGAAACAATCCTCTTGCAGGCTTGAAGTTTACAAACTCTCGGGCCGAAGCTGTTTTATACATATGTGAATAACTTCCAGTTTCATCTGTAATTAAGCGTAGGGCTAAGGCTAATGTTGTACTGATCAGTTGCAGTAATTTTGATTGATTCCTTTAGGTAGGGCTAATGTTGCATTGATCCTAATTTAGAAATAAAGATTTTAATTTCCAGTTTTTGCCAAGGTTTTCATAATCAGAGTACATTTTTCATAGAATCAAACAGCATTTCACGTAGAAAGAAAATCCCATAAATTTACCTCTATAATCTGAAATGGTCAATGAAATTTGATTGTGATTTGCTTCATAAAGTTCATAACCAACAATCATGAGGAATGTGTACTATCCTCTTTCTTCAAATACTTTTCGGTCAATGAATGTCTTACGTTTTCAGAAATTCAGAGTATTTTATACATTGTACGATTGAAAATGAGTACATGCAGATGGAGTATGAACTGAACTTTCTGTAAAATTCACGTCGTATTTATTCGTTTTTTCTTCCTCTCTCTGTTCTTTCCATTTTATAAAACCATATCAAATATAATATGCTCACAACTTCATATTATTAATTGATTAATCTCAGTGTTAGACTGGCATTGCAGCCTTCAACCGGCACACGGATTGAATTTAGTAAATTTAATATTTTATAAATGATTTAATACTTTATAATTGAGCCGGAAAGGAGACTTTCTTTTCATTTAATTAAACCCAACTTGATTATAATTCTGTAATTGAAACAATTAATTAGCCATGCTTAATTATTTCCTAATCTTTCCAACTCAGCCCAAGATTATCTTTGTTATAGAAAAAGCATAATAATGTAGAAAGAAGATGTGATTAGAGCACTTTTTTTTTTTTTTCCTTTTCTTTCTTAAAGAATGATATTCGTCTGTCAAATGCAAATTAACTTGGACTAATTAGTAGAAAAATAAGAATCAAAGAAAAAAAATGTGGATATAAAAAATTCAATAATGATCTAGTAAAGTTCATTTTTCTTACGCAATGGTATTTTATTTTTAAGAAAGTGAATATCTGCCTAGTTATGCAATAAATTTATGATAAAATGTCAAAAATATCATCAATATAAATTATCAACAATATTTATGTCATTCACTTCAAAGTACTTACCAAATGGGTTTAACTCAGATAATTCTAACCTTGACTTGTAAATAATTAATCAAAAATTTAAATTTTAACGTTATATTGTGTGGTAAATACTTTCCGACTTTCATTTATAGAGTAAAAAGAAATGTTATGGGACCAATAGATCTTTTTTCTTTACAAATGTGCACTTAGAAGGCAGTTAACTTTTACCCCTAACAAGGAGGGTACCCCAACTATCTAAAAGATGCACCAAAAATCACTTTTCTCTTTACTTCTTTAAACATCCTTTAAGCTTTTTGATCAAAAGGGTTCTTGGAAAGCATCATAAAGAAAAATTTGCATGCATTTCTGAGGAAAAAAGTGTTGAAATTGTGCTACTTGTCTACACTATCATATATAATTAGGGAAAATGTTGGAAATGAGGGTCTACTTTTGCATTAACTAAAAATAAAGATTCCTTTATTAAAGAAATCCCATTTCCTAATTACTTTTTTATATTATAATTGCAAACTGAAAGCAGCCCGGACCGCAAAGTCCACAAACCCTATATTGTCCAAGGAAGGAAAAGGAAGTAACAAAGTTAATCATGAAATCCATTGAAAGTTTGGAACCCTTAAAATCCAATGGAAGCAACAAAGTTAACCATCAAATTCATGGAAGTTCAATTTTATATTTTCCAAATTTTGTAGTTTGATTTTGAAATTATAATGTTAATATGAACTTTAGTGTTTGATATTACGAGTTTGAGAAGAAAAAAAAATTTCTCCCTTTTGATTTTGATGTAACTTTTATGGTAATATTGATGTGAAATTGTGAACTCACACAATTTGGTTTCGACGTTCGATTTTTTTTCCTTCAAAATTGCGAGTTTGAATTATTGAATTATAAAATTCATATGAAGACTAGAGTTTTACAATTCAGGGAATTTTTTTTTAATTTTTTTTTCCATCTTGAGTTTGGTTTTTTTATGGTAAGATTTATACACAATATGACATTAGGGTTTCAAGCTATTTTTTTCTTCAATATTTCGAAGTTTGTGTTTGGAATTATAAGTTTCATATAAACTTTAACATTTGATATTACACGTTAGAGCAAAAAATATTGAATTTTGTCCCTTTTGAGGAATTTTTTTTTATGATAAAGTTGATGTGAACTTTCAAAATATGAGATTCGTTTTTCAAATTTCAATTTATTATTTCGAGATTTGAGTGTGGAATTATAAGGATAATATGAACTTTAAAATTTAATATTATGAGTTAACGAAGAAATTTTGAAATTTCACCTTTTTGAGTTTAGTTTTTATATGTTAATGTAAGGTTGATATGAACTCTCACAGTATAAGATTGAGGTTTCAAAATTCAATTTCTTTCCTTTAAACTTTCGAGTTTGAATTTTTGAGTTAGAAGGTCTATATGAAGTCTAGCATTTGCGGTTACGGATTGGAGATTTTTTTTTGTTTTGAATTTTTTCCATTTTGTGTTTGATTTTTCTAGGGTAAAGTTTATATGAACTCTCATAATAAGAAATTAGGTTTCGAAGTTCAATTTTTTTCCTTCAAAATTTTGAGTTTTGGAGTTTTCAATTATATCATAGTTCTAACATTAAATTGGTGAAAAAAAGTTAAAGTTTTGAAATTCCAATATCATATTGTAATCAAAATCTATTTTATTAGAGAATTTTTTCACTTGGTAGTTTTTATTGGTAGTTCCTCGTCCAATCCTACACGAATCTTACCATAAAGATGCATGGGAATTTCAAAATTAAGAATTTTGGCTAGATCCCTTGTTTTTTCCCCTCATCCAACACACCATTACCGAATAATGAATCGTTAAAGTTGCATACTATGGGTGAACACGGTTTGGATCAATATGAATGTATCTCAAAATCAAATTCATATCATTAGTATTTTAACGCTTCGATACGGTTTGGATCTTCAAAAAATAGAATTGAAACTTTTATAATTCAACCCGTTATTAACAAAAAGGACTCCTCTAAGACATAACCATTTCAAAAATTCCAACATTGACATTAACATTTCATTCATCCACTTATAGATGCCATCCATACAGATCAATAAATAAATAATTTCAACATTTTAAACTTCATATCTAGCAAGTTATTTATAAATATAATTTACATTCAAATGCAGCAAATAATGAGTAAAAATTTCATGAGATATGGTACATAGTAAGCACTTACACTAAGAAATTAAAATGCGAAAGTATTAACTATTAAATATATAAATAAAAACCTTAAGGGTTCGATTTGGATTCTAACGGCTTTCACGTTATTTATAAATATAATTTAAATTCGAAAGTAGCAGAAAATGAATAAGAAAATTTGTGAGATATGGTACATGGTAATCACTTACACTAAGAAATAAAAATTTGAAAATATTAACTAATAAATATATAAATAAAAACCTCAAGGTTCGATTTTCTGACGGTTTTCAAGTTATTTATAAATATAAATTAAATATGAAAGTAGCACAAAAGAGTAAAAAAACAATTGTGAGATATTGTACATGGTAAGCACTTACACTAAGAAAGTAAAATACAAAAATATTAACTAATATAAATAAAAACCTTAAGTGTTCGATTTAAATTCCAACGATACGTTTTCAAACTATTTGATTTTTATCCGATCAAATCCAAATCAAAGAATCGATAACATTTTAAAATCAAATCCAACTCCAGCACTTTCAACAGATTTGATTTCCACTCCACCACCCCCTAAAGAGAATGCATGGAATAGATCTCCAATGTCTAGTAATTGTTCATATTTATGAAGGCATATATGCTTGCAAACAGGTGCTAGAATCTGATTGGATAAAAAGTCATAAAACCGACTCTAGTCATGTGTATAGTAATAGTGTATATTATTATGTAATTAATAATCCAATTTAGATCTTAAAACAAAAAAAAAAAAGTGATTATTGATATCTGGATGTATATAATATGCTGTTATTGGCATCTTTTGATATCATTTTACTTTAATCTTTCTATATTTTTATATGGGGCATATTTTATTTTAATTAATTTAAATTAAAGCATAAGATCTGAATTCTTGTATATTATATATATGTATATATACGTATACATATTTTATGTTTATCTGAATTTTTCTTTTTGAATAAAGTACGATAGTGCATATTAGAATAATAACGAACCATACACAATGCGGTGATGCAAAACTAGGTGGCCTCATAAGACTATATCGGAACATTCAATTCGATCCAAGAAAAAAAAGTGTCACGTCAACTATGAAAAAAACTATATATATATATCCACGTTTGCAATTTAATTTTAAATTAATACCATATAAATAATTTGAGAAAAAAAATACCACCCAACTAGTTAATGATATATTTTTTATTTTTTTTTCTTATATATAAGATGTACGGTTTATATTAATCAATTAATAAGATTGAAAAGAAAAAGCCCAAATGCATGGAGATCGCTCAAAGCAACAACTAAACAAGAAGCCTTTAATTTTTATTTTTTTTTTATTTTTTAACTTTAACACTTTTTTCTTTTTCTTACTTTTTTTTTTATTCTTGTGTGTGTAGAATATGTACACAACAACAACTTTCATTAGCAGCATCCATGCTTTAATAATCTCTCTTTAGGCTCCCATCACTACTAACACTTTGTACGCGACCTACCCATTGATGAAAATATCGCTGGATGTCGCCGAAATTTCGCCGAAATTTCGTCAATTTAGGCCGGCGGCATGTAAGAAGGGGGGGAAAAAATTTCGCCCAAATATCAAACAATTGACATGTTTTGAGTCCATAGATCTTTTTCTAGGATCAAAATGATGAAAATGCACTATTAATTCGTAAAAATCGGACTTAAATCGAAGTATATATCGCCGGGTCATGCCGCCGGGTCGGAAAACCCGAGTTGCAGACCCGGCGGGAGGTAGGGGGAGACTGTTGCTAGCCGGTTAATTTGTATGCTTATATAATCGACGTTAGATAATTTAACAAAGTCCAGCCCAGCAGAGTTGGTGTGGGTTTTTGGACTCATTTGGGGGGTCTCGGGTTCGACCCCCCTTGCTGCCAAAGGTCTGTTTTTATTGTTTTTTTCCAGTTTTTATTGTTTTTTCCAATTTTTATTGTATACTCATTTATTGTATACTCATTTATTGTCCAGTTTTTATTGTAACAAAGTCCAGTTTTTATTGTATACTCATTTATTCAAATTTTTTCAAAGGTTGGTTTTTTTTTTTTCCATTTTTTTTCAATTTTATATAATCAATTACTTCCAATTTTTTAAACAAAATTTGACCCTATTTTTTCATTTTTTTTTTCAATATTAAATATATTTAAACTTATTTTATCATTTTTTTTACATTGAATTTTTGTATGTTTATTGTTATGTTTTTAACCTTTTTAACATTCAATTATAGTAACTCACTTCAATTTATATTTATATTTAAGATTTTATATTATTAGTCATCGGCAGAATCATATTACATCAAACAATTGTCATATATTTATCATACCAAAGTCATTTTATATTTTTTATTAGTCCTATATAACAATTATTGGGTACTTAAGTTTTTCCCAAAGTTATATTCCAAATTTCCGTCATTTGAACTCAATTTCCGTCATTTTTGTTGACCGTAAACGATATCGATATCGATATCGATATTTGGGGCGAGATATCCGTAAATTCGGCGAGCGATATATCCGTCGATATCGATATTTTCATCCTTGGACCTACCTGGACTTAGGACCCACATTTTAGACTTCTTATTCCAACAATAAAATGACACTATTTACTGATTACCGTGTTACTAAATAAGATTAATTTACTGTGTTCAAATAGTATTACTTATAAAATTATTACTTGCTCTTTTAATTTTATTATTATTATTATTATATGTTTATTAAATTTTTTATTGTTTATTTAGATTATAACTTATAACGTGTGAATTGATTGCCAAAATTATATACAATCGAATTTATTTTTATAAAACGAGTAAGTCATTGGTGTATTTGAAGATTGACATCACATGGATACGGTGTAGTTCGATTCAGATATTGATAATATTCAAATTCAAACCGTTAAAATCTTGACAGTTCGATACGGTTTGAATTTTTTAAAATTAGAATGAAATCATTTCCAACCAAACTGTTACTAAGAGTTTGTTTTTTTTATCAATATGGACGGTTTAAGCATAATAAAAAAAATTAAAGCATGTGTAGAGTACTATACGGACTCACCGTCACATTTCTAATTAATACATCTTAAGATTCCTTCATTCAAATATTCATAATTTATACAATCAAGCTTTCAAACATTCCAACTAATTTTTCTTCAAATATAACCTAAACATAACAGACACAATAACATTAGAAAAAAAACTAACAAAACACATTAACATTTGATGTCTTTAAAACCGACAAAACACATCAATATTTACCCAATTTACTTCCAACATTTCAACTAAAATATAAAAAATACAACAACATTATTAATGAAACCAACAAACACACAACAACTGGGTGTACTTACTTGTGTGAGGGTATCGACACGTAGATTTAAAAATTAATATATTCATTAACGATCCAATTTGAATTTAACAATTTTCCAAAATGAAAATCCAAAACTAAATCGTTATTAACAGAGCGGTTTGGATTTTCAAACAATTTGACTATTAACTAACCAAAATCAAACTATTAGATAAATAGCGATTTGAAGCAGTTCGATTAATATTTTCAATGAAATTTTACTTTTTGAAGAGTTTAAAAATAATTACAAGATTTGAATGTTTATATTAATTCGAATCTGTTAGGGGAAGTAAAATATAATTTTCAATATACTTATGAAACTACATGTGATGATGACGAGGAGTAATGACATGTACAAAAAGTTCATCCACGACTTTGCCGAAGCCACCTAACCCAACCTGGCCTGGCCTTCTTGGCGGCTGTCACATGGATTATTACGATTCTGCTTTTAATTTAAGCACTTTTTTTTTTAATCGTTTCGCTTGTTCTATAAATACATAAGCACAAACAAGCCACCTTCCTCAAACCAAACAGATCGTATATAGATCCGTTAGACAGTGTTAATTTGTCTCTAACATGGCTGAAGTCAAAAATGGCGGAATTAAGCTCTTTGGTACGACAATTACATTGCAGAACAGATCACAAGTAAAAGAAGAACAAGAAGAAGAACCCAAGAAATCTGATCCAACGGTGGAGAAGCGGCCAGATAGGATCATACCGTGCCCAAGATGCAAAAGCATGGAGACCAAATTCTGTTACTTCAATAACTACAACGTGAACCAGCCTAGGCACTTCTGCAAAGGTTGCCAGAGGTACTGGACCGCCGGTGGGGCCCTACGGAACGTGCCGGTGGGGGCTGGTCGCCGGAAAGCCAAGCCGCCGTGCAGGGGCATGGCCGGATTCCCCGAGGGTTGTATATATGAGGGTGCGGATGTGGTGCATCAGTTTGAGTTGGAGGGTGTGGTGGAAGAGTGGCACAGCATGTCGGCCGCGCAAGGCGGTTTACGCCACGTTTTTCCCGTGGCGAAGCGGCGGAGGAGCGACTTTGGTGGTCAAACATGCAGTTGATCGATCTCGATCGCCTTGTTTTTATTATATAAATTTTTTTCAAAAAAAAATCCATATTATTCAAGAAATTGAGAAACAATGTATATATATATGTATGTATGTATTGTATTAGGCTAATTATGAGTAAGCAAACTGTACGTGTATATACAGATTAATAGGTATGAGTAATAATCACTTAATTAATCTTCGTATTAATTGGATTATATTTCCATCATTAGGGTATCAAACTCAATCAATGCATATTCATCCATTAAAACTTCGTTAACTTTAAAACTGATAAAATTGACCTTGGATAATATTTTCGGAATCAGAATGATAAAATATTCAAATAATCATAAGGATATTTTAGTATTTACATAGCTTATATTTAATTAAGATTTTTTATATTTTATGGACTATGTGTAATATTTTTTAAACTTCGGGGAGTGTTTGTGTAAAGTGTAAAATTTGAGGGGTATTTGTGAAAATCTTGTTCTTATTATATAAAAATTATTTTAGTAATTTCAAGAAATTGAGAAACAATATATATATATATATATATATATGTGTGTGTGTTAGCCTAATTATGGGTAAGTAAACTATACGTGTAGATACAGATTAATAGGTGGTAATAATAATCACTTAATTAATCTTCCTATTAATTGGATATATTCCCATCATTATGGTGTCAAACTCAATCAATGCATATTTGATAGGGGTTATTTATACGAACACCCCTAACATTATTTAGGTTTTCACAAACACTCCCTGAGATTTTAGATTTTACACAAACGCTCTCTTAAGTTTCAAAAACTTACATATAAACTTATTTATTAACTAATTATCAATTAAAACCTGGCATTAACCAAAAAATTGACAAAATTAACCTTCAGTAATATTTTCAGAATTAGAATGATAAGTTATTCAAATAATCATTAGGATATCTTAGTATTTACATAGTTTATATTACATTTAATTAAAAAAAATTATATTTTATGCACTATAATCTATGTAATATTTTTTTTAAACTTGGAAGGAGTATTTGTATAAGGTGTAAAACTTGAGGTGTCTATGAAAACTCAAAAACATGTTGGGAGTGTTTGCGTAAATAATTCATTTTATACAAGAAATATGGAAGGAGATGAATTCAAAAACAGAATCTGGAGTGCAAAAATAAAATTATATTTAGGTAAACTATGACGTGAGAAGTAGTCATTTCCTATTGTTTACACAAAATGAGGACCAAACTGAATGAAGTTGGGGGGCACAAGTTTTCTATTATATCATGTACACCCAAAACCTATTTTGTTTATGATTTAAAGTTCGCATGATCATCATTCAAGCTAGAATATAAGATACGTTTCTCATAAGTCATAACCCAGATTCTTATTCTTCAGGAGATGATGTGTTGGCACGTCTAAGCCAACAAAAAAAAAAATGAAGTAAATAAACCGAGATACGATCATTCGAGTTTTTATAAGTAGAAACTCTATTCCTAAGCTTGCATCTGCTACAATTTTAATTTAGCATCCACAGTGTAAAGTTCATGGGTACAGACTACAAATTATGCCTCTGTTAAAAAAAATTCTCAAAATTTATGAGTCTCTTCGACTCCCCTGAGAAAGGAAAGGCCTTAAAACCCAAGAATTTACACCATGATAGGTAAAAATTTGCTCCACATGTAAGTGCGTCGCGTATCGATTTTTATACGTTTGACGTTGGCTTACATGGGGAAAACTCATCTGCAATCTGCACCAACTGCTTCACTGATGGATTTGAAACCGTCCCTTTCTAAGCATTCGGACATTTCAGCCTACGATAAGGAATGAAAGATAATAAGACTCCTAGATAATAAGGGAAGAATTTCTGCAGAATTGGGCATCAGAAAGTACCTTTATTTGGGGGATGAGAGCAGGTCCCCCGTAGGCAAATGCTGTGTAAAGCTGAACAAGACTTGCTCCAGCTCGTACTTTCTTGTAAGCATCCTCTCCACTAGATCAATGGCAAAAATAGGTTCCGTTTAAAGTGGCGACAAAGGAGACAACAATTCAAATATGATAGATATGAGCATCTCTAATCCGGAATAGATAGATATAAATGAAAACAATATTAATACAGCGCTGTTCAGACTGTACCTGCTAATGCCTCCGCACCCTACTAAAGGAATCTTTCCCTGATTGAGATTAAGTTAACAGGGTCAATATTGGATAAATATAAATAAAATGAAACCAAAAGGAAAGAGCTTAGAATCAGACATAGATCAAAATTAGATTCAAACGAGCTTGATGTATGAGTATGACAAAATCTAGATGTCATATACATCAAACCAAAAAAGGTAATAAGCTATTATGAAATTTAACGCTTGTATACCGATCTTATGTTTACTGCACTTGCTAATGCAATGGCAAAGGAGAATCATGAAGAGTAACTTCTTTTTTGTTTAAGCCACAAAGAAATGGTGGATGAGTACAAGAAACTGCATCTCACGATGGAAACTTCACACATCCTAAAAAATTGCAATAAAAGAAGAGTGCATCTTGTAAAGCACATGTTCCATGTACTCTACAGTCTCTACCTCAGAGCAACTTTTGTACATAACAAGTTATATGAGTTGCCAAGAGGTTGCGTACCCTCGTCAAAATGTACATCTCCTTTAAGAGACTGGTAGCGGGATTAAAGAGTGGTTTTCCACTAAGGCCACCAGCTTCAGAAGCCACTGGGTTTACACTAACAGATACTGGTCTTGAAACAGTTGTGTTTGATATAACCTAGAAGAAAAAGAGAAGTAAATAAAAAGGATAAAAAGAACTCATAAGAATAGAACAAATTGCCCTATATTTTATGCATAAATCAATATACTGAACATAAACTCATAGCCCATAATCTAATAGTTAACAGGTAGAAAGAACAGCATAAAGTTATCATTTCCCAGCACATAAATAGTGAATTTCTCCACTTTCTTTAAAGGAGGGGCTGTAAGTGCAGATTCTTCTTAATAAAGCCAAAGAAAAAAAAAATTTAAATACAGCATATGAATATGCTAAACAGTAAAAAAAAAGTTTGCAAATGAAAATCTAAAGGGAAACATACCAATCCGTCCAAGCGAAGGGCAAGGGCGACCTATTTTTTATAAACAAGGAACACCATTAGAAACAATGTTAAGGTGGAAGGAAAATAACCAATTAAGAACATGAATACATACTGCAGCAATATCTTCAAGGTCTTCTTTAGACAAATCAGGAGCAATTTTCACCAGCAATGGAGGAGGACCCTCTTCACCCCATTGCATTTCATCACGAGCAGCTTGAACCTTGATGGGAAGGAGGAGTTATAAGAGCCAGATTTGCAGAGACTCTGAGCAATTATATATAGAGAGAAAATTAGTGCCTTGAGCTCCATACCTTTTTCACCAGGTCCTTTAACTGCTTTCTTCCCTGAAGCATGCGTAACCCAGGGGTATTGGGGGATGAAACATTAATCACCTGCAAAGAAAGGAGCAAAATATTGTTGAATTAATGCAAAAATATTTGAACTCGAAATTTATACACATAAATTAAAACCTTAATGATTGCAGTTAATAAATTATTACTGAAACACTCAAGAGAAAAAATATCAAGATAATGCAAGATATCAGCTGGCTGACAATTCGGCTTTCATTACTAAAGTTAAAAAGATTTATATTTTATATTTTATTTTTACTATAATCTGAATCATTTCCCGGTCCAAGTTTGATTGATAAGATATCCTAGTCACTTAACAGAAAGTTGGACCTCCTAATTGCAACTGAGCTTTAAAACATTTACTTTCCAAAATCTCTATTTCCTATAAAATTTGACTTTAAAACCCTCAAAAGACTGACTGACATCAATTGTTGACAGAAAAGGAAAATACATAACCAACTCTGTGGTATAATTTGCGAGATTTGATAAAGTAGCCTAAAGTGGTATGCAATTATGCAACTCAAAACCAAACGAAGAACAGAAGGAAATCCTATTCCTACACTACCAATCCAAATAATCAAGAATTCAAGATGTATTTTCCAACAAGAGGGAATGAACATGTCTTTAGTTGCTTAGCAGCAGAGCCACAACACCAGGAAAAATTAAAGAACGCTACCTCTTATGCTTAATATGAATATTTAGCATTAAAAAAATACTAGACTATAAGAAACCATTAGAGAACAACGTACCAGGTAGTCAGCATACTGGGACAATGTATGAACCCCTTGTACATAATCTCCAGATGCATCTTCACTTGTTTTATTCTTCCCAAGGTTCACCCCTAGTATTCCAGGGCCAGCTTTCCCTCCAGGTTTCACTTCTTCACCTGAAGAAGATGAAGTAACTGTGGTTTCATCCAACTTCCTCTTACCGTGCTGAGCACCTAACCGCTTTGCAACAGCAACGATTCCTTCACTATTGAAGCCACATCGATTGATGATAGCTCTGAACAAAATAGCAGGTAAATTAATAGCACATAACTACATAAGTTAGAAAAAGAATGTAACCAGGTCAAGTTATAAGAAGCCAAAGAAACTTCACCACCTTCCAATAATGAATATAAAACTTGACTCAATACAAGAAATTTAAGGCAGTTCACATCTTAACCATATAAGATAAATAAGAAATATTGAAATATCCATACCCTTGCTCACGCAATCTGAAGATACGAGGCTTTGGATTGCCCTCTTGTGGAACAGGAGTTACAGAGCCAATTTCTACAAAGCCAAAGCCTAAACCAAGTAAACCATCAATAGCCTCAGCATTCTTATCAAAGCCAGCAGCAAGACCTATAGGATTGGAGAACTTCCTTCCCCAAACTTCTGAACCTAAATTTGGCGGATCTGGTCTCTTCTCTCTAGGAACCCAACCACGTGCTGCGGCTGAGACACCCAGTCTATGAGCAACCTCTGGATCCAGAAAAGCGAAGAATGGATTCACAAGTTTTGTAGCTGAGAATAGCCAGCCACTTCAAAAATTCGATATCCAAATATTAGCAATAAACGTAAGTAAATTTAAACTTCAATGCCAAAACTTAAGGCATTCAACAAATACAATTTCATAATAATAAAAACCTCATTAGGGAAAATAAAAATATGATGATAAGACGCTTATAATCTAAATTTTTTGATGCAAAGTTAGACACTAGCAGAAACAGAAACAAGTACTGTGTAGGTGAAAGTCATGAGACTTAAAAATTTGCACACATAACACACTTTACAAGCTATAAAAGGGTCATACCTTTTATAAGTCCCAAAAAAGTTATGAATTTAGGAAAAGAAATTTATGATTTTCACAAATAGGCATTATTCCAAAGTTTTTGGGTCCCCAAACACCAAAGAACACACAATCACGACACAAGAGTTTCAAAAAAAATCAGCATGGAAGATTCTGAATTCAAACATCAGACATCGCCTTCAGAGAACTCCAAATGTTTTATGGTTATACTTCTCGGTTTGAAAGATAACAGTAAGTGGAATTAAACAAGAATGCATGCACACTGTAACCAGAATGGTAGACCAAAGGAAAAGTTCAATGCAAAAGAGCAAAACTTCTATTCAAAGATTTAAATGAAGTACCAGAAAGTTGCTTCATCCACAGTGCTCACATAAGCTCCTCCACCTATAATCAAACCTAAGGTGGCTCCTGTCAACAATCTCCCCTAAAATTCAAAATAAGCATACAGACTTCAAAACTAAACAACAATACATGTGATTAGTAACTGGTTAAAAATACAATGAACTTCCAACCAAATCGACTTAAAATACGAGTTCACGCAAAATAAAGTGAAAAGGCGCCATTATGGTGAGATGGGATTTTAACTCGAACAAATACTACTAGTCATAGTTCTTCCTCTGTGATCTTTGCACCCAGAGATAGAGGGAGAGAGAGGGATGTCATACTTTCTTCGAAAAATGAGGAATCTTTGGAGCTGTTTCTGCAGCAGAAGAACAATGTCTGGCTCCTGCGATAGGAGCTGTGCATGCCCTTTTGAACAGAAAGTCTCTCAGTAATTTTCTGGAAAACCTTGCCGCCATGACCTTCACAGGGTTTAGGGAAGAAAATAATAAAAATATGACCATTAAATTTCGACTCAAATAACGTTTTTGGAAAGAAAATAATCAAACGCGAATTCGATGGTAGAAAAGGAACATACAGAGCAGTAGAGCAGTAGAGCAGTAGAGCAGTGGAGCAGTGGGAGGCCAGGGAGTGCTACACAGCTGCTTGCGGCGGCAATTTGAAGGGACAAAAACGATGGGTTTAATTCTTAATTGGCACACAGTTGGGTTTGGCCTTTTCTCCAATGGGGACGGGCACCCGGTTCTTTCTGTTCTTTTCTTCTTTTTGTTCAATTTTCTCATATTTTTCAAAATTGACAATAAGGTACATGACAATTTACCACCGTGTAATTTACTTGAATGAAAAATTTTAAGATTATTAAAAATTTATTAAATGATAGAATTTAATTATCGAAATTAATTTTCTAAAATTTATGAAGTCTTATATTTGAATAATATAGAAGTAAAATAAAATTTAAATATATAATTTAATACTCATATATAAATAATAATTATAAAGATAAAATTTTGAAAAATGACATATTTTTATATGGAATTTAAAAATGTTATTTGTAGCATCCAAATTTCAAATGTTCTATTTTCTTGAAATCTTAAATTCTTATATTTATTCATCCAAATAAGAGAATAAGTACATTGGAAACTTGAAATACTAAGTTTTTAGCAAATCTCATATTTTTTTTCCCCATATCCAAACACACCCTTAGTAATACATCACTACTTTAAGTTCTAACATTTGATAAACATGCATGTATTTCTTAAATATAATAATCTGGCTTTATCGTTTAAATTTCGATCCAAATTTTTGTTAAATGTTGATAGGATTTTTGTGATTTCATTTTTTAACTATTACCCTCGATGGCGAGAGTGAGCCTAACAAATTATTTTTTTAGATTACCAAATATGCCCTCGATTAATATTCATATATACTCTCAGGCACGAGCTGCTGCCTTGGGTTAGGGTGTGATCTAGTCCATCCGAATTGATGACCCAACGTAAAATTTTATGTAATGTTAGTTTATATAACCTACTTATTAATTTATTTTACACTTAAATAAGAGAGATAGTGATACTTTTGGAAATTATACGATGTCTTATCCATATAAAAAAAATGTTTGTTGTAATTTTAGGTGTTATTGTATTTTATTTGCATTATTATTTGTTATTTCTTTGCATAAAAAATGTATTTTTTAATCAATGGAATTCATTTAGTATCTATCGAAATTTGATAAAAAAAAGTTTACCCTAATTAAAATGTAGTCCACCTCATTTTTAGTTCCTGAGTTCATGCCTGTATACACTTCCTAATTATAATTTTACTTAGCAATCGGTATACCTAGGAATGAGATAATCGGAACTTAAAAAACTCGATCATCAGGTTAATTAGGCACCACTTTGCAAAGAATATGAATTAACAATAAGCAAGAGCTTAATACATAATTTTCCAAAGAAGAAAACAATGAGAAGATGGACAAGGAGACCAAAAATATAACGTAGAAAAATTTAGCAGTAGCTGATCGATACAAGCCACGTAATGATTAAGATTAAGACAAGGCAGCTAGCTTAGCACACACCAAAAAAAAAAATAAAAAAAATTACACCCTATAGTGCAACTACTGCATATATAGATATGTATAAATAAAAATTTCTCTCATACATAATCACAGATGGATTAGTAAGGGAAATTAACAAAATCCCATTTTATTAAATACACATCATGATCAATCTAAATAAATGCTGGGATTCCTATTCATCGTGTACTAAGAAAGAACATAATCGACACAATGACGATAATGGCGGCTTAAACAATGTCGCCATCGAGGGTGAGGCCGAGTTCCTTGAGGACCTCGGCACACTCGGGATCAGTTTCCTTCTTGAGGAAGCCAAGAGGGTTTGGAATGCGATAGGGTCCGGCGATGCCGTTGTTGTTTGTTAGGCTCACTCTCGCGCTCAACTTTGCATGAGAGTCGGTGCTAATCTCGCTGCAGTCTTCTTGTGGACTCTTTACCAAAATAACCTCGCAAACCTCCTCTTCGTGGTCCCCGTCCACCGCGATGTGGTACCTCCCTTGCTCATCGGTTTCGGCCTCGGTGCTTAGGCTTACGCTCCCACCTTCCCGGTCTCTGCATTCCAACCTCACCTTAGCACCTGCATGGAGATGCAAATACTCGCTACATTGTCACACCCCAAAAAAATAAAAAAATAAATAAAGTAATTCGTCAATTGTCCTTTTAAAGTATTATTAATAGTCAAATATTCCATGTCATCATATTTACTTACATTTTTACTCATTTTTTGTCTCTGCTAATCAAATATGATTGGTAATAAGTAATTTTTTCTTTTATTAATGTTATTTGATGCGTATACTTGCATAAAATATCGGATACTACAAATGAAGAGGTACCTTTAAGGGGGTCGCTGATTCTGGTCATGAATTGGGTACGGCAATTGTCACAGTATACAAGCCCTTCGACGCTAAGCGCTTCGGTGGCTGGGCCAGGGGCGGCGGCGCCGCCGCAGCAAGCTAAACCGACGAGGGAGAAGAAGCAAAGTGTAGAGGCAAGAACGATGACACTACTAGACTTTTCCATTGTTGATGAGTTCAATTTGGTGCTTGTGTTTTTTTTTTATTCACTTTTTTTTATAGGTTAGAGAATAGAGTAGGAGGAGGATCAGAGGGGATTTTCTCTTTTTATAAAGAGAAGAGTACGTGTATTATGCGAAATTGGTTAGCAGTTATTTTTGTGAGGTTCTCATGTTTTTACCATGTTTACACGTGGTTGAGACAATTGACTCGCTCTTTGCTCCTCATCAATCTCTCTGCCTTGAATTTATACTTTGCTCCTCATCGATCTCTCTGCCTTGAATTTATACTTTGTTATCAAAGAAATATTACATGCTAATTTGTAATACCCTCGCTATCCAAAATTTGTCTGCACATCCAATACAAGGCTGGCATTATCACGAACCTGAATGTAGTTATATTGGTTAGAATAAGACGTGGACGTAATAATATTGGTTAGAATAGAAATTAACATAAACAGTCGTTCCTTTTATATACCTAGGCTCAAATCCCCCTACTCTGTGTAGTAGGTATGTCTCTGTTTTCCTCTCTCTCATGAGTATATTTTTGATTTGTTAAGTATTTCGTCTTGTTCCTCAAAATAGAAGGGGAATTCATGAAGTACTTATGTGTTGGTAGCTATTTCAAGTTTTTGTTTCATACATTTTGCCTCGTCTGTTCATCTTCATCCTAACTCCCGTCACCTTTACTCATATGCTGGAGTGAGAAGGGCAAATGCTAGTTTATTCTGGAGAGTGATTTTCACATTCCTATTTTCTCCTCATGTATTCCTCTCAATTTTGTCAAGCCAGGTACAAAGAGTGGTGGACGAAGAGCAAAAAGGAGTGAAAATCACTTCATTTAGGGTGGAGAAAATAACGCAAACAGACCAAGAAAACAAGTTAAAAAATGCCAAACGTTCAGCAGATTAAGCAAGATAGATTTGATTCTCGCAATCCCCACTAAATGGTGCCACATTCTCAACGGAGAATTGGATACGAAGACAGCCTTTACATAGGTCGAGAACATGGAGAGATGAATTCCGAGTTGCAAATTCTAAGGTCAAGTGACAATCTCAGAAATAACAACATGATATAGCATTTAACTAGAATCTCACTTTGGGAAAAAAGTCAAAAACAACAACAAATATCCTAAGAGTAGAGACCATGCATCAACATTCTTCATCCACAAATTACAGAGGCCGTCAGCCACGGTCTGCTTGAATTCACTGCAAACCGGAAAAGGACAATTAGGATGTCGAACACCCAATGACCCAATGAATATAACAAAATGTTTGAGAGATGTCGCGGAAAATGAAGGAACAAAATGGTGGTTAGATACAACTAAATAGGCTACCTCTGCATCTTCACCGCCAGGTTTAGCAGAGCTGTCCGCCTTCTGGATGTCTTCGGCTGTAGCAAAGTGTTACATGAATCAATAATGCAGATCTTAAGTAGTAACTATAAAAAACTCGATAGAAGATTCTTACATCTTGAGCACTCAAGTTTTCTTAATAACTTGAGCACTCAAGTTTTGTTAATAACTCAATGCAATTTAGAAGGAGGGCTATTGAACATCTTCCTAGACCCAAGCTGGGAAGCGAAAGGGAAAACATATTCAAAATTCACATCCTTGCTATATAGCATCACATAAATTTTTCACAACTTTGCTATACTTAAATAAAACTTTTCCAATTGAGTTACTGAAGGTGATAGACTGTTACACGCACATCTGACAATCACAATTCCATCAATTGATTTATCAAAGATATTCCAAAAGTCAGTACTCAAGAACAAGCATATCATGATTTGTGAACCATTCATTCACATCTGACACATTATCTGCAACACCACCATCTATAATGATAAAGGAAGATGAAATCAAACTTGACAGACACTCTATCGATACAATGCATAACGTAGCTTATCTTCTATAAAATTATTTTATAGATTACCTCCATCCTCTGGAATGTCAGAGGTCCACAATGTAAGGTTGTCCCTCAAGAGCTGCATGATCAATGTGCTGTCTTTGTATGATTCCTCGCTCAAAGTGTCCAATTCTGAGATAGCTTCATCAAAAGCTTGCTTTGCAAGGTGACAGGCTCTGGATCAAGTTACCGATGTACAGCCAATTAAATTTCTTTCCTCTAATTATGCTTTGGGTCCAAAGCGAAGAAATAAAAAGTACATCATGAATCTTGGTCACAATAAGTATATTTATATGCATACCTTTCCGGAGAGTTCAAGATTTCATAATAAAAGACAGAGAAGTTCAATGCCAAACCCAGTCTGATGGGATGTGTAGGAGGCAAATCAGTCTCTGCTTCACTAGAAGCTGCCTGGAGAATAATAAATAACTCAAAGTGACAAATCAGTAACTAGTGACAATCATCATAGAATTCTATAGAACAATTATGTATAGGTGAATGATATCAGTAGAAACATGTCAAACATCCTCCACACATTCCTTATTACTCAGATCATACATATAAATTAGAAGTGTTAAATGAAATCATAACCAGGGAAAGAAAACCATAGCAAAAAGACAAGGAAAGAACAGGGACTTGGCAGAATCCCTCACTGAAGTTTCGGTAATAGGCTGCTTCAGCCAAAAAGAAAAGTTTGAAGATGTAAATACACAATGCACAATCAGACAGTCACGAATGTGAACAAATGCACTAGAATCAATGATAAAAACCTAACTCTACGAATTTTATAACAAATAAGAACTTAACCTAAGACTTAGATATGTCATACGCCTCAACTTCCAAGTACTTGCTAGTCGTTTTCAATATACATTGACACAGTAGCTTTAAATAGTGACCACGTTAACATCAGATATGAGCAACAAACAGGGCATAAGCCAAACCAAAGACCATCACGTATACCTGATAAGCCTTCATTGATTGATCAGCAACCTCTTTCCTGTCATCGCCAGTCTTAAACTCTGCCAAATAACGGTAGTAATCTCCTTTCCTGCAATTAGGCAAAATAAACCACCCAAAGGCTAAAGAATCTATTCCACTCCGAAACACATAACTAAAAGCTAAAGCTTCAAAACCACTCACATTTTGTAGAAAAACACTGTGGACTCCAAAGCTGTGCACGATGGAATGAGATGCTCATCGATAACCCTCATGATGTCACTGCAAATGCTCGAGAGCTCCGACTCAACCTTGTGCCTGTACTCCTTGATCCGGGTCACATTCTGATCGTTCCCTTTCCCCTCCTCCTTCTGCTCGATCGAGGATAAGATTCTCCACGAAGCCCTACGAGCTCCAATCACGTTCTTGTACCCAACCGAAAGCAGATTTCGCTCCTCTACAGTGAGCTCCACATCAAGTTTCGCTACTTTCGTCATCGCATCCACCATTTCTAACCAAAAGTGCAGAAAATAAAGTAAACGCAAGTCAACACCCTAAGTAAAGGCCAAGAATTAAGATGCCAAGAAAATGCATGAACATTTGATAAATCAAAGGCTTAGATCTCAACTTTTGTCTACTAAAGCAAAATCGAATCTGCAGACAAGCGCTTAACACAGTAACACTGTTTGACCTCAGATTCTCATAATCAGAGACTAGAAAAATAAAAGACAGAGAGATAATCTATAATCCGTATACTTTTATGGTTTCTTTGATTTTCTAAGTAGCCAAACAAAGTAAAAGGAATCCATAAAAATTTTCGAAAAAGAAAAGAAAATAGTGAGTGAGGAAATAGAACCATCGTAGCGCTCGGCTTGTTCTGCAAGCTTAGCAGTGTAGACGTAGGTCTCTCTTTCTTTCGCCATGGCGGATCTCACTCGCTCTCTCTCGCAGTCTCTGCGAGCTCTCAAGTCTCAACCTCGTTTCTTCTTTTAGTCTGTTTCTCTTGAATGAAATGAAAAGGTACGGAGCATCGTTTGGTATAATTGGGTGGGTGAGAGGACCGGTTGGAGGGGCCGGGAAGTGTGGCCCCGTTCTCCCACTACACCATGGCTGACCCGGTTCGAGGACCCGACACCGCATCCCACGCGCTTCTGATAACGCGTGGCCTCTACTGATTGGCCTTGTTAGAATCTCAATAAACGGTTGGGACGGAGCGCGTGGTTTAAACGCGCGGAAATGATATTGGCAGATTCAAAGCAGTTGAAAAGTGGGTTGGGCCTGTTTAATCGAGTGTCGTAACGATTTGCTACCGATCATTAAAGGTTAAGTAATAAAGTTACAGCGAGGATCAAGTGTTCTTAACCGTTGTTGCAGCCATTCACAATCGTTAATATTGAGCACAAATGCACAATTGTTGCTCACTCTTGGATTTGCATATACAAATTTACGTGGCATCTATACATATGTCACGACAGTTATAATTATTCAGAAAATTATTGATATAATTCTTGAATTCTACAATAATTTTTGCATTTCATTATTAGTAATAGAGATTTTTGAATTATACCCAATGTGCCGTAATAGTTTATTCGTTAAATTTATTAATTTTTTCTTTTAAAAATAAGGATAAGAGGATATTTTCAAATATATTTTTATAAAACCCATAATTTGACTTAAATGAATCCCAAAATTTCTATTTTCCTACAAACAACAATCGATGGATATTTGGAATTTCTAAAACCGTTAACTAATACAATAATTTATTAAAATTAAAAGAAAGAATAAAAAAGTTTGGAAAAAAATAATGGGAAAAGTTTGAATTTATATGCATTTTTTGTCACTAAAGGTAAAGAACACCTACAGTGATGAATTTATATGAACATCGTCAAAAGATGTTCATAAGAATGTTTTGGCGATGTTCATCAGAAAAATTCGTCGCTTAATTTTAATCAATTATTATATTAGCTAGTGACCTTAGAAACTCCAAATATTCAAGAATTGATGTTTGTGGAAAATAAAAGTTTCGGGTTTCATTTAGGTTAAATAAAGTGAATTGTATAAATATATTTGAAAAGATTATATTATCCATATTTTTAATAGACAAATATAATAATTTTAACTAAGGGACGATTGTTGCACATTTATGCATAGTTCATGAACATCTGCTACTAATAATGAATTATTTTTTTAAAAAAAACGATTGATCTTTATCAATAAACCTGCTAAAAACCCGAATCTTAAAGTACTTACTATCGGTGCCACGGAGAGATATTTTTTAGATCTCGCATTTCAAATTTTTTTTTTTTAACTAACATTAGTGTAAAATTTAAAGATCATAGCAATAATTTTCTCCACAATTATTTGTAGCCATTTGACGAAATAAATATTAAAATCATATAATATTCTTAAAAAAAATAATTATAAGAACTAAACAAAATTAAGGTTGATTACTTGAAACCACTGTTCAAAATGACGGCGCTTAAGCGCTCGAAGGTGAGAAACTGCCCTGCATAATAACTAGGCGCATAGGTGAATTTGCATATACACCCTTATATATATAGTTATATAAGTTCTTATATATATATATATTTAGTTATATAAGTTATTTTATTTATTAAATACTTAGTTAATAATATAAGTATTAATTAAAATACTAATAATAAATTAAAAAATATAGAATGTTGTATAATAAAATTAATAAAAAATTTACATTTTCAACATTTATAATTTCCAACTTAATTTATTTATCCCAGTAATTAATTTTTCTTCTAAAATTATTTGATAGTATTCATTATATTATTAATTTGATGAATTTTGTCTTTAGAAAAAAAAAAAAAAACCGTCTCTGCCCGACCTAACCGTCTAAGCGTTAGACCTCTATCGATCGCCCTATAAATGTCTAGTGCCATTTTGGACCTTGCTTGAAACGCACCTTAACATTGAGTCTTAATTTGTACCACGAACATGAAGTGTGTCAATTTATACGCATAATTGTTATTTCATTACCTCCATTGCACTAAATAATTCACACTGTTACACCCTCTGTTTAAGAGGCTTGCGTGAAAACAAAAAATTAGATGTTTTAATCACTGTAGAAAAAAATTAAAACAAAAAATTAAAAAATTAAAACAAATATAAAATTACCCAATCCGACAGTTACGACCCCAACCCACCCTAGTCGGCAGCGGCCACCCACCGAATTCTCCATCAATCTCCTCGTCTACCTCCTTTTTCCACAAAAATCTCTTCCACCCTCATCTTCCTTTCTCCCTCATCTTCCTTTCTCCCTCACGCGAAGCACAGCTCAAATGCTGCAAGCCAGAGTCGACCACCACCGTCAACAACGGAATTTGCACCAGGAAGTCTGAACCACCGTTGGACATTAACCCTCGATTCGAGAGCTTCAAGAAACGAAAATCGTGACGAAGGGTAGGCCCAGTTTCCTCTTGCTCAGACGAAATGAATGGAGGTGGCGTTATAGGCTGGGTCAACTGAAAATGTCGACGGCACCGGAAGAGGGTTCTAGACTCTCTCTCGGCCGTGACTTGTCTTTTACGGAGAAGGTCGATTGAGGGTGAAGGGCAAGAATGGTCTGTCTCAAGGAGGGGGTGCATTTAGTGTCGTTGGTGGGCTCGGTAGTGGTCGGAGTGGAAGGCGGTTTTTGGTTCTAGTTTGTAACGTCTCCGTCCTCATCGAAGAACTCGACAAGCTTCGTCAAAGATATTTGTGTCACCGTCTACTAGGCATATCGACAAGCCTCGACAAGCCTCATCGAGGGGTACATTTAGTGTCGTTGGTGAGAGCCGGTCCAAATATTTAGAGGCCTAGGGCAAAAATAAAAAATGGGCCCTTAATTCGCATACTTAATTATTGAAATTTAAATTTTATAAATTGATTATATTATATTTTTATTAAGAAGTATCTTTACAATTTTTGCTATGAGAAAACTCATAAATTAGGACAAAACCCCAAACAAAGAAAAAAGAGTACATCATATCCAAAAAATTACATTTAATTTTTTTAAACAAATCTTATACTTTTTTTGTAAAATCAGTAAGCAATTTGCAATTATATACAAACTTTTATATTCAAAACAAGAATGTAATTAAATATTGTTAAACTAAGAACTTTTGTAGCAATGACCTTATCAATTTAGGTGAGTTTCTTGAAATTTTCCTGAAATGCGAAAAATACGTAATTAAAGATTCAAAAGGCACACAAAAAAAAACTAAAGAGACATAATTTCTAATTTCTAACAACGAGTAAGAATTGACATGTCATTTGTAATGTTAGATTCGTGGTTTAAACTCATAACATTGATCCTTTGATTATATGAGGGGGCCTTCCTGTCGTAAAAAACTACAACATCCATAAGGGAAAGTTGCCAAATGGAAGTATTCAATTAGGGAAACTGTAATAGGAATTCTATTAAATTAAATTACTTATTTTTTAGGTTTGTAATTTAGGAATATCTCGGATAGGGCTTTCAGAAGGGGAGGCGAAAATGTCTAGATGTCTTCCACTAGAAAAGAAAATTGTTGAGAAATTGAGGTTAGGGTTTGAGAGTTTGAATGAGATTGCAAAAACTTAAAAATTTAGAACAATTGAAAATTTGAGATTGAAAGACTGATATTTAACCTTAGAACATTGAATTAGAATATTAAAACACTGCGTTTTCTTTTTGGAATTTTGAAGGAGACTTTCTTTTCGTTTTTTGTTCACTCGTATCCCCCATATAAATTATCATACATCTTACTATTTTTTTTAATATAACAAAAAAAAAACTTAATTTTGGGCCCTTTAATATTTTTGGGCCCGGGGCGTAGGCCCCTCCTGCCCTCCCTCTTGGCCGGCCCTGGGCTCGGTAGCAGTGCGATTAGGTCACCGTCTCTACCTAGCCACTATCCTGTGGTAAATCTTAAGTCGAAGATAGTCAACAGTCTAATTACCACTCGTTTGGTATGCCGTACTGTACTAACTATTTCAATCGGATAGACTAATCTGTCAATCGGATAGACTAATCTGTCTACCGGATAGACTGATTATTTAGTCGAGTGTTTGGTACTTTTCCGGATTAGAATGCCGACTATATTATATTGAACGAATTATATTATATTAGTTGACGAAATACTTATATCTTAAATATTAATTATGTATGTCATTATTATTATTTAATAATAATTATTATTACTATTTATTCATTTTTATTAATTAATTATTTTTAATTTTATCATTATTATTTATTAAAATATCATTAATTATTAATTTATTATTATTAGTATTCATTAATTTATTACTTTTTATTATTAATATTTACTAAATTAATATTTTATTTATTATATTATTATTATTATTATTATTATATTTTACAAGATTACTAGTTATCCGACTATTTAATACGGACAATTTCGAGCGTATTATTTTAGTGTGTCTGGACCGTATAAAGATATTCAACCGTATTAACTTATACGGTGACTAATTAATACGACTGGTACCAAACACTGATTTCGTACTATATTATCCTATCTCGTCTCCTATACGCCATACCAAACGTAGGGATTAGGTCGTCTTTGACAATAAGCGATCTGATCCAATTGTGGAGGGCGAGCAGTGGATTGTGGGTAGGGATTGTCAAATAGGTTTTTTTGAGGGTGTGGGTAAACCCTTGCTTTATATGGGTACAAATGGGTTTTATATCCTGACAGGACCCATCCCAATCCCCTCGGGATTAGTGCGGGATGACCCTGCTCCCGTCTGACACGAAGTGTCAGACAAGGGATATTTTCGTCCTTTGCCCTCCCGGGCTATCAGAGTACGTCAGGATCCGGAGGAGGCATGTGATATCTCGGTCTCTGCTACAGTCCACATCCGATGTCAACCTGAAGGGCAGTCAAAACATTAAAAACTGTGAGTGGACAAAACAAAAGTTTATAAAAACATTTTAACGAGAAGACCTTTGTACCCTCCACTAAAAAGCATGCATGCATTCGAAAACCATTTATCCAAAACAAACCATATGTGGGACTAAGCCCAAAGCAGATATAAACCAAGGTCGAAAGGACCACAATGAAAACGACCATACGGGCCACTGCCCAAATCCTGTGCACACCTGTACACACCACATATCATATATCTTATATTCATCACATACATATATATAAGTCACACAACCAATCCTGTCACGGTATCCAAAGCCACGCGCGCGCTACCCGGGTCTCAATCGGAGTCATCTCAAAGTCAAGGTCAATGTCCGCAGACCACTGACCCTACCCGAGGTAATAGTAACCATAGCCTTCCTGAGAGTAAGGAACCCAACTGGGGGGTGACTCCACTCAGTCGGTGCTCCGTGACTACTCCGGGGTCCACCCAGGCCAACGACCCTCCCCGGAGGAGATAGTAGAACATGTAAAGGAAGGTAGACGAACATATATATACATAACATAAACATTCATGACCGGTTCCCCTGAACCGTCATGAATCCATAATACCCATAATCAGGTAACATGCCGGTTCCCATAAACCATCATGTACCGTAATAACCAACAAGGGTTCATGCCGGTTCCCATAAACCGTCATGAACCATAATACCATAACAAGGGTTCATGCCGGTTCCCATAAACCGTCATGAACCTGGGACTCCATTTAAGGTTCCCTGACCTGAAATCATAAACCGTAAAGTGACGGGGTCTCGTGCCCGAATATAGGACATCAGTTGGGCACCGTGCCCGATATCTAAGGTCATATGCCCGAGACAAAACCAAATGGGTCTCATACCCGAGTTTATCCTTTTGAAATCCAAATCCAGTTCATTTAAATCAATAAAGACATACAGACCCGTATAAGCACCGTATAAGGCCGAAACCTCGAAATACGTGCTTATACGTAACCACATACAAATGCACCCATGGCATCATCAAACAAGTAATAAAACATATAATAAACATTTATGCATGCACCAATTTAGAAAACAAGGTCCACTCACAGACCGTCCGAGCTGCCGCCTCGATTTGCGTGCCATACGGCTCCCCGAGCCGATCACCGTCACCAGGACTCCCAAACCTGTCCAAATCGTAATAGAAGGTTACTAACTACTTAATTAACCTCCTACCAAAGCCCCGTAATTTTCCCGTATTTTTAACTATTTTTAATCCCGAACCTAAACCTTCCGATGCCCCGAAACATATCGAGACGGTGTCCGATCGACACGAAACCAGTCCCAAAATATTCGTTACATCGAATAGAAGATTTCACATGTTGGAACCTTCCCCAGATTCCCTACCACGCGCCCTCACGCGCCGCCCGAAGTGGCTGCGCGTGGGCTTCACGCGCCTCTACAGTACCTGCTGACGTCATCGCTGACGTCAGCATGACGTCATCTGACAGCTGTCAGGTCTGACATGTCAGACTCTGACAGGTGCCACGTGTCATGCTCCCATTGGTCCACGTTACTGTGTTGTCAGTGCCACGTGTCATCACGGCACTGGTCCACGTCGGTGCCACGTGTCAGCCCCTGATTGGGCCACGTCACTGACATGTCAGTGCTGACTGTGCACTGACATGTGACACGTGTCGCACTCCTATTGGCCCATTTTCTGACATGTCAGCTGACATTGTCAGATCTGACAAGGCTGACGTCATCGCTCACATGATGACGTCAGCAGGATGACGTCACCTGTCATCCCTGCCCTCCCGCGGGTCGACCCGAACGTCTGCAACCGGGTCGCCGTGACCCGCGGCTTGACCCGGCCGGTTCTCCCAGGTCCGGCCACCAAAACACTCCCCGTTTGTCCCATTCTCTTCGTCTCAACCCAAACTACAGTCCTATGACCTTAAAATGTAAGAAAAGCATCGAAAACACGTACCTTCAATCCAGCCATGGCGGCCGTGACTTCCTCCGCCGTTCACGGCCGTTCCAGGCCTTCCTAACCCTCGAATCCAATCCCAATAGACTCCTAGGGTCCCTAGAAACCATTCTTAATCTTTAGAAATCATCGAAAACCCCTAAAACTAAAAATCCAAATTTTGAGTAAAATGTACCTCACGGGTTTTCGGGTTCCCCCGCCGTGGTCCGCCGCCGTGAGTCCTCGCCGTCGCGTCCTCATCATCACGGTCCCTCCTCACGTCACACATAAGATGAAAAATGATGAGATGTGGTGGTATGTGTATGGTGTGGTGTTTGAAAATGGAGGATGAAGAAAATGAAGAAAAATGGGATAATGGGTTTCGGGTGGTAAGGAACAAAGAAGAAGAGGATGGCTGATGAGAGAAGGAGAGATTGATGGTGAGGATTGATAGTTAGTTGGTAATGGATGGTTAGGATTAATAGTTGTTAGGTTTAATTATAAAATAATTAAAATAATAATATTTAATTATTTAGATCCACATTTTGGGGGATCAAAGCAATGGGATGAGTGACACTTGTCACTCATCCATGGGGCCCACCAAAATATCCACCCAATCAGATTTCGCCGAAATGTCCCCGTCTCGAAGTTCGTGCATAGTGAAATCGAACTTCCGTGACCCATAACTCTCCCGTTCGAAGTCCGATTTCAGTGTGCCGCCTGCCTATGGATTCGTATCGTCCTTATCTACGTAACGGTCTTCGGCCCTCGGACCTCCCGGTCAAAAAGTCAACATTTGACCTCCTATTCACCCAAATTACCAAAATGCCCCTAAACTTCCGAACGTCATAACTTCCTCCTCGAATGTCGGAATTGAACGTGCCACATGTCTATAAACTCGTGACGTCACGAACTACGTCACGGTCATCAGTCAAAGTCCATTTGACCGCCCGATTAAAAAGTCAACGTTTTGCCACCCTCAAGGGCAAAACGGTTATTTCGCATCGCTCGTCCGATTTCGCTCTACTAATCACGGATTAGCCTCACTAATCGTGATTAGTCACTAATCTAATCATGGAATTTGGGACGGGTCGTTACATATCCATTCAGACTCATCCTCAATTTTTGAGGGTTTATCCAAACCCTACCCATTGGGTAATGGGTACCCATGATATTTTACATTTATTTTTTCCTTTCAATTTTTTTTCCTTGTGTTTCATTTTGTTTTAATTTCTAATTTTTTATACCTTTCAATTTATTTTGCTTTTCATTTTTCTTGTTACTTTTTATTATTAAGTTATTATTTTTACTTTCATTTGCCTTCAACTTTTTATTTTTAACTTCTAATATTTTTTCCTTTCAATTTTGTTTGTTTTTCATTTTTTTTCAAATCCTCTCAATTTCTATTGGAATTTCTGTTACAATTCGTCTTGAAATTTAAAGTGAGAATTAGTAAATGACCAATTTACCCTTCAATCCTTAATTATCAAAATTTGTCGAGTTGACCAAAACTAGTGAATAAGTTATTTAATAATTTGATTCCTAAAACTTTCCAATTAAATTAAGAATGAGTAGTAAATGTCAAAATGGAATTCAAAACTTGAAAAAAAACTCTTAAGAAATTTTATTATAAACAATTTTTAAGAATTTATAAAACTCCCTTTAAATTATTTCATGGTTGTGAAATCTTAAAAAATTTGAAGTCATTTAAAATGAATTATTTAAGTTCTTAAAAAAATTGATGTTAATAAAAATTTGTAACATTTTTGTGTATAATTTTTTTTATGAAAGATGAAATAACTGATATTTAATTTAAATAAAGTAATTTTAAATAATAATAATAGTAAGAATAGAAAGAAAAAAAATTAGTAAAGGGAATAAAGTGTTAAAAATTCATAGATAATTTGAAAAAAGAATAAAGAATATACTTTGAATTTAATGGGTATTAAATACCCTCAATACCCATGGGTAAACCCTCACCCTACCCATTAGATGATGGGTAAATTTTTACTCATCTAATTTATACCCATTTCAACAATACCCATGGGTACCCATGTCCATGGATAATTATGTCTATCCCTAATTGTGGGTAGAGGTCATCATCTTCATTCATTATCTTCGACTGACATGGAAGCCTCATAAAAGGAGGGTGTAACATTATGAATTTTTTGGTGCAATGGAGGTAACGGAATACCAGTTTTGTGTGCAAATAGACACGATTTTATACTCGAAGTGCAAATTGAGACTCAATATTCACGTAGTATGCATTTTGAGTAATAAACCAAAAATTAAATGAAAACCAATAACCACTGAGCTAGGCACGTACTTAGGATTATTTGGGGTGAACTCTAGCCCACTTCGAATGTGAGAAATATATAAAAAAACTAAAAAATATTTTTACTTAATTTCTATTAAATGCTAATTTACTAAGAAAAATAGTTTTAAATCAATCAATCTCTATTTTCAATCATTAATTCAGCAAACCTCTATGATGTGCTATTTTCAATCGTGAGTTTGTGTCTGCACCGAGCCTCCCTGGTCACCCTCCGACCCATCCAATCCCGACTGTGATGGCGATTAATCTGAAGAAGGAGAATGGCGCTCAGATTGCAGAGGCTTTGGGTCCTGCCTTGGATAATACCAGAGTGAAGCCCTAATTGATTCAGTGCTTTACACCTACTAATTTCTCAGCTGAGCTTGTAGAGGATAAAGACGAGGAGATGTCAAGTAAGCCGTCGAAAATCTGAATTAGCAGTGCCTCTTGCCCTATCATGGCCTTAGCTTGCCCTCAATTTTTTCTTATTCTTCTCATGTTAATGGCAATTAAGTATTAACTACCCCAATTTATAGCCTTTGCGACTATTTGATTACTCTAGGGCCTTCAAAAATGGTTCGAAAACATAAATGCTTGTGGACCACTGGGTCCAGCTTACTACAGTCCAATCGGGTATGGGTTTTTCCGGGATTGGGAGGGCCGGTGGTTCGCCTGGGGAGGCTGTAGGTTGTTTGGTTTCTTCACTTTAATTTAATTTAGTTTAGTGTTATCAGTTATTTTCTTAGGAATATTATGTGTTTCTTAATAAATTTTTGTCCAAATGGCATATATTTGACAATAAAAATGAACTTTATTGCGCCAATCAGCAATTTTAACAGAATATAATTAGTGTATGAACGAAAATGGAATAACTTAGCTAACGAAAGCCTCACTGAGGGGTTAACTGAGAAACAATTTAATTCAAGGGATAAATTGAGATTGAGGGGCAAGCTCAAGAGGCATTTGAATTTTGAAGTAAAAAATCTTATTTATAAGGTAAAGAGATCTACACTAGTGAGGAGTGACCAATGAACAAATGAGTCATGTACTATTTTCATATACCGTATAGTAATTCTACATGTTTTCAGGCTTTCAGGTGACAATTGCACCTACATGCAACAATTTTTTTTTTGATATATACTTGCAGTATTGTAGGCTATAGGCTGGCGGCGATAAATGAGGAGGATTCTTGTTGCTTTAGGCTGTCGGCGACGTGAGCAACCACTCCGGTACCAGCATTGTGAAGCCATTCATTTTTCACCTGGATTCACAAGCAGAAATCAAGTCAGGGAGGCAGAAACACGGAAGGAAAGCCTGAATGAAGAAAAGATTTGAGTGATAACCGTACATGAATGTTGTTATGAGCAAAGAAGGGCCAAAATGCTGAATGAAAGCTGACATCGACTTGTTTCCATCCCAACTGCTGCAAGCCGCGTATCATTTCATCTGTTCATGTACTAAACAAAATTTTACTACATGTCACGGGAAAAGATTACATTGTATCAATGATCATCCAATCTTGAATTCTGTTAGCAGTTATGAATTATTTACCTTCAACGATTTCATGATATTCCAATGTGTTTTGTGTGTTGGGTTCACTTTGAGCCGCCTCCTTTGCTTTAGCTGCTTCAGGAGGAAAATGAGGGCCGTCGAACGAAGCTGGGGGATAGTACTCCACATCTACAACGTGCTTGTAGCCATCCAAAGACCGGCGAGGGGGCTGCCAAAAAAGTTCAGAGATATTTATTGATCGATATACAGAACCCATGTATGGAAACTTATAACCAAGTGCTTGCAGCTCAAGCACCCAAATGAGGGGATGACAATGAGATAAGGCAGTCGGTCACAGATCTTAAAATCTTACACATAGCCTACATCACAATATCGGAACTTGCATGGGAAATTTGCTTCTTTCCCCAACAGGACTAAAATGAAATCTAACCATGCAAATGAAGTTAAGTAGTTAACATAGTGGGAGAAAGAAAAACCATTTTCATCAGATTACACTCTCTGAAAACCCCGTCCACAGCAGAAAATTGAGCAGCATTTGAATGACTATATGATTCTCAAATAACACTTGCAAGTATGATCATGAGTGGCTGATCATAATTCCCTTGACCGTGTCAACTGGGTGATTGACTGGAGGTCGAGGCCAAGGCCAAGAAAAAACAATTACACAATAATCATCCCGGACCTAACACGATCCTCTTCGTCTTCTCAAAGAAGTAACCAGGCTCTCTTTTAACAGTTAGAAAAATAATCATTTAGTAAAAAAATTTTTTTGCTTTTCTCCTGGCCTTAAAATATTGTACCATTTGCATATACCCACTACAAACAACAGGCATTGACAAATTTCAGTCAATAGAAATGCAAATCAAACCTTCTTTTTTCCAAATCATTCTTTAATACACTACTCAATTACAGTTGAGTAAATTAATGACCAGTAAGTAATTATGGCAGAGCTCAAGCAGAGAATTAACCGTCACCTTATAAGTTTCTGTCTGCCTCCTAATGGATGATGTACGCCAACCAACCATATCTGTTTATTGTTAAAGAAACTGACACACTGGAGAGAACGATAATAAATTAAAAGCTACTACAGTCATCTAAGTGCGCCGAAAATGGATCATATGATGAGTTGAAGTAGGATACGATCATAAGATACATTAGCATAAAGAATGCGAGATCTAAAAGATCCCAAAGCAGATCTGCAAAATGAAGCAAATTTGAACCATTTTAGAACCCTGGTGAAAAATGAAATGACACAAAGTAATATATAATGCTACACTTACATAAACTTTCCATCCTCACAGTCAGAAGCCATTCTCAAAAGGAGTGGTGGCCTTTCAGGTTTACCATCTGTAAGGAACAACTGACTACCAGTTCGACCAACAAAAATAGGAGCAATGGGAGCAGCAAGCTTTTCTAAAAAAGGTACTCCAAATAGAAATGGAAGCTGAAGCGAAATAAAAGACAGAAGTTCAAATTTACCATCTAAAGGTAAGATACACCTAGTCCCAGATACAAGGTATCAGCATCTATCTTGGTTCTATGGCAGTCCCCCAACATAATGCCCTCAAATGACTCTTGAATGATCAGAAAAGAGTAGTTGAAAGTAAGAAAATTTAAAATATATAGGTAAACCTTTATTACAAGCATTAAGCACATGGATGCATGATGAAATTCAAAGCCCAAAAGACTTAGGAAAGAATTCCAGGATGGCATGAATATTCAAATGTAACTATATTGCAAATGGAAAAAAATTAGGATGATATACAAACCTGGTTTTTCCCTCTCACCCCAAGATGTGGGGTTGCCAAGGTCACAAAATTAATTGGCTCCAACCCAGCAATCTTTCCTCGTCTCAAAGAGTTCGATCTTTGTGAATTTTCAATACTCGAATTGGCACTATCACTGGGTGTGTAAAGGACAGAAATTGCATATCTTGCAAACAAGCCACCGAGAGAATGGGCTAAAAATGAGATCTTCTTCAAGCTCTCTATCTTCTGCACAACTTGCAGGACCTGTTTATCATGAACGCCAAGGTTATGCAACTGTCATATATCTTACCAAATAAATCCACATGTAACATGATATATGACAAAAGCTTGAACTTGTCAATTTCAAAACTCACTTCATCTGCTAATCGTTTTCCAGCACCATCAATCCCGGTAAAAGTTTTCGTGTATGTATTAGATGAACTAACTGCAAATAGATCAACCATGAAGTTAACACTAACGGACTAACAGCCCTGTATATAAGGGAACTTACCAAATCTTAGGTCAAAGTGACTTGCAACATCTGTCATACCCGAGCGTAACTCATATATGTTCTTCCCACTAACAAAAAAGATATTACACCATTTCTGGAGAGGTTTTATCATCCTTCTTAGTATTAGAGCCATCTTCTTGTGGTTGGAACTTATTATCCCACACAAATGAAATTTAGGTAAAAGAAGTAGCTGAGATCAATTTACCATAAATTAAGAAATTTCTTCCGAGACGCCTTCGCAACTCAGCTTCACCATAAGTCCAGTCACTTGGGCTGCATTACTAGAAATCAGTCAACTTGATATCAATTAGGGGAAAAGGCCAAAGGGATAAATAATCATGAAGACACTAACACAAAGCAGTTAACAAATGAATGCTTTGAACAAGTAGAATCCCAAAAATGGAAGTAGCATTAAAAAGACTCAACGATAATAACGAATATACATAATTTCATAGGCACAGATACATCCCTTCATCAATTTATCATCTCCATTTGTTGCAACGGAAAGAAAATTAAAAAAAACTTTCAAAGAAAACGTTCCTTTTCCTATAAATATGATGGTATATCTCAGACTTGTGACAAAATATACCTTGCCAAGATGCCATGTACAAGGACGAGAAGATGATCAGGTTTATCTTCTGCATTTGCAACACCACTCGAGGAAGCAAAATTGCCCCGACTAGTCATAGCTTGAGCTCTAAGGCCTTGGTTTTTGCAACCATTATATATGCCTACAACAAAAAAGAAAGCGTATGACCAAACTAGAAACACAAAAAATTACTGCTTTACTCTTCAATTCCATTACTTTTAAGGCAACTATGTGAATATTTTCCCTTGAAAGGATATCTCAAAAAAACTCCCGGGAAAATTATTGAGAAAGCGAATAAATTACCAGACGCGAAGCCCAAAGACGAAGAGGAGGAAGAAGACGAAGAGCCTAGATGTCCTTGGTAGCCATTTGTTCGATTACTACTGAATCTGGGAAAGTAACCAAAGCGCGCCAGAAATAGAGAAGCGGAAGCCATATCCGTATAAATAGAGACAAGAGAGTAGCGAGAGATCCTAATTTCTCGTTTGAATCAAAGCGAAGTCAGCATCGACGCGACGACGCCATCATGTCTGCTCCTTTTGTTATCCTCCTGACAATCATACGCAAACAAAGCGCATGTCTCTTGCTCGGTGCCTCCCCCCATCCACACAGCTCTTCGGTAATTTCGAACTTTTTTTAGGATAAACAAGTAATTTCGATTTTCCTTCTGTTCTTTTCTGGGTAACTAAAGTTAAAAGTTCGAAAGATTAAGTCACTGACCTAAAAGTAAGGGCTCTTTGTGTTTATGCTGGAAATTATAATTTGTCCAATTTATGATGATGCTTGTCCAAGTTATAAATGGACGCTATTAAGATTACCTACAAACTGAAATTTTCAAAAACAATAAAAGTAATTTTTGGAAAGATATTTGAGATTGATTTATAATTTTATATGTGGTAGGTGGGAGTTGTGAAGTAGTTTTAAGTTCAATGGATAAGGTCATGGTATCATCATCACCCCCTCCTTGTTTCCATTGAAAATTATTTTTTTGATGCAGACCCTGGTTGCAAGGATACAAGAAGGTCTGTCACATGATTCTGCATATTCTTTAGCTCAACCTTCGTATCATGGTGTGCAAAGAAATAAAAAGTTGTATCCCATTCTAGTTTAGAGGCAGAATATAGAGCTCTGACCTACACATGTACAAACACTCTATGGCTATTTAGCCTCCTTAGAGAACTGGATGTTCTATCTGCCATGCCTATTACTCTATACTGTGACAACCTCATCACCAAGTTCATGACCAGCAATCCAGTGTTTCATGCTCGCACAAAACATATCGCCTTGGACTACCATTTCCTATGAGAATCAGTGGCTTCGAGAACTCATCGTGTACTGTTTGTTCCTTATGATGCCCAGCTTGCTTCACCAAAGGGCTCTTTGTGAATCGCCACTTTACTCTTGCATTCAAACTTGTCACCTATAGGGTGTCTAGTTTGTCGGGAGATGTTCGATAGTATACCCTAGTTGTTTATACTAGCTTATGAGTATACTTGTAGACATTTTACACTTGTAGATTGTTAAAGTGAGTCACTGGACAAATATCCAAAGTTAGTTTCCTAGGGTTAATTTCTTAGGCAGTTTTTAGGCGATTAGACTTAGAAACAGATAATGAGAGATAACTGTTCACACTATATAAATACAGCCTTTCGGCTATGAATGGTACTAAGACATTCCATGAAATTCTACAATATTATCTAAGGAGCTTATCAGTTCATAACTGATAATTTAGAGCTTTAGAAAGTTTTTTCGAGGGAGGAAACGGGTGTTTGGGTAGGAGTGATTATAAAATAACCTATCTATACTTCAATAATAAGTAATTAACCTGATAGTTGATTAGTATAAGTAACATATAATTATTAAATTTAATGAATAATGATACTTTTTGTTGATTTGTTGAAAGCCTTGTCCTCAACTATAAAGTTTTGTTTTTTTGGTTGAGGTTGTTGTTGCCTTTGGTTGAGGTTCTTCTTATTTCCTAATTGAATATAATTATTGATACTTCATCAACTTTATAATTATCAAATTTTGGTTGATATAACTGTGAATGTGGTCAATAAGCTTATAATCTTTTGCATTAAAAAAAAAAACTTACAATTTTTTTATGACCTATCGATGAGTGAAGCAGCACCTTTTTATTAGGAAGAAAAGGTTGTGATATGATATCATCTATAAAGGGAGATATAGGAGATACGAAAAGGAAAAAGGGAGTGGATTTGACTTGGTCTTCAAGTATCAAGAATATCTATTCGGCCTAATTTGGTATGCCGTACTGTACTACTATTTCAATCGGATAGACTAATCTGTCCACCGGATAAACTGATTATTTAGTCGGGCGTTTGGTACTTTTCCGGATTAGAATGCCGACTATATTATACTGACAGGATTATATTATAGTAATTGACGAAATACTTATATCTTAAATATTAATTATGTATGTAATTATTTTTATTATTATTTATTTTAATAATAATTATTATTACTATTTATTACATTTTTATTAATTAATTATTTTTAATTTTATCATTATTATGTATTAAAATATCATTAATTATTAATTATTAATTATTAATTTATTATTAGTAGTATTTATTACTTTATTACTTTTTATTATTAATATTTACTATATTAATATTTTATTTTTATTATATTACTATTTATTATAATTATTATAATTATTATAATTATTATTATATTTTACAAGATTACTAATTATCCGACTATTTAATACGGACAATTTCGAGCGTATTATTTTAGCGTGTCTGGACCGTATAAAAATATTCAACTGTATTAACTTATACGGTGACTAATTAATACGACTTGTACCAAATACAAGTTTCGGATTATTTAGCCTATACGAACCGTAATACGGTGTACCAAACACACCCTTAGTGTTTCCCAGCAAAGAGGCAGAGAGACGATCAGACCAGGTCGGTCCATCTACAGTGATTCCAAATTCATTGCAAGCATAGAGATTGGTTGATATAATAATTCAAATTTCGTTTGGTAGAGATAATAATGTCTGTGTGAAAGTTACAGGCTTATAAATTAGTGTAAGAGTAAACGGTCAGAAATAATAAAATAGCACATGTTATAAATTATTGAATAGTTCGTATTTTTTAGGATAATACTTGCATTTTATTTTGGTGTTACCTGCCCCGTATTACCCTTTGAATTTATCAAATTCTCTTTATACATATATTATAATTGTAACTATTCATTTTCTGAATTATCATATCAAGATTATTTGCGCAAAAAAATTAATTAGATTAGAATTTATTTAGTTATTCATGTGTATCACATAAATTCAACAATTTTAGTAAGAATTAAAACATATCGTTCATTTAATTGATATATGTAAATAACTAAACGATCTTCAATCTTATTAATTTTTTACGAAAATAATCATAACATAATAATTTAGAAATTCAACAATTTGAATATGATATATATATATATATATATATATATATGTATATTTATCAATGTTTGATTATGATATATATACAAAACCAATTAAGCAAAAATCACACAACAATGTCAAAAAATAAAAATAAAACAAGAGGTTGAAAGAAAACAAAACTGAACTTGAGGGTCTAAATTTAACTGATAAAAATGATCTGGGTACAAGACTCAAAATCTACTCCATATGCTATGAATCATCATCAACTAATCCTTTATTTTTCTAGTAGACTACCCCAATCAAAATACAGCCATCAATCTGAATGAAAACGAAAACAAAAGGGAGGGGGGGAAGAGGGTTGGGGGGAGAAGAAAAGAGAGAAGAAGAGGAAATAGGCTTCGCCAAGTTAGAAAATGAAGTTAAGTGATGCAATGCAGGAAGCAGCTACTGCCCTGCTGCAAATGCCTCGACCGGAAAGGTCTTGGTGATGCCGGCGAGGCTCTTGAAGTTGATTTTTCCAGCAGCCTGATCGACAATGATCTCACTGACCGGAGGCCAAAGCATGAGCTCCTTGGCCTTCACTCCCTTGAGCTTCTTAATTCTCTTCTTCTCAATGTATCCTTTGATTTCGGAGTCGTAACTCACAAGCTTGCTGATCAACTTGAAGCTGTGTTCAACCTTCTTCTTCTGGAGGATCCACATGTAGCCGGTGCTCCTCACAAACCCAACTTCAATGACCTCGGCAAGGGGCAGAAGCCCTAGTGGAAGCTCAAATTCTTGGAGCAGCGCAGTCGCCAATGCCAGCCCCTCTTCGTGGCCCTTCTTCACAATCCCTCCTTCCTTCTCTGCCATGATCACTGGTAACTTTTCGTGCTTTCTTACAGTTTCGGATGCTGCAGTGAAGTTGTAGGTATACTTTGACTAAGGGATCTGATATTATATACCAAAATACTGCATGAATGGGCCAAATTTAGACACAGTGAAATTGGCAGGCTCCTAGTTTTAATCGACATCATAGTTAAGAATAAGACAAAATTGTCATCACAATAGTATCAATTCAAGTACAAAGCTAAAGATATAGACAGGTGGAATCTGGCACATACTGAATCTAGATATTCAGAGTTGGAAGCAACAAATTTTCAGCTTGCTACTGTCTTAAATGAACAAAAAGAATAGAAACCAACAAGAGCAGCAAAAAAGGGTGATGACTACAACAAGCCTAGTAGCTTCGGTTGTTTGCACCGCCGATGGATCACAAGAGCAATACTTGCGTCCATTTGAGGTGGATGTGCACATACCCCCCACCCCAAGGTTGATTACCGCAAATCATCGTGTAAAGAACATCTTAAAAAAAAACAAACAGATTAGTGTTTGTTTGGTCATCCATATCTTAGATAATCTTTATATGATGTTTTACGGAATCCACGGGTCCATAATCACATTTTCTTAGGAAAAATTAGGTAATCAATTATGAGGAGACAAATACATCTGGATGCAAGCATTTTCCGGATCATAAAATAAGTACTAGTCCAGATAAAGGGAAATTATGGTGACTAATACAAAGCATTTGATCTTTGGTTTCTCCATTCTATTTGTCCCAAGCATTTAATAACTTCGGTATAAATTAACCCCCTTACCTCAAAGTACCTACAACTTCACCGCTCTACTTGAAACTTGGAGAAAAAGAAAAGGTTTGGTCATGGCAGAGAAGGAAGGAGGAACCGTCAAGAAGGGCCATGAAGAGGGACTGGCATTAGCAATGGCGCTGCTCCAAGAGTTTGATCTTCCTCTAGGGCTTCTGCCCCTTGCTGATGTGGTCGAAGTGGGCTTCGTGAGAAGCACTGGCTACATGTGGATCCTGCAGAAGAAAAAGGTCGAGCATAGCTTCAAATTGATCAGTAAGCTTGTGAGTTATGACATTGAGATTAAAGGCTATATTGAAAAGAGGAAAATTAAGAAGCTCAAGGGAGTGAAGGCTAAGGAGCTCATGCTCTGGCCTCCAGTCAGTGAGATCACCGCCGATGAGCAGCCAACAGGGAAAATTCACTTCAAGAGCCTTGCTGGGATCACCAAGACTTTCCCGGTTGAGGCATTTGCTGCAGGGCAGTAACTGCACGTTCACTGCGGAGAAGGCCATCATCTTTTTCCTTTTCTTTTTTCATCCATTGCTTGTTCAAATCAATGGCTTTGTTTCTGATTGTGGAATCCTGCTAGAACAATAAGAACTCAGTTGATAGAAATTAATAACAAGCATGCACAATAGCAAGTTCCTAATAATATTAATTCACCCTCAAATGGCAAGGTGTCCATAGTTTCACACATTCTTCCACGATAATCAACCAAATGAACATGAGTATGGGGATTTCAGAAAGTAGCACAGGTCATAAATTACGAACAAATGTCTCATAATCCACCCCATCAGCAAACAAGTTTAACTCATTTAAGGACTAAATGACACATATGCATAATACTGAACTATCTCATGCATCAGGCTGAGGACTAAATCAATGTGCATGAAGTGTATACTTCCAGAATACCCATTAAGTGAAGGGCCAAAAAACAAGACTCTTACTGGCTTAACAGAAAATTACCCTCCTCCAGTGTCCTTCAAAATCTCAATCTTGATTTTGTTGAGTGTAGCTGCAGCTTCTTGCATAGTTATCCTCTCTTCCGGTGATTCTGCTGAACAAGCAAGAGCCAATCTCATAATCGATGACAAACAATCATCTTCCTGTGGCTGTGTCCCAACTAAACTGGCATCAACAACATCAATTATTGAATCAGGTAACAGCAGCGAATTTGCAATCCATTGCTTTTAAGTTCATTTCTTCTACGAACATTTCATCTGTTGGCTTCCTTTTTGTGAATGTTTCCATGACTACCATACCAAAACTATACACATCCCCTCTTTTCGAAACAATTCCTTCCATTCCATACTCTGCAACATTTACAATCAAAACAAAATTGTAAGTGAGCGTGTTCATAATTAAGATAACACATTAGGAATGATAAATACTAAACTAGGATTGATATACATATATGTTACCTGGAGCCATATATCCAATTGTCGCTAGGGTCATGGTTTGCGTCACTGAATCTCCTCCACTGATCATTCATGCAATCCCAAAATCAGCAACATGTGCAACCATATCATCATCTAATAGAATATTGCTTGGCTTCATATCATAATGGACAATTGGCATTGAATAACGTGTAGGTGCTCCAACCCCGATGCAACATCTATCATTATGCTCAATCTCTGTAAAATATTCAAAGAAGAGTTTTCAGAATATAACCACTTCTCAAGGCTCCCATTAGGCATGTAGTTCAATACCAAGGATTTGAAAACAATTTCACTGCAACAACTAATGATTTTGATAAGATTTCGGTGACGAATGTTTCTTAGCATTTCACATTCTCTATCAAAACTCTTGAAAGCTCCTTCTAGCTGTAATTTGAAAACCTTCACAGCCACATCTATCCCATCTGTAAGTGTTCCTTTATATACTGACCCAAAACTCCCACTTCCAAGTAAGTTGCTTTCGCCAAATCTATTCGTTGCCCTTACAAGTTGTAGGTGTGAAACTCTTCTCCAAAGAAGTTGAGGTAACAAGGCAGTCTCTGTTGCAAGTTTTACGTTCCTTTTCCAGCGTAGCATGAACATCGATACAGATGCTAGCAGGAGCATTGCTGATATGATCCCTGGGATGATATATTTAGCTTTTCTCCAATTTGGTTTAAGTTCTGTACTAACTTTACACGGTGGAACATGAAATCAGGCAGCACCACAGAGCGCACCATTTGAAACAAATGAACCCGCAGAGAAGTTTCGAAAAGCTCCACTTGCTGGTATTTCTCCTTGGAGTTTGTTGAAAGATAAATTTACGTACTTGAGTTGCAAAAGTGATTGAAAAGTCTTAGGAATAACTCCCGACAGATTGTTTTTAGACAAATCCAAGTATTCCAGGCTTATCAAGTCACCGAACGAACTAGAAACAAGGCCTTCAAAATTATTATTTTCCAAAGAGAGAGTAACCAAAGCTTTAAGCCCTCCAATGCTACTTGGTATACTACCTGATAATTGGTTATTTGATAAATCTATAGTGGTCACACCTTCCACTTTTCCAATATCTTCGGAGATAAAACCAATCAAATAATTGGATGACAAGCTTATTTCCAAGATATATGTTAGCCCCCACAAGGTAGATGGTATTGTGGAATTCAGAAAATTGGAACCAACCAAAAGCAAACCTTGGAGATTCCTTAATCGTCCAAATGAAGTTGGAATTGATCCACTCAACCGATTGTATGCCAGGGTTACGTATGTCAAGCTGCTCAAGTTGCCAATACCATTGGGGATGTTACCCCTCGTGTTGTAAGCGTCTAAACTAAGATAATTTAGCGAAGTAGAGAAATTCCCAATGGAAACAGGAAGTGTAGCATTTAATGGATTGTTTCCAATGTCTAACTTCTTCAGATATCTAAGTTTGGCTAAACAAGAGAGGAAGTTTGCTTCTGGGGTGGAAGTTTCTATTGTCAAACTATGACTGCATAAGTTAAGCCGCTGGAGGTTTTCTAAGGCCCAGAGTGTGCTAGGAATAAAGCCAGAAAATGAGCTAGAACGTATGCTTATATGTGTGAGCTTAGAAGCATTGGAAATGGAGTTGGGGATTCCTAAAAGAAGTTTTTGTAGATTTGGAACATCTATGTTTGCTGGAAGGCTACCTGAGAACTGACTACCACCAAGTGGTATTACTCTTACCATAGACATATTGAAGATCGTGGACAGTATAGGGCGATTGAGTCTATTCCCCGCGCCGCGCGCCACCACCACCCCCCCCCCCCCCCCCCCCCCCCCCCCCCCCCCCCCCCCCGACTGACAAGTTCTCTAAATTTTCAAGATCAACAACCTCAATTGGTAGTGTACCTGTCAAAACACAGCACCATTGAAAAGTTGAATTTTCTAGTCTTTGAAGCAGCCCCTATAATTGGATTAAAGATTCTTGAAATCACCATATGAAGGTCAAGTAATCCTAGAAATGATTACAGTCAGTCTCCTATTAATTAACATACAATCACATGACGAACAAAAATTTGAATAAGAAGAGCAGAAAAGGAATGAACCTGTCAAATTGTTTTCGTCAAGATAAAGCATCGTTAACTGGGTCATGTTCCCAACATTTTTGGGGATCCTTCTGCTGAAAGTGTTTTTAGACAACGTGAATACACGAAGTAGTTTGCATTGCCATAATTCTGATGGAAGTGGACCATCAAACTGGTTGTAACCGAAATTCAACTTCCGAATATTAGGAAGATGCTGACACATATTGTCTGGAATGCTACCATTCAAGCTGTTTCCTTATAAAGTCAAAGTAGTCAAAGATGACATGTTTAAGACGGCCACTGGAAGAGGACCCTTAAGGGCATTGAACTGCACAAACAACACCTTCAACTGATCTAAACTGCTGGTCTCGCTTGGAACTTCTGAAAAATCATATCAACATACTGAAAATCATATCAGCCAACCCCAAGAATATCATATACAGATAGGTCATTTATGCAAATTCATAAAGCAGTTCAACAAAATTATACTCTACATACCATTGAACTTGTTGTCGTCAAGGTACGTCTCCTTCAGCATTGTTAAGTTCCCTATTCCTTTTGGTATGCTGCCTGTTAAATATGAATGTGCGGCAGGCATAAAAATAATGGGCAAAGTAAAAGAAGAGAAACACTTATCTTAAAGAAGATGCTAAAAGTTAATTGGTACCTGATAGCTTGTTCTTTGACACATCGATTACTTGAAGCATAGATAAGTTGAACAAAGCAGTGGGTATTGACCCTGAAAATTGATTCCCACGTAAATTAATGTTTTGGAGTTTGGGTAAGGACCTGAAGCATGATGGAATATCTCCCATGTCTAAGCTACTGTTCGCGACACTAAGCAGTTTCAACCGGAGCAGTTTAGAAAATTCCCAGGGCAAGTTACCACGGAAACCATTGTCTGTAAAGTCCAGCTGAACAAGAAATGAGAGGCTTCCTAGGTGGGGTGGAATGGTGCCCATGAGACCCATGTAAGAGAGATTCAAAGCGGTCACTCTGTAGTGGCGTACCGACAAAAGGAAACTGGGTTTCTCCATGGTTGTGGTTGGAAATGTATAAGGTGAGAACTAAATGAGAACCCAATTAATATGTAAAATATCTTTAGACAAAGCATAAAAGGTATAAATGTTCTGTATATTTCAATTATATAAAATGAGTACAGCAATGTCTTTCTTTATACAAGTTCTAGGAAGACCTAACTAGGTATGTACGACTAGGAAGATTAGGAAAGAATCCATATAGGTTGACTAGCTATACAAGGAATGATTCCGTTGACAAATCACACCAGATCAAGGAGATTGAGGGTCAATCTCCTGTGATCGGCTGTATCCTAGGAGAATCCACAATAAAGCACTGGATAAAGCTGGACCAACCGGTGAAGGTATTACGAGCACACACTGCAGAAATAGAACGACTAATTTGCCATCCAAAATTTCCAGGCAACTTAATATGTATACCCTTCATCAATTATGAACCGTGGAAAATTAATGTATATGGACTTCTACCAAAAGGTCTAAGGCGACACACTTTCACTGTTTACATGGAGTCTTCCATTTTCCCTGCTGAACTATATCAATAGTACCGTGTTAAGTTACACCCCAGATTCCAAATCCATGAGTAAGATTGTAAGAAGAACAAAGATGAAAATATTGACAGTCAAATTTATGGAAATATCGACGTATATTTCGATATCAATATCGCGCTCAAGCAAAAAATGTTGAAAATTGATTCCAAAACTTGAAAATCCACAAAAATATCGACAATGAAATTTATGAATATAACGACAGATGTTGATATTACGCTCAACCAAAAAATATTGAGAATTTATTTCAAAACTTGAAAATTTTGGGTGATAAAATTGATAACTTAAGATATAAAAATGTATAATATCTTTAGACAAAGCACTGGACAGAGCTGGGTCGACTGGTGAAGGTATTACCACCACACATTGCACAAATAGAATTACTAACTTGCCATCCAATTTTTCCAGGCAACTAAATATGCATGCCCTACATCAATTATGAACCGTGGAAAATTAAAAGGACTTTTACCAAAAGTTCTTAGGCAACAACACTTTCACATGGAATCTTCCATTTTCCCTGCTGAACTATATCAATGGTACGTGTTAATTTACAGCCCCGACTTCCAAAACCATGACTAAGAAGACACGAAGAGTGAGAACAAGCTGAAAAATGAAGAGGAACAGTAGCTCTGGAGTCTGTGTAGTGTGCAGTCAAATTCAAATTAGATAATTACTCCTTATTTTGACTCCACTGCCTATTCGCATTGCCCTAGCATTTCAACAGAATATTATGTCTTCTCTATTGATTATATAAGTTTCAGTTCATGGATTATAACCAGACTGCTGTTAATCTGATTAGATACAATGTCTCAATGTACTCATGTTAAGATTTCAATTTAATTTCCAGCTACTGTGGATTATGTAGTTCTGGTGTGTAACTGTTAAGTCTTGATTAGCTCATTCTTTTCTTTTGGATAGAAGCTCACTGCCCTGTGGTTTAATCTTCTACCAAATTTCATGACCAAAAATTCAAGCAGTACAGGAAATAAAAAATCAACAGGTGAATGTGCAGAATAAATAAAGATTTTGAGACAAAAGAAATTATTTTATTGATAAGTATATGAGCTTGTAAGATTGAATCAGTTGTAACCTTTACAAAACTAAACAAAACTGGACAAAAATGTCACCTCGATCATGCAGTTGCAAAGGTGTGCAAGTGAAGCCCACCTATCATAGTTCCACAATCCCAGAAGCTCTCACACAACCCCGGAGTTAAAAACATGTAAATCCAGTAAGACATTGTACCACCCCTTCTCAATCTCCTCCTCTTTAACTCCATGAAGGAGGAGGGTTTCAATAATGAGATCTTCCCAGTCAATACCGTGGGCTCTCTTTCTCTTCTTACCGGTATGCAGATCTTCAGAAATGCAAATATCACTTATGTCACCTGATTGAGCATTTGATGGATGCATAACTTTATCAATTCGAAGCTTCGCGGCATTTATCTTTTCTCTCCTCCTCTTATTTGCCACACAGCCTTTAACAAAAGATGGGGGCATAGCATCCAATCCTACATCTTTATCTAATATATCCTTAAGTAGAAGCCTCTTGCTCAATTCCGACTTCCCATTCCACCATTCTGTACAATCATGGAGCTCAAAACCTGGGTTCCTTTTTCTGCCACGACCCCCACCAAAGCCCTTAGACGTAAAATTCTTAACCTCATCCAAAATTTTTGAATAAACCATGGATAAACATTCATGTGAAAGCTTCATCTTGCCCACATTGTCAACCCCCAATGTGCACCCAGCTTCTTGCACCTCAAAATACCGAGAATCATGAGAAAGCTTTAGCCTATCCATTTCGGTTTCTTCAAAGAAACCAATATCACTTTCAATATCTTTCCTTAAACACTCATTAACAACATCTCCCAAATCAAACCCAACACCACCTTCCAAACTCTTCTTATCACTCGGCTTTGACATGGACTTTCGCTCCATATACTGAATCACAAAAGGCGCATTCTTAACCACATTCTTAACTGTAACATCCTTCCCCCATGGCAAGACTTGTGCAACCTTCACCAACGCCTCTAAAAGCTCCTTATACCTCAGCCTACAAGTATGGACAACCGCATGAATTTCCTTGGCCAAGTCCTCAATCTTAACAACAACACCATTCAGCTCCCCCACAAGCACCAACACCGCCACCACCACTGGAAGTGGCCTCCGCCCTGTGGTCAAGAACCACTTAACCGCACAATGCATCAAAAATAGGCCCTGTCTTTTAATCCTCTCGACCTTATCCCTCTCAAGACGCTCGAAACTACTCGAATTCCTTAGCGTCCGCTCGAACAAATGGGTGATATCGAATTCGGGGAGTTCAGGTTTCTTCAAATCTAAGTGCTTTGCAACACGCGTTATCATCCTACCAAGTTCATAACTATCGGAGCCGAGGCCGATCGCAGAAGCGACCTCGGCCATGGGCAAGGGCTTATTGACTTTCCTCATAGTGACATACGCGCAAGCACCAATTAAAACATCGAACCAGTTACCTTGGCCGTACTCACCATCGGTGACATCCCTTGCCATGGCTTTAACGGCGTCGGCTTCGGAGGTGGACAGGCCCAACCGGTCTGACACGTCTTCGATGAGCTTATTGGCCTTGTAGATTTTGGTCTGTTCGTAGCTGTAGCGATTTCCGGCGCCTGTGGTGCCGATGTGAATGGAGGTGCCGGTAAGGCCGTTGTAGTCGCGGTATTCGTCGACCAAGTTGTTGTGCCCTTTGGTTCTTCCGCAGTCGGAGCAGATGAGCCTGTAGTCGTGATGTATGAAGTTTTTGCCGCCGCAACTATCGCAGACGGACATGCTTGGGCGGGTGATTGATCAAATTTGTGTTTGGTTGGAGAGAAAATAGAGCGAGTCAGAAGAAATTTCTTTTTCCTCTTTATATTCTCTATTATAATCTGGCTATCAAACAGGTCCTCAAAGAAACATTGGAGACACTTATCACCAACATCCAAGACAGATTGGATTAAGAACCAGGTACAAAAGACACTATAAACTAAGAAACTAATCCATAGCTAGGTACACCAAATGGTAAATATTCATCTTCATTTCACTCAAAGACCATCGAGCATCCAAATATCAACACAACTGATCATCATAATTGAAAAACACAATATAAACGTGCCAAGTTGTATACTATTGTTTTCCTTTTTTTTTTTTCCTAATGCAAACAAACACAAAAACATAAGGGATCTAAGTCTATGCACGCCAAAACAGCAACGCTGAAAAAAGTTTAATGTTTTCATTTGTGATTCAAAAAACATGATATCAATAAAATAAATCTAAATTTAACTCCTGGGGCTGCAAGTACCCTCGAATCCACTAACCACTATTACCAAGATTCATTAACTAAAAATAAAAATTTGGAAATGATTACCTATCTTAGCAACATGATAGACTTCATACGTTCTTTTTTCATTAATTAATACAAATTTGGAAATCTAGGGTAGCCACTCGCCCTATTAATCAATTTTTCGGTTCAATTTTTTTGTCGAAATCAAAACCAAAACCAAACCGGGTTGAGAATCAATTTTGATTCGGTCCGATTCTCAACCTCAAAATCGTTTGAATCGAAAACTAATTAAACCGGTTCGGTTCAATTTTAGATCGATTTAACCAGTTTTCGTCTGAGACGGAGAGAACGAGGGAGAGGTTGAGGCCATGAGGCGCGAGCTTCGAAGAAGACGGATGGGGCCATTGAGCTTAGAAATACAAGCAAATTAAAGATAAAATGAATGCAGAGTGCAGAGAATGAGTGCTGGATGCAGAGGTTTATTGATCGATTCATGTTTTGAGTTTCCACAACAAAGCATCAAGAAGAGATTGATAAATCGCTGCCTCCAGTGATTCCACCCCAAAATATTATTAACTCATAGAAACAACTAGTCTTTTCGATTATCCATAGAAACAACAACTAGAGTCTTTGTGAAGGCAGATAACGAATTGTTCATGTTAATAATCATTACCCAAATACAAAATTACAAAATTATAGCCAACATAGGCTTTTTTATTATCATTACCTCATCAGGCAACTCCGATAAGGCAAGTTTCGAAGTGGCTTCGATGGAAGAGGGGGTGCGGGCTTGCGAACTGCAAAGGAAGCTTCGATGCGAGGGATGGTGCAATAGAGAGCTTCGATAAGGCGACAGAAGATTGATGAGGGTCTGGGTCTGGAGCTGTGATGAATGAGGAAGAAGGGAAGGGAGCATATGTGTCTAGCGCCATCTGAGAGTCTACGAGAGTGCGAGAATCGGATCGAAATGGACTGGGGAAGGCGAGAGTCTAGGGTTTGGGCTTTCATGAAAAAATAACAAAAACGACCACATTTTTGAAATAACTTAACAAAACCAATTCGAGCCATTTTGGTTCGATTTTATCCTTCTTTTAATTCAGTTCGATTTGATTCGGTTCAATCCGATGTAATTATACCAAAAATCGAAACCAAACCGATTTAGTTCGGTTTTCTACAAACGGTCTCGATTTTTGTTCAATTCGGTATATTTCGAGTCGGTTACAATTTGGTCCCATTTTTTAGTCGGTTTTTTCAGACCAATTAACAGGGCTAGTAGCCACCTTTTGGATTAGAGGTTTTTCAAATATATATATATATATATATTCATATATTCATCTAGATCCTAGCATATTAAATTAAAATTCTTGAAGGTGGAAAAATTTATTAATTAAATGTCGTTAAAAAACCCTAGTCGGATCTGGTTCTTTAATGTAACCAACGGAAATAGACTAAAACTAGCAAAATTTAGGAAACTTATAAATACACAAGAATTATACTGGTTCGGCAGAACCTTTGTCTACGTCCAGTTTTGATTTCTCTTGGTAGAGAAATCACGACTCTTTTTATTAATAATAGAGATTACAGAACTTTTGTAACCCTAGAACTAATCTCAAAACTCCTAACTGTTCTAACTGTTTTTCCTTTCTTAGAAATAAGCCTTGCCGCACTCTATTTATAAATATAGAGTTGGCATACATGTCTCAAGGCTGATTGAATTCCTCTTGCTAAGAGGAATAGGAATTTAGACTTATTTTAAACCTAATTGAATAGGGAAACCAAAAAATTCTTTCCTAATCCATTTTGAATAAGAATTGGTATAACTCTAATTTTCCTAAAACAATCCTAAACCAACTAGGACATAATTGACGAGCCAAAAACCTAACAATCTTCACTTTTGTGAGTCAAACCAAGTCTTGATCATTGCACCCCAGAGTATCTTTGAACTTTCTCAAAGCAGCTCTGGAAATCTTCAAGAGTCTTCACCTTGGTAATCTTCATCTTGCCTCATTGCACCTCAAGTGAAGAGGTGCTCCACTTTAATCAATCAACGAGATTGATCAAGTTCAAGCAATTCTTGAACTTCTTGGCTGACACTCTCTTTGTAAGGTAATATGCGGGACTGTCAACCGTATGGACCTTTTCAATCTGAATAACCTTAGACCCCACCCAATTTTTGATTATGTGATATCTTACTTCAATGGGTTTTGATCTTCTAGAAAAGACTTCATTCTTTGCCAAGTGAATGACAATTTGACTGTCACACTTCAGCTTCACACAATCTTGGGTGATTCCCATTTGACTCACCAAACCACTAAGCCAAATTGCTTCGTTTCCAGCTTTGGCCAATGCAATATATTCTACCTCTGTGGTTGAAAAAGCTGTAATTGGTTGCAGTAGTGTCCTCTAACTAATTAGTACTCATGCACATATAAACACATAACCAGAAGTTGATCTTCTCTTGTCCAAGTCCCTTGCATAATCGGCATCCACATATCCCAATACCCCTGCATGTTCTTTTTGCTTTTCAAACATAATCTTTTGTCGCTAAGAACTGTTCAAATAACACAAAATCCACTTGACTGCATCCCAATGTTGCCTTCCTGGATTTGGCATGTATCTGGAAACGACACTGATTGCTTGAGCTATGTCAGGACGTGTGCATACCATTTCATACATGAGGCAACCCACGACATTAGCATAAGGCACATTCTCTATTGCTTCTTGTCCTTCCTCAGACTTAGGACACTGTTGCTTACTTAACTTCAAGTGAGTTGCCAAAGGAGTCGGAACTGCCTTTGCTTCTTGCATGTTGAATCTCTCAAGAATCTTCTGAATATACACGGCTTGTGATATCCAGGTCCTTCCTGCGGTCCTATTTCTCTGAATTTCCATGCCAAAGATCTTCTGAGCTGCACCTAGATCCTTCATGTCGAACTCCTCACCCAACATTTTCTTCAGGTCTCGAATTCTAGACTTGTCTTGACACGCGATTAGTATGTCATCCACATATAACAATAGCAATATGATCATCCCATCTTGGAATACATGATAGTACACGCCACAGTCATATAAACATCTTCTAAAATTAATTTTCAGCATGAAGTAATCGAACCTTTTGTATTACTGTCTTGGAGACTATTTCAGGTCATACATCGACTTTCTTAGCTGACATACTAATTTTTCTTTCCCATTCTCAACAAACCCTTCTGGTTGAGCCATGAAAATTGTCTCCTCAAGATCCCCATGAAGAAATGCTGTGTTCACATCCATCTACTCAATCTCCATGTCATGATGAGTTATCATTGCTAAAAGCAATCTGATAGAAGTATGCTTGACTACGAGTGAAAAGATTTCATCATAATCCACCCCTTCCTTTTGTGAGTACCCTTTAGCCACGAGCCTTGCTTTGAATCTCATGGCTTCTTGTGCATGTAGTCCTTCCTTTTTCCCAAAATACCCACTTGCATCCAACTAGCTTTCTGTCTTTGGGCATAGGAACCAATTCCAAAACAGAGTTTTTGTAAAGAGACTCCATTTCTTCTGTCATAGCACTTATCCAACTAACTCGCTCATCACTTGTTATAGCTTCTTAATAAGTAGTTGGATCTCCTTGACTAATGTTGAGAGCATAATTAACTTCGTCTTAGTCAAACCCAAATTTGTCAGGTTTCTTCTTGTTTCGATTAAGTTTGTCAAGTGTTATGCATCTCTGGAATGCAGGTGGATTGTTGGTTGGAGTTTGAACCCATTGGGATGTCTGGCGGATTGGAGTGCCTTCAATCCACCCTGTTTCTTGCTCCACCTGATTCCTAACTGGTGAACGATGCTGATGCTCATCTTCTTCCTCAAAACCATCTAATTTTGTATCTTGCTCTCCACCTAAGCTCCGTCATTGTCTGAATTTATTAACAGAATCCTTGTTGTTTCAGTTTCAGCATTGTCTTTCTTCTCCCTACTGCTCTCGACTTTATTCAGAGGCATGGTTGTCTCATTAAAGACAACATCTCGGCTAACAACCTTTTTCATGTTGTTGAATTCCCAAAGCTTGAAACCCTTTATTCCTTTTTCAAAACCTATGAATATATCATGTGTAGACTTTGGTTTGAGCTTGGACCTTTCATCACTTGGAATATGTACGTAAGCACCACAGCCGAAAACCCTGAGTTTGGAATAACCCACGGTTCTCAGACCATACCTCTTCTGCACTCTTAAAACCGGGAACCGTAGATGGTGATATGTTAATCAAATAACAAGCATGATTAACAGCTTCTGCCCAGAAACTATCAGTCAATCCTGCATGAAATCGCATGCTCCTCTTTCTCTCCATGAGAATTCGATTCATCCTCTCAGTAACTCCATTTTGTTGGGGTTTTTCTTTACTGTGAAATGTCTTATTATGCCTTCTTGCTTGCAGTAATCTGTAAACTCATTACTTGTATATTCACATTTATTGTCACTTCTCAGGTACTTGATCTTTCTTCCAGTTTGATTCTCGGTTTCTGTTTTCTATTCCTTGAACTTTGCAAAAACTTCGGATTTCTGCTTCATGAAATACCCAAACATCTGAGTGAATGTAGTTGAGTTGCTCCTTGCTTCGATTATCTGCACTCTTACTCGTGAATGATACCTTCTTTTGCTTTCCAAGAACATAATATTCACAAAAGTCCAGCTTGCAGGATGACACGCCTTCTAACAGGCCTTGCTTATATAGTTCTTACAACCCTTTCTAACTTATGTGTCCGAGCCTATGATGCCAGAGTTCAGCTTTACCTTCTATACCTTGAGAAACAGCTGCTCCCCCGATTATGGTGGTCCCAATTAACTTGTACAACTTATTAGGTTGTAGGTCACCCTGCATTACCACCAGTGATCCTTGGGCTACTCTGAGTCTTTCGTCTTTAGACTCGTACCCGTAGCCGGCCTCATCTAAGGTACCCAAAGAAATCAAGTTCTTCCTTAGTCTAGGGACATATCTAACGTCCCCCAAAACTCTTATCATCCCATCAAACATTTTGATTCTAACAGTGTCGATTCCTTTTACAGGACATGAAGAATTGTCCCCCATTAAAACTTCCCCGCTGCTGACTTCTTTGTAAGTATCAAAATATTCTTTTATTACACACATATGAAAGGTGCATCCGGTATCTAAAATCCAATTTGTGAGAGCCTTGGAGCCTGATGTTACTGGAAGAAGCTCCCCGTCACTCTCATGCTCGGTGACTGCACTAGCTGAACCTGAGCTTCCTTTTATCTTGACTTTCTTCTCTTTCCAAATCCTGCAGTTCCTCTTCCAATGATCAGCTGAACCACATTCAAAACAACCTTCCTTCTTTTCCTTCTTCTTCTTGGATTTTGACCTACCTCTGTTACTTGTTTTCTCTTCCTTTGTCTTTTCCCGCCCCCTCTCCTTACCTTGGGTGTAAAGGCCCTGAGAGCTTTCAATTATATCATCTAGTTTAGCATATAACTGAAGAGCTTGAATTACGTCTTCAAGTTTTAGAGACTCATATCCAAACATTAGGGTTGTTCGAAAGTGCTTGAAAGACGAAGGTAGAGACCTCAGTAAGATGATAGTCAAATCATCACCTTTGTACGTTTCTCCGACCTTTTGAAGATTAGCTATGCAATTCTGGAACCTGCATACGTGATCTTCAATATCACCTCCTTCTTCCAATCGAAGTCCGAATAGTTTATCCTTTAGAAAAAGTTTATTGGACACGGTTTTGCCCATATAAACATTTTCCAACTTTTCCCATGCTTCCTAGGCAGTCATCTTTTCAAGTCCTTAGTCCATGTGTGATGTGTGAAATGGATCTCGATGGAA